>OZ025209.1:15971350-16438850 GCA_964019055.1 Anthopleura xanthogrammica | reverse complement strand
GTTGCGTGACAACTTGGAACGTGGTAACGTTGAAAACGAAAAACGACTCAAACGCGAACTGAAGCGAACGAAGGCGTTGCTAAGAGACGCTCAGACTGTGATTGAGAATCAAGAAAAGAAACTTAAAGACAAAAACCAAATAAAAGCTTTGAAAGACAAGCTAGAAGACGCGGAGTATGCAGCACAGGCTGCGACTAAAGCCAAGAAGAAAGTAGAAGAGGACCTTAAAGACGTTCAGTCGCAACTGGATTCTGTTTCAAAAACAAAACTAGAGGTATGGTTATCTTGGTAGATCGGTTGTCAAATTCTTACTGCCTAAAATTCATATATTCACTGTGAAGGCTATTGGCAATTCGGGGTCCTAAGCATATTTGGCTCGCTAAAAAATTTGGCCAGCTCTTGACATCTAAACCAAGTACGGTGTTGACGTATTGCAGTGTTTCTCAACAGCACTCGCAGAATCTTCATCACTACGAAGGATCTTTTGGTGGACGTCAATCAAGGCGTTTCCATGGCATTCCATAGGCATCTGCTCTTGACATTTTGATTGACGTCCACCAAGATTTATTTAGTCGCGACGGCAAACTGTACGATTTCTTTATCATGATAAACGTGGCCAGCTATTCTGACAGTGAGGAACCTTTATTTTCAGGTCGAGAACAAGTACTTTGCCCAATTAAAGGAACTGACCTCACTACAGAGTCGCGTAGAAGAGGATGAAGAGGATATCGAGACTTTGACCGGGAAAAACAGACAGTTGATTAAACAGGTAACGGAGTTATTTATATGCGAATGTACTGGTATAGACAGCTCATACTAAAGGGTGCTGTTTTATATGCGAATGTACTGGTATAGACAGCTCATACTAAAGGGTGCTGTTTTATATGCGAATGTACTGGTATAGACAGCTCTCATACTAAAGGGTGCTGTTTTATAGGTTTCTGTAACACAGACGCAGCTTAGAGACGCAGAAAATCTTCTTCATGATACAATTACCGAGAAAGAAGCACTGGAAATCAAGGTAGGACGGGGATTATAGTTTTAATGTTGGTGAATGATGGGTGGTGGTGTTGATGATGTCGCAGGATGTTGAAGATGAGGCCATAATGATGATAATGATGATAATGGAAACAACGATGGTGGTAATGATAATAATAATAATAATCAACTTTATTTCAAAAGGTAAAACTGACAAACCTTCGGCACTCAAATGATGATGATGCTAATGGTGATGATGATGATGATGCTAATGGTGATGATGATGCTAATGGTGATGATGATGCTAGTGATGATGATGATGATGCTAATGGTGATGATGATGATGATGCTAATGGTGATGATGATGATGATGCTAATGGTGATGATGATGCTAATGGTGATGATGCTAATGGTGATGATGATGATAATGGTGATGATGATGCTAATGGTGATGCTGATGATATACCTATGTCGTTATAAGGTTGTTGCTACTGTTGATGTTGATGTATGGTGATGAGAGTGATGGATATGGTGATGATGATGCTAATGGTGATGATGATGATGATGCTAATGGTGATGATGATGATGATGCTAATGGTGATGATGATGATGCTAATGGTGATGATGATGCTAATGGTGATGATGCTAATGGTGATGATGATGATAATGGTGATGATGATGCTAATGGTGATGCTGATGATATACCTATGTCGTTATAAGGTTGTTGCTACTGTTGATGTTGATGTATGGTGATGAGAGTGATGGATATCCGTGTATCGTCATGATTATGGTCTACGAATCCTGCTCATGACAATCTGTCTGTCTGTCTGTCTGTCTTGGTTCTAGGTATCTTCAATGAGCACACGACTAGATTTTCTGGAAGGATCGACTGTAAACAAGCAAAAGTTGACCACCATGGATAGCAAGGTAGGCCAGAACACCACAGGAAACCCAACTCGTTTATTACTGGTATATTAACACACTATTTCTTTTGTATTTAGATGAAAGAGTTGGAGAGCAAGCTTGATATTGAGGGAACGTTCAAAAAGAGGCAGGATGTAAGTAGAGCTGATAGAACCACAGGTAGACCACAAATCAGGGACAAAAAAAAACAACAAAAAACAACGCTAGTCAAACCAAATAAAGGCTTATCCGAATTACTATTTAAAATATCGACAACGTAGAACGTACTCCCCTCTCCTCCCCCTTATTTTTATATAGATGAACAGACCATTTTCCAATACTCCCCTTCAATTCAAAGTTCTCTGCTTGTTCCCCAATACCACTGTGTTCCTTAATTACAGACTCATTTACGCTGGGTTAGCCTCATTTCATCGTCAGAATATTCACAAATACCAACGATAAAGTAACGAATGTAGAACTTAACAAAGACTTTGCAATTCCACGGACCTTCACAGAAACGTGAATATTCTACACAAAATGGAGGCTAAATCTGAGCGACAGAGAATTCGAAATTGGAGTTTTCCATATAGTAAATATTTTCAATAATCAAGAACGCACCACAGGGATCCCATATATCCTTTTGTATTTTAGGTTCAAGTGAACAGATTAAAAGAACAAGTGTTAAGACTACAAGAAGAGAGAGATGACTGCCTGCTGCGAGAAACTAAATTACAGCAAGAAAACATCAAGTACGTTTTTATTGTTCTTCATTATTCCTACTAGGATAGATAAATGTACAAGCCGCCAAGCAAGGTGCGGTATGGTGACGGTGCGGTATGGTGACGGTGCGGTATGGTGACGGTGCGCTAGGGTGACGGTGCGCTAGGGTGACGGTGCGCTAGGGTGACGGTGCGCTAGGGTGACGGTGCGGTATGGTGACGGTGGGGTAGGGTGACGGTGCGGTAGGGTGACGGTGCGCTAGGGTGACGGTGCGCTAGGGTGACGGTATGGTGACGGTGCAATGTCGGCGTGATATCGTGACGGTTTGGAATATGTATATACTAGCAGTACTGACGTTTTGATTGTTCACTTTTGCAGATTGGAACGACATATGCGTGAAATGAAAGATGAGACGAGTGTGATAGAGAAACGTGACGGTGATTTGAAAAAGAAGAAATCTGAAGCGGTAACATTCAATCCGATTCTTTGTAAAAAAAACTTTTTTCCAGTTCGTTCTTCTATTCTTTTCTATTCATGTATATTGATTGCACTGTAATCATAAAACGGCTCGCTTGTCGCTTTGATTGAAAACTGACTGAAAAGGGAGTGACGATGTCTTTGCACGGATCGTGCGTGTAGAGATCGTGTAGAAACCATCATTACTACACTGACCCTACCTAATGGCGCGTTTTTCTTATCTTGTGGTATTGTAATATTTTCTTCTCATCTTCCACAGGAACGTGAAGTAGAATCCCTAGAAGTTCAATTAGTAGCAACCAAACAAGAGCTGGCTCTATCCAAGAAACGTGTTGCTGAACTCCAGCATGCTCTAGAAGATGACATGCATTCTGACTCAGAGGGACTATCAGACGGGGACTCTGACTTGAGCGATGACTCTGACTTAAACCTTGAAACAAGTTCCCATGTCCCTTCAGAACCGCGATCATACCGATCAATAGAAGACATTGATGAGAACGATGATTTGGAAGGTAAACTAAAAAAGAGGCTCGGTGAAATCAAAGATAGTAGCAAGGATTCACACAGTGGTACTAGTAGTCCCCTTGATTCGTCTACCCGTAAAACCAGTGCTAGTTTAAGCCCAAGATCTGAGAAGGGTGAAGACCACGCCAAACACCCCGCACCCACTGACGAAACGACCAAAAGAAAAAGAAGCGCTGAACACAAATCAAGAGACGATCGTAGGAAAAAAAGTATAGAAAAAAGGAAAAGCTTAGAACGGATGAGCCGTAAAGCTAAAGGGGACATTCCTGGAGCTTTTGACTTATAGTTTATGGCAACCAATCAGATCAAGCCGATTCAATGACGTCATGCTTATAACAAATAAAAATCAGGGGTTTCTATGACGTCAAGTTTCTTAAAATAGAAACCAGTCGTTTCTGTGACGTCACTGTATTTAGGAATCATACTACAATAATGACAAAATTCAGTATTCTATCAATGAGAATACATGTTGATTATAACTGAATATGTTCCTCCAAGAGAAGGGCAATAAGAATGGGATTATAATGTACAGGATCAAGTCCCATTACAAATGTTTTCTCAAATCTACCTACGAATGCCACAAGAAGAGGGGGTGATGAGTTTGAGAGAATAAGAGCAGTTGGACAGAGAAATTTTGTTTGTTTTCGATCTCTTGGAAGTGTTAGGTATTTTCCACATGTAAGGTTGTTCTTGTCTCATCTGCTACATCCTGCTTCATGCTTGCAGCAAAAGCTTTAAGGTTGTCCTTGTCTTATCTGCTACATCCTGCTTCAGAGCCTTAAGATCTTATCATATGCAGAATCAGCCAACTGTTCTTCAATTCTTTGCACCTGCAATGTGATATGCAATGGTGATATATGTAGTTAGTGAGCTTGTTTGTATACCAATAATTTAAAATTGTTTAATGTCATTAATTTTTTATACAATCACATTTTTACCATAGTTGTCTGTTCGATAAGGGGGGAACAAATATCCAGAAGGTTGATTTGAGTGTGATACTGGCTGTCATGTTGCACATCAGTCAAACATTTTTTGATTTAGTTTATATTGGATAAAAATGCACAATGTAAGTGTCTTGCATTCATGTAGCAAATACCAGTTGGAGGCTAATGTGTCATCATCAAGACTTTGGCAATGCGCCACAACATTGTTGCAAAAGCATTATTGCAAAACCATTTGCTAGGGAATTGCAAAATTTAGTAGCACCTTTTTCCCATTGAGATGACAGCTATACTCTTATGACAAGAGAGTATGAAGAAAGAGAGCACATCTTTTTATCTCCCATACATAGGTCTTTCCCTATGAAAAATATTTGAAAATCTATTTTTAGCTGGACGCGCAGCCTGAACTGAATAAGGAATCACATGATAAAATATTTCAGGCTCTGCGCAGAGCTAAAAATAGATTTTTAAATAATTATCATAGGACATGGAGATGTGCTCTCTTACTTCACACTCTCTTGTCTTATGATTATCTTAGAAGACTCACAGTTATCACTTCGAAGAATTCCTTTAATTAAAACCAATCCTAGTTTATCTTTATGGCCCATTTTGTTTTGATGCAGGGGACAAGATTGGGCAATGCAAGCATCTGTCTACTGATTAAGGGTGTATGATTTATTATTATCCTACAGTAATAGCATATGAAATAAATTACCAAGGCCATCAATTGTTTTTGCACCACTTACCCTTAAAAGGGATATTTTTGTACAATGAATATTAAAATGAATTGAAACATGCATGGAAATTAGGAGTATCCTGTTGTAAAATGGTATTAAACGTTATTTAAACATGCCAATATCCCATTTGAATAATGACGGTCTCTTTTTGATGAAGTGCTCAAAGAAATACAATGTTGCCATTTTATTTACATCGTGTTTGCATAAAGTTGTGTCATTACAGAATAACTTGATAAAAATAAAAATATGAATTAAAAGGTAAAGTTGCAGTAATGCAGGCCACAAAAGCATGCAAATTCTTGCAAGTCAAAGAACAAATTCTACTCATTACCACTCCGAACATGCAACAAACTTTGTTGCATAAAAATGTTCTACCTTCTGCACACCAAAGAAAATTTATGAGTCTTGTGTTATTATTGCACAACTGCCTGAAAACCCGTTTCACTAATTCCCAACCTTGGGGTCAAAACAATGAAACATGTTAAAACATGATTCACAAAGGATTTCAATTCTCAAGAGAAAAGAGTTCTTTTCTTTTGGTTAGGAATGGGTCTATATTTTTGAATGATGATGACCCTGTCAGCAACTACTTTTCGTGCAAGGCTGTTCTCACATCAACAGATGGTGTGCATTTGAATTCCTTTAATCAATGCTCTACTTTCTTGCCAAAGGCAAATGGACTAGAGAGTTAGCATCTTGGATTTCTTGTAGAGTGAGCAGTGATTCGTCTTGTAAAGCAAGTTGGCAAAGTAAGGAACACTCATTTTTGTGTTCCTGCTAGGAACTGAATTCTTTCTTCCACAGTTGAACGTATGATTTAAAATCAAAGTCTGGAAAGAAAAACTTGATTTCTTTCATTGCAGATTCGTCAGAGTCTAAATAAAAAGAAATGAAATTGGATATAGATTAAACATGTCAAGTTAATGCCTTAACTCATTGGATCAAAGAGAATAGTTGTAAGTGCACCAATAGGATGGAAATTTGTAGTTTTTGCAGGAAAAACCTCTAAATGGATGGAACTGTTTAGTTTTTCTTTGTGATCAGGTGACAAATGGCGATCACTTAGGAGAGGTGCTGCAGTCAATACTAACCTGAACCATGAGTAACATTCCTTGTGTCAGATATACCATACAGTGCTCTGATGCTACTGGGTGCTACATCTCTGGCCCTACAACATGAGAGGAAAGGCCATAATATATAGAACATACATCATATCCATGTCAACACCATCACATCAACCAAGTTCAACATCCTGGTCAACTTGCTGACATCAATTCTCAGAAATTTCATCCTGATCAATATCATCATCAGTATCATAACTGGCATTCTTTCCGAGCCCATTGAAAACTAACCTGCATATTGGTGCTGCTACACAGGCTAATTACAAACTGATTACTAATTATGTAAAAAACATCATCAGCACCACCACCAACATCACCATCATCAGCAGCAGCATCACTATCATCACCACCATCATCATGATCATGATCCATACCTGTAGGAATGTGTTGGTCCTATTAGTTCTCTCCATCTTGATATTGCATCTTGTCGTGATAGAATCATTGCTGTCATGGGACCACTTGACAATCAGGAAAAAAAGAAAGTGTCAGGAAAAAACAAAAGAGTTACTTCATCATCAGCCTCTGTCATCAATATCATCAGCATCATGGTCAATCATTAATGCTGATGACCCTTATCATCCATATGGCATCATTTACCATCATTTACCATCATCATATCATCACTATCATCATTACTTTCATCAGCAGTAATCTTTATCATACCATCATCGCAAACACTATAGATCTACATTATCAAATACTTCACTTATCATAGTTTTGCTGATGATATCATTATTATCAGACATCACAACCATCATCATCATCGCATATCAGTGAATCACCCTCCTTACTATTGTTTTTCTTACAAGAAATATAACTATATCATACCTGCTCATGAAGCCCACAAGTCTATTGTAGAAAAATCTGCCTAAAGAAAAATACATCTCAGTGGAAGTTCAAAAAACTTTTGGGATTCCTGTGTAATAAGAACCACAGGTAGCCCACAACCTTAACCCAAACCAATATTACCTAAGGTTTCTATAAATCTGAATTTCCCAGAGTGAATTAGGTGTATAGTCATTTTGCTGTTATTTGGCAAAAGATTTCACATTTCTTTTGCACATAACACCAACATGGCTAATACAGTTTGTACGGTCACATGATAATCTATGGGGCAATATTTTCCTCTTTGCATATGAATATGCCATTCTCATGAGCGTTATTTATTATATAAATAATTATAATATCTATATACCAATCATGTAGTTCTCATTACTTGTTATCACAGTATTTACCCTCGTGCTCCACATAGAACTTTTCAGCCTCATTCCTAGTCCAGTGTAAAACTCTTGACTTAACAATATTGAAGTCATTATTTATAATTATATCCTTGACTGCCTGTGTTAATAAATAAATAGATAAATAATAAGGTAGTATCAAATGAATACATTAATACAGCATGTAAAATCACAGATAGGCCCTCATATTACTAAAGTTTTACATTTGAAAAACGTTTTTACCTTAACTCTTACTGGGTTAAGCATAATGTCGGGTTTAAGCAGAGCTAAAGTCAACTGGACTTTCCTAGCATGAGACATTTATCACTCACTACACAGACATGTTTTTGATGCTTGTAGATATATTTCCGAAGTTACGCCGAATATATCTTCGGGAATTTTCGTGAAGATGTCGAAGAAATTCGGTGAGTACTCGTAAGTATGTTGACAGGAATTCACTCACCCACCGGCTGCTTACCGGATGTTGGCTGATCATTTGATCCCTGCTGGGTTTATTGAATATTGAATTTCTACCTGCGGAAAACTTCATATTTTCTCGCACTATGCAGGCATATTTTCGTCGTAGCAGATCCAAAAAGGAATGGCTATCATTCGTTCTACAGGTCTTCCATTTTCTTGTTGTAATCGGGTTTTTATGGGCAGGTCTTGTGGAGTTTATTCGTAATCCTCCGTTCTTCGATGCATATGGCGACGCAGCTACTAGGAACAGTCTGCCCAAGGGACTCTTTGAAGTAAGTATTCGTAGCATTTGGATTTATTTCTTTAAATATTCCTTCAATACACTCCAAATAGGCTGTTATTATCAATACTTGCTAATATAAAAGGGAGTTAGTTGATTACGAACACGTTGTTCGTGGAAAACTAAGCTTAAATTATGGCAAATTGTATTTACATTTCGCAAGTAAACACCGATTCTTCGTTTGTAAAGCCCAAAACTTATGAGTTATCCTTTCATACCGTTCATTTGGCTAGTTTTTGATATATTTTTCTTTTGAATTCCTTACAATCTATTGATTTTTTGAAAACTAACTATTTTGGGCATCAAGTACTTTTAAATAAGTTATGAGATGTATTAATTTACCTAATTCCTTAGATATTTGCATTTCCTTGCATTTTAAAATTCCAGTGTGCTTCAAACCCCCTTAGCCTCTCTTTGGTGTTGTCAGTGAATAGTGTACCCCCTGCCCCTTCTTCAGGCAACACAACCCTACACTGCTTAAAACAAGCAGTTGTGTCAAAATGATTGTAAATTTAGGTTTTCCATAGTTTATATTTTTAATTATTGCTTGTAAATTGGCCTTAAAGGCCCTATTGGGGAGTCCAATAAAATGTATGTATGTATGTATGTACAGTATGATCTAATCCCAGAAGTGGAAAGAGCACCACATTAAGAATGACCATTTTACTGGATTTGTATTGGAAAATGCACTCAATGGCAAGCTCTTGCAAATCCCCATTTTTTACAGCATTCAAAACCAAAGCTGGTAAGGTTTGAGAGCAGTCAAAACAAGTGCTTGAATATATGGTAGCTAGATTATTCGGGGGGGGGATTTGCTTGTGCCATTTGATATTATAAAATGATCAATTTAATATCTTTTTTTCTTTCTAGAATGACCCCAGGACATTAGACAAATCAGTAAGTAACATACTTAATAGTAACCTACAGTGTGCTATAATTCTGATTTATGAATGTTTTCATTCTCCCATACAGCAATCATTGAGGTTAATGGATCTACCAATCCTATTTATGCTTTTGGTATGTACACTCCTTATTTGTCCTCTTCCTTTCCTTGAGTATTATTTCTTTGTTTCCTGATACTATTTGATATTTAACAATTATTCAATGAAGTTAAGGTGATTATCCGTGTATATTATCTTGCCGCAAGTCCTCTACAATGTTGATATTTTTTCTTATTTTGAAATCTGGAGGCTCGTATCAACAAGTGCACACAATTGTATTTTCACCTGTAGGTGATTATAGAAAAATATTCTGAAGTTCTCAACCAATCAGCGCATGCTTTTTTCTATAATTAATAATAATAATAATAATAATGGGAAGTTCTTATATAGTGCATTTTACAATGTCTCAATGTGCTTTACAATAATATTGTGACCAGTGGAGGACTTTACAGGCTGCATATTAAGGTGCTATTAGCAGCCGTGCAGCTTACAATCATGAGTAATGATACTAATACTTTATATTACTATGGATATAAGAATCATATCTTTAAAATGGCACATTTACAACTAGAGTCGAAAATTAAAAGTTTCATTTTGTCTGTTACTTTTCTATGTCGATAGGCCTATTTTGGTGCGTGTGTCTGGTTAAAGTTCAAAGGTTTATCATGGCTGTTGACTGTGTGTATTACTTTATGCATTATGTGCTTCTTCTTTGTCAACTATTGGGCCTATATCTACTTTGATTGGAGGTATGCATTATCAGTCAGTGTGTGTGCAGATTTTCACAGGAGGGGGGGGGGGGGTACTCCCATATAAACAGGGAAAAGGGCGAGGATCATTGTTGAAAAAAATTAATGTAACCCCTAAGAAAGAGAGTTTGGGTGTGGACCTGGTTTAATTTTAGCCTTAAAAGATACCACCTTGAAACACAAGATAAATCACTGAAAGACATCAAACACTTAGACCTAAAAGATACTGCACATGCTAAAAACTAAAAGCTTTTCCTTTTTTAACCCTAAAAGAGGGAGTGACTTATGATTTCAACCACTAAAAGATACAATGATCCCCTCCCTTTGTTATAAGGGAGTACCCCCTGGATGATTTTCCCTGATGATCAACCTCCCATCCTTGCTGTCTTTCCCTCCCCCACCCCCACTCTCAATTCCCTTAGTGATTAAAGCGATGAATCCATTGCCAAACCTTTTTATCATTATTGTATTGTTAAATCTTAATTGTCAATGGTGTAGGTATTTTCCCACAAGAAATATGGGGTTGGACTTACAAGTTGTAACAATTGCCCTGTCGGGAACCTGTACTTTCATGGTAGTCTTTTATGAGAGGAAGAAGATGCCTTTCAAGTTCAAGGTGTGGTGATATTGAATATCTATATTGCTGTAGTAGTTAATAATTTACTATGACTGTTCTTGTTTTACAAGGGTAGCACTTACAGTAATAGCCAGTGGCTAACAAACCTGTGGCCCTGGTTCTGCGATCAAATTGGAATTTAGAAGTTGATTTTTGTGGAGGGAGGAAAACTGGAAAACCTGGGAAAAAAACCTTGAGCACAGGAAAGAACCAACTAGAAACTATACTCACATACAACACCGAGCTTGGCAAGATTCAAACTCAGGTCGTCTTGGTGTGAGGAGAGCGCTATCACCGGTATGCCACCCATGTTCCCCTTGCTACAGTACAGTAAGTTCTGATTGGTTCAGAACTTTGCTCCTTCAGAAAATGGAGCTTGGTGCTCATGCAGACACATATAGGTACTAACTTTGCAAAGAAGTGCAATCAAGGATGGCGTGGCAGTAGTACATGCACTTGCATGCATCTCTTTGATGAGTTTGTTGGGTCTCTAGATCCTAGATCTCACCCTTGATTCAATTGTTTTTCTCCAGGTTCTCCAGTTTTCCTCCCTCCACAAAAATATACCAGCTAAATTCCAACTCTATCTATGAGTTAGCCATGCCCTGACTTTGATCAGCGCAGAGCTTGTTTCAATGCTTGATAAAAATTCATCTTTGTTGTCATGGCTTTTGTTTTTTGACATAAGGTTTTAGTAAACATGTGGTTGTATATTTTCAGTCTACTCTTCCCATCAAGCCTCTTGGTAAAATCCACGTCATGGCCAACTTCATACCATGTTTCCTGATCATTTTTACTTGTCTGATCATGTGGTTTTCAAAGCTCTACACTTCATGGGCGTGCTTCAAGAACCATGAAGATGTTATGAGCCTCTGTGAACGAACAACCATGGTAAGAAACTGAAAAACAAGAAAACAATTCTTATGCTGTCCCCAGAGAGATGTGAAAGCGGAGGGGTGGCACTTTGCAGTCAAAACTTGAGAAACTTGTGACCCCTCTTTATTTAATGAATCTAAATGAGATTGAATGGCCTGGTCATCTGAGCCACACCAACAGGGTAAACATTTGCAGATATTGTCAGAGCAAAAGCAGCTACACCTACATCTCAGATATTTGAAGTGTTGGTCCAGCCGGAGTTTAAGCCCATGATCTCCTGCACAACAGGCCAGCACCCAACCATGGGAGCCAATGGGTGGTACTCGGTGGTGACCCACAGCATAGCCACCCCATGCAGCTGTTGTAAAACACATGCATGCAACAAGATATGGGGAAATATAGCCCATACTAATCAGTATTGTACAAGCTGGCACCCAACCAAGGGAGCCAATGGGTGGTACCCGGTGGTGACCCACATTATAACCACCCCAGGCCATGCAGCTGTAAAACACATGTATGCAACAAGATATTGGGAAATATAGCCCATACTATATACTAATTAGTATTGTACTGTGCATCAGGTCCAGTGTTACCCGTGTGATACATGTACATCAGATGGGCTCAAGAAATGTGTCAAAGAAAAACATCAAATGTATCACTGTCTCTCTGACCTGATAAATGTGGTCAAGAAAACTGAAGTAAGGAAATGAACTGTGCTTTACACACTTGTAAGCATTCGTGCCACAATTTTTTTGGCGGGTTCAAGCATTAAAATTAGATGCAGAACAGCAATTTCGCGTGCTGTGATAGGCTTAGAGTAGATTTCATGGGACTAAGGAAAACATACATTACCAACGTCCTGATTGGTCCGGCAGTAATTTCGTGTGCTTTAATTGGTTCAATGTATGCTGTCTATTCTGGACCTTGATCACTTTTCGCAGTTACGCTAAGTCTAAAATAGGACTTTCGCTGTTTGCCAATAGAACTTTTTAGCTTTGGCGATCTGTTGTCCCATTGCAGACCACGTGTCCTTCTCTAGAGTATCATGTTTTTGTTTAACTGTTCGCACGAGAAGAAGCATGAATATGGATACCCCTCAAATAAAGAATTATATTCAAGAGAATGACACGTGGTCTGAAATGGGACAACAAAACCACCAAAGCTAAAAAGTCTATTCCTATGAAAGCGTTCTGGAGTTAACTTCATTTTTTATGTTGATTGCAGGGTTCGTTTTGCTTATTCAACTACAACATCAGCATCTACACTTTCCTAACAGGTTAGTTGATCTATTCCATGGTCGGTCAGAAACAATTAGTTTATACATGCTCATAATGTTTAACCGCTAGCGCACGCGCGATGCGTCTGTTTTCCCGCCTTTTGCAGATAACGTCATTTTACTAAAACAAAACCCTGGTGGTAGGGTACACTGGGTTACCTAGGCCTTGTGGGACCAGGGGCATGGGGGGGGGGGGGTGTCCTAGGATGCCCTTGACCCACCCTTTGTGGAAGAGGAGTGAGCAATAAGATAAAAATTTGGCTAGAATCTCTGAAGTATTGTACTTTTTTCGTCATTTTTCGTACTTTGAAGAAGCTATATATCTAGAGAATGTATGGCAGATCGTAAAATTTCTTTAAAATAAAATAAATTTCATCATTTATGGTTTTCCTACCAAGACCAAGACTAACGCATGCGCAAACGATGTGCACACTCTGTAATGTGGATCATCAAGATAACGCTCATCATGGATCGCCGGATTGATCATCAACTCGGAATCATAGTTAAATGTCAAGAATAAAAGTCAGACAGCTGTTTATCATGTTTTTCTTTTTCCCCAGTCTTTGCCTACGTTGGTGGTCTGGTGGTGTTCCTGAGTACCTTCTATCGCATTGTCATGCATTATTTCTTTCGTCTTACGTTTCTTATCATCGGCTGGTGGAGGCGAAGAAGAGGAAGCCATCCTGAAGAAATCCCGCCTTCTTTAGAATCCCAGGATACATCGTTCAGCCCGTACGATTACATGAATGAGATTGATGATAATACGAGCGTTAATGATGAGGAAAGAACAGGAGAAGGAAAAGAAATGATTACAGTCAGCAACCATAGTCTTGTTGATTCCCTAACATGACGATCATCGAGCATGACGGAATGGGAAGATTTCATGTTGTTACACTTGAATGGCTTCCCATTTCTAGAACTGTGATTGGATTACCTAGTATCTACTCGCATTATAATGGCTGAGAATATGTCAGTTTTATGCTGATAATATACTGAATCATTCCAAAATTTACTTTCAAATTTCTTATTTTGTTTCTTACTTTTAAAATTTTAAAAAGAAACCATTTGGATGCTCTTTTTATTACTGTTAAGGCATGGTTGCCTAAAAAAATATTATTTGTATATAACAAGTTTTTAGATGCATCTAAAAGCTTATTCACAATCAATGAATTATCATTCATATTTCTTTAAAGAATTAAAATCCAGCTCCAAATCGATCAAAATTTGCAATTACATATTTATAAGATAAAAATTAAAATGATTCATATGTATTTAAATAAATGTAAACACGCATGCCTATTTATGTTTCTACTAGTTTTCATATATACATATATATGCATATTTTTCATTGTATCGATGGTTTGATTAACCAGATCCATACTTCCAGACATCGAGTGCTGAAGCTTCGTTTGGACTTACGGCTACGCTGGAGATTTCGGCCCCAACACCGCTATCCCGGGAGGAACAGTTACAGACTGATCAGGAAGCTCGGCCAAAGCTTAAGGGAGAGGTTAGTCGGCCCCTAGACTGCAAATGATTAACCTATGATTTTCCCGTGACCAGCAAACTGCAGACAAGCTAACTCGAAAATTCGATGAGTAACAACCCATTGTTACTCCTTTCCATGTGGGATGCGTTTTAAAAAACTAGTCGCAATGCGCATGCGTATCTTTACACTTAAACTAGTTGGGTTGGAAATCGGAGTTGCGTGCTATAGACCCCTTGCAGCACGTCGGAATGCAGCTCAATTTGGAGGACAATAATAGGTTCCAATTCTAAGGAGATTGAAATTCTTTTGTTTTGTCCTCTAAATTTACCTACTGACGTCACGTGAAAGGGGCCGGGTCTATATTGATAAAGTGAAGAATGATTGGTGAACAGTTTTTTATTCATTGGAAATGTGTTTAGATTACAGAGTGTATTGAATTTTGATTAGTCAAATTAGTGATGATCGGGAAAGTTTGAAGCTGTTTTGATAAATAGCGCCAAAGTTACAGGTGATTTGAATCACAAAAATGTTATGGATGTTGGTGGGCAAGACACATTTTTGAAAGCGAGACATGAAATGTCATGCAAGACGTACCAGGAGGAGCTTATTCAAAGTTTCAAATGAAACATAATTCTACATTTTACTTGTGCTTTACTTCCCAGTTGTTGGTTGCTTGTTCCGTCGGTCATTCTTTTGGTCGGTACGAGTAGACCTTTCACCAGATACGGCGGCCATCTTGAATTCTGATTGTTTTAAGTAAGACATTATGGGATGCCGAGGGGGCAATTATTAGAAATTTTATAGTTTGCACAGCTGTCAGGGGTGTCTTTTTATATAATTTAACATCCAATGAGAAGCACATCTAAAAAACAACTGAATAGCTGTTAGTTCGAGCGATATGTGAAACACCAAAGCAAAAAAATTATTTGAGAAAGTAACCCCACAACTCGATCTATGCTTTATAAATATTTCCACGTTTGCCCCCTTGGCACCCCATATTTTAAGATGGCTGCTGTATTGGTAAAAAGGTCTATTATGGCTCATTAGACTTGACAGCCATACAACTCAACTCTCAAGCCTGGCTTGATGTAGTACCTCGCGGTAAGGATACGAACATAGCGAGCTTGAATGGTACCACGATGGTATTGGTAATAAATTGGCCCCTGAGCAGAGTGTTACCAGGAAATACCTGTGAAAACAAAGTGCGCATGCGATTTTATCGCAACATTTTTTGAAATTGCACTATTTATGCGATGCTCCATGCAACTTGTGTACCTTTGGTTTTGTCTTTCATAAAGAGAACTGTTCTTCCTTTAGTCATCCAGGGTTCTATCTACATTCCTGCTGGTTACCATATCTTGCATTTGAATAGCCCACTTTCGATATTCTGGTTGAGTGATCACGCACAAAGCAATTCAAGGCGAGGCTCCGGGGAAACAATAAGCAATTATTGGACGAGGTTGAGCAAAATATCGTGATTTGTTAGTGGCGAGCAAGCAATTATTTGACGATGCCGAAGGCAGGAGTCCTAAATGTCCCGGATGTTATGGGCGATAATGATTGTGTTTTAAAATCCGGGGTATTCTAGTCCCGGATGATGCTAGTGGAAATCATTGGGTTTCATCATCCGGGACATCATCATTCTCCTCGTTTGACGTCATAGACACCATATTGGAAAAGGGTTTGCCAGGTTTGTACCAGAAGCCGTGTATTCCATCGGAGACCAGGGGCTTTACACTTAGGTAACTTCTTTAGCTGCTTTCTAATTATTGTAACAGTTATTTCTACATCATTCTGTTGCTCCACGTTCCTGATATCTTCGTGAATGTCACTCAACCATTCAGCATACAGATTGTGGTTCACCTGGAGTTCACCGGCGTTTCCCACAAGTCGTTCCAAAACAGCATCGTTTTCACTAGTTTCTCATCATCAGCCATAGTATTTTCGCTATTGAGTTCTTGATAAACACGTCGTTTATTTGTGCTATACAGCTTATTTTGTTGAAACTGTAGGACACGGTCCTCGTCTCTTCTTATCTTTGTTAATGCCTTTATTTCCTGTTTCAGATTTTAGATTACCACATTCGCTTTCGTTCGATGTAATCTACATTTGGTGTTAAGGTAATTCAGCCTTCTAGTCTTTTTCCCAAAACCTAAGACTTCAAACTGTCATTTCAAAACCTAACCGAAACCTATTAACCCATTGTTACAATGCTGCTTGACTTATTCTTTTTCTTTCTTTTATCCCCCTCCCTTTTTTTAAAAGTTCTAAGACTTCCCTTAGTATTCTGAAAGTTCCTAAAATTGCGGATTTCTGAAGTGTTGCTATCCTATTACTTATGCCTAACATAGTTACATATTACTTATTATTATTATTATTATTATTATTATTATTATTATTATTATTATTATTATTATTATTATTAGAGTGCATTCAGTAAAAGCATGAAGCATTAGTACCACTTTTTTGTACTATTTTATGCTAATTCTTTTGTTTTCTTTTGTTCAACTAGCACTATTTTGCACAATTTAGTAATTAGTGTTTCACGCTTTTACTGAATGCACTCTATTATTATTATTATTATTATTTTACTTTTTCTTTCTTTTATCCCCCTCCCTTTTTTTAAAAGTTCTAAGACTTCCCTTAGTATTCTGAAAGTTCCTAAAATTGCGGATTTCTGAAGTGTTGCTATCCTATTACTTATGCCTAACATAGTTACATATTACTTATTATTATTATTATTATTATTATTATTATTATTATTATTATTATTATTATTATTATTATTATTATTATTATTATTATTAGAGTGCATTCAGTAAAAGCATGAAGCATTAGTACCACTTTTTTGTACTATTTTATGCTAATTCTTTTGTTTTCTTTTGTTCAACTAGCACTATTTTGCACAATTTAGTAATTAGTGTTTCACGCTTTTACTGAATGCACTCTATTATTATTATTATTATTATTATTATTATTATTATCCTTTATTTCACAGTAAATATATCATACATGATAAAAGTAATATTGCTGATAATTAGTTGCTTCCAGCTCAAGAGTTATCCTAATCCTGAGAGCTGAAGCACTCTTCTCAGTATACGAGCTGTACCTAGAAGTACAGTTTTCTGAAGGTCTTGATCTTATCAATGTCTTATCGATGCAAATGCTCCTTAAATTGTTTCGATATTTCTCCTAACGATCCTATTACAATTGGTATAGTCATTGTTTTCATTCCCCACAGTCTTTCTATTTCTATCCTGAGATCTTGGTATTTATCTATCTTCTCCTTTTCTTTCTGATGTGGCACTGAAATGTCGATAAGTTTCGACTTCCTCCTGCTTTTTTCAATCACTATGATATCTGGTCGGCTTGCAGTTATTATAATTATTATCATCATCATTATTATTATTATTATTATTATTATTATTGTTATTATTACTATTATTATTATTATTATTATTATTATTATTATTATTATTATTACTACTACTACTATATATATTAATATGAGGAATGTACTGAATAATATAAATTCACTTTTCAATTCGAGTCTTTCAAATGTTGTGTGAAGAAATTATTGTATCTTATGATAAATATCAAGTTTGACTTTCGATTCCTAAAGTGCTTTGAAAAGATCAAAAGCTCTACATCTCCCAAGGGTAAAAAATGAAATACCGATAAGAATAGCGTCTAAAGTCTAGTCTAAAGTCAGAAATGAGGTCATTCTTTTGTTTTATTATGCTTTTGTTATGCGAATCACTTCAAATATTTGTTTGAACTCTTCAGATTTTAACCAGATTCTCAGCCTCTGCCGTTTACATTTTGCTTATTCAAATAACAAAGTTTACTCAAGAAAGAATTATTCCCGTAGAAACTAAAAGTAATAACTGCAGTTTGGCCTCGCGGAGATAGAGATAAGAGCTTAGAAGTAAGTTTAAAAGGTACCTAAACTTAGTCTGCCGAAAGCTTACATCAAGGAATTTACTGACAATGAAGGTAAGCGCTTAGTAGCTCAGGTATTGCTAGAATTTTTTCTGTCCGAAAAGGCTCCATTCCTTCGCTGTAAACTCGACTTAATTTATAAAGTTTTGAGAAACAACTTATTGACAACTGAAGGAGATTTTTTTAGCAGTCGGCTAGCTAGATTTGGCGGAAGCCAGCTATATTGCAAGCGTTGTTTGGTATGTAACCTACTGATTACATTGTAATAATCAGCCAAGCGAGTACTTTAATTCTACTTCTATTAACTGCTATTAATTTGTTCTGCATGTCTGTTTGTTTTTTAAGCAAGAGTTTTATCATTTTATAGAAAAAAAAGTTAAGATTCGAAGCTTCGCAAGCAACCGGAAGATTTCATAAAGCAGTCAAGTAGATCAGACACAAGCACCAGGGGATATATTCTAGTAACTTTAGACCACCAAGAGTGCAGTACACAGTAAATAAAAAAATAAAAACGATGCATGATCGCTTGAAGAATCCAAAACTGCACACCGAGAACTAGATATCGCGATTCACAAGGAACTAGCATTGCAAATGTGATGCGGAACTGAAACTGTTTTGTACGTAGAATACTAGTTCGATACTCGGATTATTTAACACATTTTTAGGTATTAAAGGTTTAGCCATGCAGGCTCGATAAATACGTCTAATGTCTTGGCATCCATTTGACGTCATAGCCGCCATGTTGGATGGAGTTACTCTAACAAACAAATTTGTTTTTCTTGTTTGATTTGGACTACTGTAGTTATTCTAACGTCAAAAGATGAGTCTCAGTGCAGTAAGCGATATAACAGTCGATCAAGTTGTCAAACAGAAATCACCCAAAAAACATTTTGTAAGTATTTGCTACTTCCTTGGCGTTGCTATGACAACTAGTACACAAACACAGGTATCCCAACTAATGAATGTCTGATAATGCTTGGTTATTTTCAATCAAGGTTTTCTCGATTCAAGTTGAGTGGAAAGATGGTGTAATAATACGAATCTACCGAAGCTATGACGACGCGATCAATCTACAGGTAAACAGTCAAATATTACTGACGTCACGGACGTATCGCATGTAGGAAGCCATTGTAGTGTTCCAGTATTGAAGAAACCCATTTTAGTGCCCTCCTGGTATTGAAAAACTTCTTTCAATCTTTTGATAGACAGACGTACCGCCCACAGGAACCCATTATAGTGTTTTATCTGTAGCAACCCATTTCAGTGTCAATCTTCTGATTATGAAATTCCTTGACTGTAATTATGTATACCGTTGCATGTTTTTTCGTTTTAAGCAAAAGCTTCTACAGATGGGAGAATTCAATTCCTACCTCGCCAATGAAGCAGCTGAATACAAAAATAGATACTTACTTCAAGGTACTGAACTGAGATATGAGAAAATGAAGAAATGTGAATAAGAGTTGAATATAATTTAGGAAAAAGATAATTAAAAAATCACTAAAGGAAAGCGGAAATTGCAGAGTGGAAGAAGCAGGAAAAAAAAGGATGAAAACGAAAAGGAAATTGATTTTTATAAATGGGAGAAAGAATGAAAGTGAACGGAAAGTAATGGAAAAGAAAAACTGATTAGAAAAATGCTTATGGTTTTAATTGCAATACATCCCACAGAGAAAGGTTTGTTTGGCAAGGTAACCATCAAGACAAGAAAACAAGCAACACGAAGGATGATCGCAGTGGACGAATTCCTCAAGGTATCCAACTAATAATCTATATGAAATGCTGAAATTAAGACTTCGTAACTTACTTGGAAGTAAATGTTATATTCCACAGTCCATAGTCCATCTTCCAAGCCATATTTCCATGACAGAAGCCGTTGTTACTTTCTTCAGACCTGTTCCTGATGACCTCATGTTTGTCGAGCTCGAGAGGTTAGTAATACAACCGACAAATTTTATCGATACCCTAGAACAGCATGAAGCCTCTTGGCTGACAAAGTCAGGGCATGGCTAACTCACAGATCGAATAGAAATTTAGCGTGGTAGGTTTTGCGGAGGGAAGGAAAGGCGGAGGATCCTGGAGAAAAACCCTCGAACTAAATCAAGAGAGAGACTTAGGTAACAAACTCTACTCACAAGTGAGTACGATTGCAGGAAGAACAGAAAGACGGATAGACAGGTAGATAAGGTTCTGTAACTATTGTATATCTCTGTTATTCACAGCTACAGCGAAAGCTCAAAAGAAGCAAAGGGAACGAGAAGAAAAAGCTGTAAGTTCATATTACTGACCGAGGGAACGATGACCGGAGCATTTTCATTTGCGCGCTATGATTGGTGCAATGAATGTCGTCACTGCAAGGATTAGAGCAGATTTCGTATGAGTGTGAAAAGTAACCCCGCATACGGCACGGTTACGGCGCGGCGCGGACACGGCACAGAATCTCAAATGGTTTTATGCACGGCATGGCACTGACACGGTCACGGTCAGGCGCGGTTCGTGCCGTATGTTTTTTTATAGTCATACGAAAACTGCTCTATATGTACCAGTACTTTGTGCCGTGCAGCTGTTGGAGTCACGTGAAATCCGTCCTGGCCCTATTCTGTTTCAATTTCATAAGATTGCTGTTAATATTGTTGGTATTCAATTGGTACAGTGTCTGTAATAATGTAGTATTTGCTCTATCTTGCTAGACGCCGCTCACATATCTGAACCTATCCTATTGGATCAGTACGTAGCTATCGGTGATTACACCAAGATGGACAAGAACGACTTGAACCTTAAGGCTGGTAACATGGTTGAGGTGATCTATAAGGCTGACCATGGTAAGTATATGGAAGGGTATACTTGATGTGGATGGGACGTGCCCTCGCAGCCTTCCATCAGTGCTTCCTGTTGATCGAGGATCAGAGAAACTGTTTTAAAGTTATAAGAACGAACTGAGTCGAAACAAGGGTGTGTTTCGTACATCAACGAAAATTATCTGGAGATTTTGTCTTGAGCCTCTTGCTTGGGAGGCTGAAAAAATCACTCCCTGCAATCGACGTAAAATATGAAAATTGCGTTAATAAAGGGTATAGTAAGTAAGGTGCTTTAACTTGATATATCACTCGTTCCCAGGCTGGTGGTTCGTTGATCTTGATGGGGACCTTGGTTGGGTACCAGCGTCGTACTTGGAATCCAGAGATGGTGACGTGGATGATCAGATTATGGAGACGTTTGGAGACGGACAAGGTAATGTTTAATAGAATACTAATTTATTTATTTATTTAATAACTGTTACCATTGATAACTTCAAATAACAACAAACTAAACTAGAAAATATTTTAACAAAGAACTAAAAAGATAAAACTAACCAAACAGACTCCAAATTAAGTGTGCCCTGGGAACACCACCAACCAACCCACCCACCAACCCACCAACCAACCCACCTACCCATCCACCAACCAACCAACCAACCAACCAACCAACCAACCAACCAACCAACCCACCCACCCACCCACCCACCCACCCACCCACCCACCCACCCACCCACCCACCCACCCACCCACCCACCCACCCACCCACCCACCCACCCACCCACCCACCCACCCACCCACCCACCCACCCACCCACCCACCCACCCACCCACCCACCCACCCACCCACCCACCCACCCACCCACCCACCCACCCACCCACCCACCCACCCACCCACCCACCCACCCACCCACCCACCCACCCACCCACCCACCCACCCACCCACCCACCCACCCACCCACCCACCCACCCACCCACCCACCCACCCACCCACCCACCCACCCACCCACCAACCCACCCACCCACCAACCCACCAACCCACCAACCCACCAACCCACCAACCCACCAACCCACCAACCCACCAACCCACCAACCCACCAACCCACCAACCCACCAACCCACCAACCCACCAACCCACCAACCCACCAACCCACCAACCCACCAACCCACCAACCCACCAACCCACCAACCCACCAACCCACCAACCCACCAACCCACCAACCCACCTACCCATCCACCAACCCACCTACCCATCCACCAACCAACCAACCAACCATCCAACCCACCAACCCACCAACCCACCAACCCACCAACCCACCAACCCACCAACCCACCAACCCACCAACCCACCAACCTACCCATCCACCAACCCACCTACCCATCCACCAACCCACCTACCCATCCACCAACCAACCTACCCATCCACCAACCAACCAACCAACCCACCAACCAACCCACCTACCCATCCACCAACCAACCAACCAACCATCCAACCCACCAACCCACCAACCCACCAACCCACCAACCCACCAACCCACCAACCCACCAACCCACCAACCCACCAACCCACCAACCCACCAACCCACCAACCCACCAACCCACCAACCCACCAACCCACCAACCCACCAACCCACCAACCCACCAACCCACCAACCCACCAACCAACCAACCAACCAACCAACCAACCAACCCATCCACCAACCATCCAACCAACCAACCAACCAACCAACCAACCAACCAACCAACCAACCAACCAACCAACCAACCAACCAACCAACCAACCAACCAACCAACCAACCAACCAACCAACCAACCAACCAACCAACCAACCAACCAACCAACCAACCAACCAACCAACCAACCAACCAACCAACCAACCAACCAACCAACCAACCAACCAACCCACCCACCCACTAATCCACACACCTATACTACCAACCAATCAACTCACCAACATTTCGTTCAGCTGTGATTCATTCTAATGATTTTTTTATAATCCAATCAAACAGAAGAAATTTACATTGCCATGGGAACGTACGAGGCAAAACATGATGACGAGATTAAACTGGAAATCGGCAAAATCGTTCAAGTGAAGCAGAAGAAGATGGATGGCTGGTGGTCGGTTAAGTAAGTAGGCATGATAATCCACGTAGATGTTGGGTTCGCTGTTATCGGTTGGGTTCCCAATGTTCATGTGTGTGATTGTTCTGTATATCCAATATTGAATTTATTCTGTATATTTTCACGGCAAACGTGCATGTGCTGATTGTATTAATTGGGTCCCCCTGTTCATGTGTGTGATATTCCTTATATTTTTACAGATGTGATGATCGTATTGGTTGGGTTCCCTGTATGCATCTCCGTGAGCTATCTACGTCATCAACAAATTCGAACGCGCGGGAAATGGGACGAGAGAAAGCTTTGATGACCATGAATAACATATTCGCTATCACAGGTGAGACCACCAATCACAGCTGAAGGCTCAGTTCATACATCTTTGAATATCGAATCCAATTGTGTATAACAAAGCGCGCAAGACAGTCAATCTCAACCAATCAACCAATAAAGGATAAAGTCTCGAGACAGCGCGAATCAATCCAAAGGTAGACTGAGTTGGAGTGAATTTTCTCATTAATTCCTTTTATCTTGATTGCAGAGAGAAGAAGAACTTGGAATCCATCTTTGGTAAGCATGGTTTTTATTTATAGGAGTGTAGATAGAGTCTCCTTGACGTTATTTGAAGCCGTACTTTTAATGGGAAACGTAACATCGTTTAAAGTTCAATATACCATGAGATTCCATGATGATGATGATGATGATGATGATGATGATGATGACTGATGACTGATGACTGATGACTGATGACTGATGACTGATGACTGATGACTGATGACTGATGACTGATGACTGATGACTGATGACTGATGACTGATGACTGATGACTGATGACTGATGACTGATGACTGATGACTGATGACTGATGACTGATGACTGATGACTGATGATACTATGATGGTGATGATGATGATGATGACGACGACGATGATGAAGATGATGCATATATTATCATGATAAGGATTGTCTTACTGACTAGGGGGTATTTTTAATTTCTACTCAAGCCTCCCAAACGTTTATCAACATTTAAAAACACGGTTAGACGTCGTCGCTTTGAAAAGGAAGAAACGATACAAGAAGAGGATGAAGATGAAGAAAAACCATCGTACATGAACATAGAGTTCCACAAGAAGGATGTACCTAAAGATACCAACAACAGCAACAATGAAGCGAATCCATCCTACATGAACATGGAATTCCACGAAAAAGAAGATACTAAGGCAAAGAAGAAGAAGAAGAAGAAGGTCACGCACAAGGACGAGGAGGAAGAACAAGGTCCTTCGTACGTCAACATTGATTTTCACAAGAAGAACGCCGAACAAGTGATGGCATCTCGTCAACGACCGAGAAGACGTCGAGATGAAGATGAAGACTTGGTGGAAATAGATTTTGACAAGATGAAAGAAAACTCTTGTAAACCTGGTTCGGTTGAAAATGGACATGGAATTAAAGAAGAGGGAAGCAAGAAAGATGGGATTAAAGTTGAGGCAAAAAGGGAAAACATTGTGACAGATTCAGACGACGGGTCCAAGTTCCCGCCATCCTTCTCATATGAACAACAAGGTACCGAGAAGGCCCTAAAGACAGAGGGGCTGGCACAAGATCCAGAGAATGTAACTGACAAAGGCGGGTCCCACCAAAAGCCTAAGCCTAATTTGATTAAGCTTAAATTACCTGAGCCCACTGATGAAACTACAGATATGACCAGCGGTAGTAACATTTTCTTAGCAATCGACGATTACACCAAGGAATCGGACAGAGAAGTCAACCTACAAACAGGCACATCGGTAGAAGTACTAGAACAAACCGAGGGAGGCTGGTGGCTAGTTCGGACTCAAAGCCTTTCTATTGGGTGGGCTCCCTCGAACTTTCTGGAGAAAATAAGTAACGAGGAGTTAGAGAGTAGAAAGGAGCTTGGGCTCGAGCCTCCAGCATTACCCCCACTGCGGCCACCCAAATCCCCCAGGGTTCACAAAATGGCGCAACATGTCTCTACTGAGCAGAAATTTTGGACCTTTATGCGTAAAAGTGACCCGAATATTGCGACGTGTGGGATCGACGATGAAGTTTGCTGTGTTGACGAGGACGGGCAACAGCAGCTGACAGTGATGGATGCAAATGGCAACAAACTGGGCGAATATGACAATCACATGCAGGAATCTAACAAGGACATGAAGGAAGATAACATCTGTGACCAAGAAACCGGTGTGTGTGAACTTGTGAAAACAGAGGAAGATCATAGGTTTTAAGTAGAGAACTTATCAGGCGGCACGGGGTGTGGACAGCTAGGGTCTTCTATGCTATTTTTTTTTGTTTAAATAGATTTATTATTTCATTGCTTTTTTTACACATAATTTTTACATTTTACATTTTTATACATTTAAAGTAGAGAACTAGTGTATTCTGATAAGGGGGGACGGGGTGTGGACAAATGTAGCTAGGGTCTTCTATGCTATTTTTGTTTTGTCTAAATAGATTTATTATTTCATTGCTTTTTTCCCACACAATTTTTACATTTTACATTTTTATACATTTAAGTAGAGAACTAGTGTATTATAAGGGGGGACGGGGTGTGGACAAATGTAGCTAGGGTCTTCTATGCTATTTTTGTTTTGTCTAAATAGATTTATTATTTCATTGCTTTTTTCCCACACAATTTTTACATTTTACATTTTTATACATTTAAGTAGAGAACTAGTGTATTATAAGGGGGGACGGGGTGTGGACAGATGTAGCTATAGGGTGTTCTATGCTATTTGTATTTTAATACAAGATGGATGATAATAAGTATTAGGTATTGTAGTCGTATCAGTATAACATATTTTAATGAGACAATTTTTGTTCTGATACTGATGTCATTTTTACAGTAATTTTACAAATAAGCAAAAGATAGGTAGAAACCTCTATTTTTTCCGCTGCGTAAAAGCTTTCTAAAATCTTGCTGGCATGTTTTAATTTTTATACATTTTATTTCTTTGTTCGGTTTTCAAAGAAAACTGTTTTAAACGTTCTCGCAGAGAATAGTGGGGCTGAATACTTAAAATGTATGGTTTTTACCCCACAATTCCACGCGGGATAAATTCGTCACCAGTCCTTTTTTGAAGTTGTTCCACGTCACGTTCACTCGGAATAGTAATTACACAGGATATCTTGTCGTTCTAAAGTAGATTAGATCTATATTGTTCTATGCTTATATATCAAAGCAGTATTACCTAATGTATTTACATTTCATTACAATAAAATATCGAGGATAATAAAAGTATTGTCCTGTATTAGATTATCTACCCCTGCCTTGCGTGTCTACTTTACTCCAACCAATACACTGTTTTCATTTTGCACAAAAAAATTATCGCCAGACTAGTTTTCTTAAAGCACAGGGATTTCTGTTTTGACGTTTGTAGATTTCAGTGGTTGTAGTGCGTGTTCCTCGCCCTCACCGGTATCAAGAGCATGTTCCTGAACAAATTTCCGATGAACAAATTCTGAAGCCAAGTACATAACGGTACCAATCATGAGTACTATCAAAAGGATAATGAGCTTGACTCGAACACATAAATAGTTGGAGTAGGCAAAAGCGATAACAAACCCGAGAGATTCCCACAATCTGTAGTTAGAAAAGGCTGGTTCTTGGTTATCAGAAAAATAAACCCCGTACAAAGCTGAAAGGTAAAACAGGACAACCAATGAGCGGTTAGTATTATCATGCGAGTCTGCAGTCAGTGAAGACAGCGGTATGCTTAAAAAGGGATCTATAGATCATTTTCACGTGACGTCAGAGCGGCCATATTGGTGTACCTAAACAATTATACGTTTTCTATTCTCCGGGAATTGAAGTTCTGTACCGTTACCGTGACAGTGAACAGTATCCTCGCGCAAGTTTGGGATTGGTTGAACGTTGAATGAGTGTACCGTGACCGTGATTTTTCGTCAGATGTCCACCACATTGAATCGTTTATTGAACGGTGAGCATGTTAGTGCATGGTGACGCGTGGTGTTTATGGTGAGGAACTATTGCGCATGCGCAAAAAATCCGCTGTGCCAAATCACGACTGTATCGAGTATTGACTCACCGTTAATCTGAGTCTGCCAAACTGCGTCGCAGTATCCCTGCAATGCAGCCATTACATAGAATACCCAAACCAGATCTCCTCGAGGACTCCAAACCAGCATCAGAATGATGACTGTCAAATGAACTATCATGCCACTGATGAAGATGGGGATTCTGCCTGTGTACTGGGTAAGTCTTCCCAATACAAACGAGAAACCCGCGTCTGTTACGCCAAAACAGATCATAATGAAGCCAACCTTGTGGATGCCTAAAGAACACGTTACGAAAGCCTGAAAGGAAGGAAGGTAAAATAATTATACTCTACTAGACACTAAGGGTAGGAAGAAAGAAAAAAAGCAGCTAGGCTGTGCAGAAAAGCCGGGAATGGGCAATACCTCTGGTTTGAACTACTGCCTGACAACAGTTTAGATAGATAGCTTATTTCTAAAAGCATTGCAACCTACAGGGTTGAATTACGCTAAGACAAGAACTATTATCAGTATTTTCTCTCTATACTAATAGCTATTGTTGTGTGGACACTGTTTACCCAGGCCAGAAGCATTGCCGGCCCAGTCCTCCTGTGATAAATACGTGTCCAAACCCCACTCGTTTCGCTTGATAGACCACTGAATCAATAAACGTTGTCTCACCTTTGTAAAATCACCAAATATAAAAGCCTGTTCGATCCCACTAAAGAAGGTTATTGGCAGAACCAGTTGCATTCGACGATCTTTCAGGTGATTCAAGGTAGCAAGAAGCAGCTTCAGACCTGATACTTCATCTTTCTTACGTGACAAGTGACCAGATAGACGATCAAGGAGAACGATGACCAGCAAGATGGCCAACACTCCGCTTCCAAGGTAAATACTGACCAGCTTCAACACTAAACTGTATTCTGGTTTTTCTAGTGTATCAAAACTTGAAGATCCGTTTGTTAGGTTATGCTTGGGCGGGCTTGTGCAGAAATGAACTCCACATACCTCCCCTGCGTCTTCTCTAAAGTAGCTTGGACCACCCTTGTCGAGGACCAGAGACGAGATGAGGTTACCCCAAATCTGTCCGCTTTGAAAGACAAGGAAAAAGATGCCAAAAAACCGTGTCACCACTGAATCTTTGTCCTCGGCGCCGAGTTCGGAGTAGCGTATACCAGTGGTTGTCAGGTAAGCACATTTAGATGACCACAGGGGCGCGGCTGATGCACCTGCGAGAAGGAAAACAAAACGTGTCGCTTATCAACACTTGGGCTTCCTGTGGAAAGCTAAAACCACAGGAAGACCAAAAACTTTAGTTACATCATGTGGCATAAAAATCTGTTTCTTCTAAAAGTTTCCTCTAAAAATTTAATTTGGGGTACATTCATTTAAACTAAAGGCTAACCTGAGTATCAGGCTCTCCTAGAGCCTGATACTCAGGTTAACTAAAGGCCGGATATTTAGTTTCATTTTCTTTTGTTTCATTAAAATATACACCGGTAAAACTCGTAAAAGATGTTTAAAAGTAACAGACAACGAGTCAAACTGCAGCGGTCTTGAAGGATCAGTGAATACAACGGAAACTTATCAGGCATACAAGGCACCGACAAAGGACCCCAAAAATAAATATATTTGAGTAACAGAAATGAGCAGTGAGCATAAATATTGAGTCAAATCATTGGAGTGTGAAATCAAAATCATACTTGCAGATATTTATGTAGACTTTAGTAATCCACTGCAGATAGAAGGTCAAAATGGCAAACACACCCAATATAGGGCAAAGTATAGAATATGACGGGGGTTTAGAGGCAATGTAAGGATGTTAATGAGGTGTGTACCGGCAGCAAGGAAGGATAAACTGTGGGTGTGTAAGGGGTCTGTATGTAAACATGTGTATGGTCGATATGAATGAATAACTAAACGTCGCGGCTAAACAAAATCGATCATCAAATGGAAAAAAAAACACTGAAACACTATCCTTGAAAGATAAACAGAACTATATAAAAACCTACAGTTCCTAGACACAGGAAATGAAAAGGTTTCGCTTTTGATTGAAGAGAGTAAACCAACGAGGATTATGTTCAGCGACGCGTGGCACTTGCCGCTTGTTTTGTTTTTGCATGTGTTATCACGCTTTTTAGACTCCATATTTATGAATTATATTCTTCCAATATTAGTATTAATGATTTGATACGTACCTAAAAGCACAGAAGCTGGAATTAGGGTCCACCATCGTGCATAGTAATTAGCTACGGTATATAAAACGTAACTGATCATAGATAGTACTAGAGTCCATTTACAGCCAAGTCTTCCTATCATGTATGGAGGCACAAACATGCAAGATAGAATCAAAGCACCGTAGATAACACTGAGAGAAGCTAAGCCAAGACCTTCGTCAGGATTCAAGCTACTCTGCAGGTTCTGTAAGGACTGAAAAGCAGTGAACAGAAACAGAAATCCGAAGCTAATAACGATCATGTTCTTGATGATCTTGAACCGCTCTTTCTTGCATTCTTCGGGGGAAAGCGAGGTCTTGGGCTGAATTTCATCTGCAAGGTCCACCTCTTCTAAGTCACTAGATCTTAGTGCATCATTCTCGACGTCACCGGCTGGTTTCTTTTCTGTCTTGCTACCGTCATGTTTCTGTTCTTCTGGTTTGTTTTCAGCATTGTTTTGCTTCGCTTCATTATTCTCGTCCGCCATGACAAGAACCTAGGTTTGCTTCAATGGAAAAAATAAATAAATGAATAAACAAAATCTATACTTAGCAAATGAACTTCAGATAAAAGAGAGAGAGAGTGTGTATGAAGAGAGCTCGAGGCGTATACATACAAATGGCTTTCGTCGACTGTCGCGTTTGTTAGCAAAAGACCTCTTCTATACACTCTTATTGAGACTGTTTAGTGTGTTATTGACTAACGGCGAGCTTATGAATATGTATTGATAGCATCACTAAAACCAATTACAGCAATAATCATTTACATAAATCACTTATGATAATTGTTATCAACATGAAACTTTAGCCGGAATCAAGAGAATGAATGCTAAAGATAGTTCTCACGATCTGGTCAATAAATGTTTAATAGTAGCATCACCTGATTCCAGAATGTTCTAAGTCTACAGAGTTTACCATGGCAAAATATCGACTTGACTAAATCAATCAGGTATCATCATGAGACCATGAAGGACCTGTCCTGACCTGTCCTTCATGGTCTCTTGGTATCATAAAAAAGTTTTGATATACATGGTGTGACTTATTGACCAAGTATGCTTTAAATTCCTTAAGCAAATAAGAAGTTTGGAATACATTCAAGTGGCCAGAAGATTTTAATTTATTTAATATTTGTAGAATCATTGCGAAGAAATAAAATTGAGAGTAAAGTAATAGTTTGGGTGGCAACGATGTATGAAAGAAAGATGTGTGGAATTGAACAACCATGCACACTGGAAGGAAAAAAGAAAGAAAGAAAGAAAGAAAGAAAGAAAGAAAGAAAGAAAGAAAGAAAGAAAGAAAGAAAGAAAGAAAGAAAGAAAGAAAGAAAGAAAGAAAGAAAGAAAGAAAGAACGAAGAAAGGGAAGATAAAAAATGACGCTGAAATGATGCTCATAAGAGAACGAAAGGAAGAGAACGAAAGGAAGCCGAGAAGCAGCAATAAGCGTTTGTTAAGAACTCCATAATATGCCGGATCTGCATGCTGGTAAACACCATTAAAAAAAAAAAGAACTTGCGCAAGCCAAGTCATTGCACGCTAATTGGTATTAAACTAATTAACAATAAAAGAAAGCAAATATTAAAGAAAAAACCGATATTACATGAGTGGGAATGAGTGGGATAGGTATCCTACAAAGACTTTGAAATGGTTTCTCATCTAAACCAATCAAAAAGCCACAAAAAGGCCCTTCAGCCAATCATATTGCTTGAATTAAGAAGCCATTTGATAGTATTAATCGTATCGTACGTTTTCCGCGCTTGCGAAATCTGGTGCGATGCTGGAAGCAAGTGTGGTAAATGTTGCAAACGAACCAATTAAAAACTCGGTGCGACATTCCCAGCAGTACTGAAACATAATCTCTGTAATCTGATAAAGGTGGCAGTGATTACGCACAAGTTGAATTTTCAGTCTTTCCTAGATCCTACTGGGATCAAGCCAGTCTTGCGCATCAAGTGAGAAACAGATGGCATAAGAAAAACGAACGGAATAAAAACCCGGTCTTGCTGGAGAGTACGAACGACACTTTAGAAAAAGGTTTGAGGCTACCGTCCTTATTGGAAAGATAACTGAACCTAAGACGAACTTTGTCAGTAACCCGGGCAGTAATTATAGACAAAATCTGTATCACTTTGCAATAAGAAATAGATAAATAATAGGATGTATGGATTACAGAATGAAACGAAAAACGATGCACAAGTTGGAGCGTGTCGAATGTATAAATTAGCCTTTATGGTGGCCAACATCTATTTATTCAAATCACGGCAGCTCTTTGCGGTTTTTGACGCCTTTTTTGATGTGTCCCTGCTTTTAGCTGACTGAGCTGACTGAGATGTGTTGTCATGCAAGGATTAATGCATTTAATCTTGTTACCCTTGCTCGCAAATGCTTACAATACAACTTGTGTGATAAATTATGTTCAAACATTGAGTCACGCTATCATTCTTCATTAAAAATCAACCAATAAGTAACGTATTAACGAGAGCAGCCCTCGAACACTCCTCTACATCAAACCACAGTGACATGAAAGCCAATACATTGACTCTACGAATTCTTTCCTACTCAACACATTAATGAATAAATGATTCAATAGCCCGGCTTGTGTCTTTATACGAAATGTGATATTATGTCTATCGAGTTTATTTGTATCAGTAAAAGCTTGACCGATGGGCATCTGTAGCAGTGGTTTTGCGTTTCGTACAGGCCTGCAGATTCATTACACAGGCGATTGAATAGTACCACATACAAATCGATAGAAGAAGATTTTACTCCAAGCTTTTCTTCCTCTTCAAATTAATTGAAGACAAAGTACCCTAAAACTGGTTAAAGTCGTAGCAAGCTGTACAATATACAACACCCCAAGAAGCAAGTCAGTGTATGGGTTTTACAAACGAGTTTGTAAAGAAAGACGACTTTAAAAGGAATGGCTGTATTAAACGCATCATTCATGAGGTCAAACGCATCTAAAATTGAAAGCTTTTCCTCACATACCTTAGATAGAGTTGTAGTTTCTAGAAAGGTTTTAATACTGTTAACTGGCAATCACTACAGAGAGCATTACTCAGCTTTGCATTCGTTAATATTGAACCAGGTTATTAGAGAGTCACGCACGGATTTTATGTAGTGTTTATAAGATATAAAGTACACAAAAGATTGCGTGAGGTTAAGTGATCATTGACAAATTACACAACACTGTCTTTGTTCCTTTCTACGCCACCTCATAATTGTATTTTTTGCCTAGGTTTAGACTTTTTTGTTGATATTATTTTTCCCTTGCCGTTTTTGTGGGTAAGTTAGTGTAAACTTATATTTGTGGCGTATGTGTCGGTTAGAAAAATTCGGCTACTGATTGCCACTGGGATTCTTACAAAAAAGAACCCACACCAACACCCTACTATGACAACAACAACAACCACAACAACAACAACAATAAAACACCAATGACAACAGCAACAACAACTACAACATATAATCTTCAAGACAAAGGTGGTATAAACTGTATAAACAAGTGCCATCAAGCTTACCTTGCAAGTCAAACTTTTAACTTCAATTTTCTAGGATTTTTATTTTATCACTCGGTCAATAACTTCAACTTTGTGCCATGTAGCCAGCGTTATTATCCAGAAACATTGACTTTATTACCAAGAGATGAATAATTTAGTGAATTTTCACCCAATTTCGACCATATGCATGCAAATTTGTATTCCAAGACGAAAACCTGCGCGCGCATGTCTGATTTCTTTTGATCAAATCAGGATCAAATCTTTGATCTTTTCACTATTTTTTTTACTTATTCCCTTGCACGACCAAAACGTTTTGTTTTATTTTAAAACCAACGATTTTTATCTTTCTGAAAAATATAGAAAATGAGATTTTTATAGTATTCATTTGATTGATGACAGGTTGTGGGAAGATATCAAACACCAGAACAAAACAATCCCTACCATTACCCGGTAAAATATCTTACTCGTACTAGATAGTACTAAATATCTTCTCCTTCTTCTCCTTTAATTCGTAAACCATTTAGATCATTCTAGAATATATGTTTTAAGCATGGGGCACACATTTTAAAAATTGTTTTGCAGTATTTCTGAGGATTAGGATAAAACGTTCTACTCCTCCCTAGTAGAGAATAAATGTCCAGGCCGGACAAACCCCACCCCCTCCCCCGTGGTATTTAACCGCTGACATACATTTTGACAGATCAAAGATTCCTTGACTGAAGTCATGTTGAATGATGCTCATCCTCCTCGATTTTTAACTCTTTCTTGAACATTTCCCCCTTAAATTAGATTAGTATAACCATTATAAACTTTAACACAATCTAAAGGCAAAGTGTTTGGCGAAAATGATCGAAAATCTGGACGATCTGAATGAGGATCAGCAAGAAATCCTAAAGAAGGTGAGTGAAGCCAGACCCTGCTCGATAAAAAGATATTGGTTTTATTATTGTTTTATCAAATTTACAGGCTTTTTATGAGATTATATAAAAACATTAATGATATCCAAACATTCTAATAGCTTTTTTTCTACGATCTAGTGATTTTGTCTCAAAAAAATTCAATAAAATATTTTTTCTTGTCTTGCAATGGGCGAGGTTGGAAATGTTCATGAAAAACTTATTATTGAAACTTAATTTTAAGATTAATCAAGACTATTGAGATAGTCACTTCCCTTAAGCGATATGTCAAGAGCTATTTTTTTCGGAATCTTAGTTTGAATAGCTTGGTTTTTTTTGAGGAGGAAACTATTATACTTTAGCAGCATGTATGAGTTTGAAGAATTGTGAAAAGTTGGTAAAAATATTCAAATCCAAGTTTTTTTCTAGATTCATAGACTTATATGTTAAAAGATAATTCTGTGGAAAAAAGATAGAATCAACACAACGTACTTAAATATTTATGATACTGTCTTCTTTTAAATAATAAAAAAATGTTGATGCTTGTGATTGGCTGTTTTGCTTAGTAAAAGGCAGGTGCTAGGAAATAGCCTTGTGGTATTCCGTCAACCATTTGCTTTGTCATTTTAGAATTTGTCAGCTTATTTAGCAGTTTTGTTGATATTATTTGTGTGAGCTGATTTGATTGTAAACCTCTGTAGTTCTTTGTCTTTATGGTGCCCACTATATATTTTAATAAGTCTTCTTGATTGCTTTAAAATTGTTACAACACGTATATGTTTCATTAAAGTTGCACTTCTTCATATATATGCTTATTTCATATATTTTGAGGGTTTATTTTGACTTAAAATCTTAATTTTGTTGAGTTTTGCTGTATTAATATGCCATATTTCTTGCATGTTATGAATTATTAATAATTATAATAAACTTATTAGTCATTATTATACTTTTCTAATGTTGATCCTTGGTCTTGGGATTTTTTGATTTAGGGAGAGTAGGCCAGATTTCTGGCTACGTATACCGTGCACATGTGCAGTAAGAATCACAGGGTTCTGGGGTTGAGAGTGTTCTCCTCTCTCTCACTCTCCTCTCACTTCAAAATCTCCACGGGAACCCCATCAGCATGGTGCAGACGACTTAGATGCGAGTAGCCTTTGGAGGAGACTAGTTATGGGTGTTGATATCACTTTTCCACTCTTTGGCAGGGCAGCACCCTATAGATATTTTTTCGTCATTATATTGAAATAATTTTTTTGTAATTTCTTTTAGTTTAGGGAACAGGTCCAAAGTACTCTCAAAGATGACCAGGATGACTATTTCTTACTCAAATGGCTTCAAGGTATTAGACAATTATAAAGCCATTGAAATAATAATTGTTTTAATTAATTGCTAATTGATTCAAGGGTTTTTTTATGTTCTCTGGTTTTCCTTCCTCCCTCCACACAGATTAACATGATAAATTCAGATTTGATCTGTGAGTTAGCTACTGTATGCCCTGACTTTGATCAGCCCAGTTGTTTTAAGGGGAGTGTGAGTTTAGGATTAATTTGGTACAAACCATGGTAAGTTATAAGTACCATATCTCTAGAGTGTACACTAAATGATCATTCGCTTGCTTGCTGGATCGGAGGCCAGGCTTGAGCAATTTATTATCTACCATTTCGTTATCATATCTTTTTCATTGCTACTTTTATTATGCTTTTCTTTTATGTAGCAACTGACTTTGATGCAGAGAAGGCAGAAGACATGTTTAGACAGGTAAAACTCTCATTAATAGGTGTGTCATCCAGGACTGTATGAGCATACATGCATGTTTTTATAATTGAGGTCGAAATAACACTTATGGGCATGGTCATGGGCGTGCTGGACTCCTCAGCACCCATTGACTATAATTATCTGTAGGACCTGGTGTAACTATCCTGCAAGCACAGGTTTAATTTCTACCCCACTAGGAGTGAGAGGAAAATGAAAACTGATACTGATACATTGTGTGTATTAATTGTATATTCATAGAGTCTTTGGGTGAGAAAAAAGCTTGATCTGGATTCTGTTCTTACACCATCATATAAACCATCAGAGGTAAGAGAATCCTACTGTATTATGTCATCCTAAATTATCAGTCATACATCATCATGAGCACTATCAACCTCATATTTGATCATCATCATCATCATCATCATCATCATCATCATCATCAGCATCTTTATAATCATCATAAGCACCATCAGCGGCAACAGCAACATCATCATGATCTGCAGCACCAGCAGAACATTATCATAATCAGCAGCAGCTACATGATATTATCATCACCACTACTATCATAAGCATCATCATAAGTTAAGTCATCTTGAGCACCATCATCATCACTATTCTTCTCATCAGTATCATCAACACTACAAGCATCACCATTACCATCATCATCATCATCATCAGCATGACCATCAGCATTATCCTCATGAACTAAATCTTGAGTCTTAAGTACTAAACTTCATGGACATGTTACCTAGCAACCAACCTTCTGAACATTTCAATGACTTGCAGGCCCTCTTGAAGTATGATCCTGGTGGTTTCTATGGTTACGACAAGGAAGGATCTCCAATATTTGTTGATCCACTTGGGCAAATTGACTTTAAAGGTAGTTATCCATATTTATTATACGACTAGCTCAGGTCTCCTTCTCATTTTACCACTAGTAATCAAAGCTTTTCATCATGTAAGTCTTGTAATCTGTGTGTTGATAGGCCTTCTTCACTCAGTCAAGAAAGATGATGTTCTGAGATTCAAAGGATATCATGCTGAGAAAGGATTGCAGCTTGCTAAAGAAAAGGCAAAACAGGTAAATAATTGTGAATCAATGTGACTACATACGTCTACTTGAGTCTTGTGGTTTTATATATGATGATGGCATCTGGCCACTAGAGATGCAGAACACCAGAATTACTTAAATATTTAGGACATTGTATTTACTAGTTATTTATTTATTATATGTGATTTTGATATAGTTTTAGTATAGTGTCGCCAATTAGTGGTCTACTCGTGGACTGCTAGGAGACTAGACACTAAAAAAAATTGTTATTATTATTATTATACAGAGTTTAGTAAAGTTGTATGCATGCAAACTGTAATAATAACTCATCTTCATAAAGACTGATTTGTCTCCATGGCTGGAGGAGGGTAGTGATGTAGTAGAGAGGAGGGGATGGCTGGAGGAGGGTGGTGCTGTGGTAGAGAGGAGGGGGTGACTGGAGGAGGGTAGTGCTGTAGTAGAGAGGAGGGGATGGCTGGAGGAGGGTGGTGCTGTGGTAGAGAGGAGGGGGTGACTGGAGGAGGGTAGTGCTGTAGTAGAGAGGAGGGGATGGCTGGAGGAGGGTGGTGCTGTGGTAGAGAGGAGGGGGTGACTGGAGGAGGGTAGTGCTGTAGTAGAGAGGAGGGGATGGCTGGAGGAGGGTGGTGCTGTGGTAGAGAGGAGGGGGTGACTGGAGGAGGGTAGTGATGGGGTAGAGGGGAGGGGATGGCTGGAAGAAGGTACTGTAGTACATGCTGGGGTAAAGGGGGATTGCTGGAAGAGGGTTGTACGTGCTGAGGTAGAGGGGGGATGGCTGGAGGAGGGTTGTACATGCTGGGGTAGAGGGGGGATGGCTGGAGGAGGGTTGTACGTGCTTGGGTAGAGGGGGGATGGCTGGAGGAGGGTTGTACGTGCTGGGGTAGAGGGGTGATGGCTGGAGAAGGGTAGTGCCAGGGGTGGGGGTAGGGGTAGATTTGTCTGATATATATTATCTTGTTATTTCACCAGACAGGAAAAAGAGTCCATCAAGTGGTAAACATCCTGGACATGGAGGGCCTGGGGCTTAAACACTTGTGGGGACCTGGTAAGGAGCATGGAATGTTTTGTTTGATTTTCAATCTAAGTATTTGGGTTTACCTGTGTTGCATGTTTCCACAGGAATCCCAACCAGCATAAATTACCAGAAACTGACACTTTGTTCTTGATTTGTCTTTTTTTAGGTGTAGCACTCTTCAATAGCGTGAGTATTTTATTTACTGTTGTGATTGCATAATAATTCAATAATAATTAATACCGGTAATTTAAGGTCTCAACAGGGAGTCTTGATATTTTCTGGAAGCAGATAATCTGCATTGAATACTTTAATAAGATATCAGTGATAATTTTCTTTGGTGTACGTACAATGCATTTATTTCCATTCCAGGTAGCATCACTTTATGAAAACAACTTCCCTGGATACTGGAAAAGAATATTTGTTATTAAAGGTAAGTTAACTAAAGAGATTAATGTTTTTAAAAACTCATTGGCAGTAATGAGGTTGGGCTTATATATAGCTGCCTTAATGCCACCAGAAGGATGCACTTGTCTTTGGTTACAAGGAGGTAAACACATTTGTTACCTTCATCCTTTGTGCACACAACACAGATGACAACTGGCACCCATATATACTCCTGGTTAGGGAGGGGTATTCGATCCACGGTCTTTGGTTGGTCTTTCCCTTAATTTGAACTAAAAACCTATTAAACTAAATTCCAATTCAATCAGTGAGAAAATCTGCCCTGACTTCCTTACCATATTGTTAATTATATATCAACAACATAACTGTCATTTTCATCATCACCATGATTGTAATCAATAGTTCTAATTTTCATAATTTACTATATACAAGCCCCCCTGATTTTCCCTGCGGCCTACAATTTGGTGAAGCCATTCCTAAGTGAAGACACCAAGAATAAAGTCAAGATACTTGGAGGTGAGATATTATTTATTCATTACTAATGTACAAATAGTAATTAAGACATCATCTTATGGAAATTCCCATGCCCAAACAGAGGAACTAGACCCCTCATATCATGATCACTTGCCCCCCACACTCTGACCAGGGACACTGGCTCAAAATTGGAGGAACTTTGACACACAATGTTGAACAAGACTCAAAACAGTGTCTCTGATGTTTAGGAAGTTGGCTGATGATGATGATGAAGTATTTCAATAAAATTGTTTGATATACCTTTTAGATGACTGGAAGGAAGAGCTGAAGAAGTACATTGATGAAGACAACCTACCTGAGTTCTATGGTGGTAAAGGATGTGATGATAATGATCCAAAATGTAGCTCTGAGGTAAGATTTTTCTAGCCAAAAACCCTGGAAAACAGTTCGCCAGTTTGGTAGAACCATATCATACAAGAGGGTTGTTTGCAAAAAATTTTCCAGCCAAAAACCCTGGAAAAAAGTTCACCAGTTTGGTAGAATCATACAAGAGCCTGGTCATTTGCGAAGACAGGGTTCCCATGGTGACATGGAAAAGTCTGTGAATTCTGATTTTTTCCAAGGTCAGGGAACTGTGGTAATTTTGATCTTGGTCACTGAATTTTGGTAATTTACCCAAAAATCAATGAAAACTCAGGGACTTTATTTCAGCTTTTGCAAAATTGTTTTAAATAAGGAATTCTTAGTTGGTTTTACTTTGGATGAACTAGCATATGAATATAATTTTTCATAAATTATTAGTGCTGGGTTGTGGCAGTGAAAAACGTTTTTTGGACAGGAAACTGTCAGGAAAAAGCCAGAAAATTATATTTTTCTAGATGAGTGGGAACCCTGTTAAAACTAAAACTGAATACCAAGGGGTATCCACTACTCCATATGTCCTCTCAACTCCTTGGAAATCCAAATCCCAAATCTCAATCTGCCAACTCTTAATGCTTTTGGTGAGGTGTCAGTATTAGATACTTCTTAGAAAGACTGTGTTTAAAATCCTGTGGTTTACTTTATTCACTGCATGGTTTGCATGTATTCCTTGTGTAATTTAATTTTTCATGTTTATTTCATAGATCTGTTATGGAGGAATCATACCAGAGGCATACTACCTTGCAAAGATGCCATTTGGGAAGTCTGAAGGGTCTACACTGGCTACAGTTGATAGAGGCAAACATCTTGATGTGGAACAAGTTGTTGAGGCATCTGGGTGTACCATTAGGTAACAACCCATTGTATTTATGATGCATACATGTACAGTCTCTTTAGATATAGCTCTGTCAAAGGGATTACTGACAAAACTTGGCAACACTGTGAAGAACCAGTGTGGTTCTCCTGAGGTTGTGGAATATGTTATAATATTTATTTAACATGTAAGGAAATGTTTTTCCTTTTAGTTGGGAATTTAGGACCAAAGATCATGACATTGGTTTTGGGATATATCTCTCTGCCACAACACTAGAAGAGAAAGAAGAGATGGAAGAATTAGTAAGTAACTAATCGTCATCCTCACCTTTATAACCACCATCTATCATCACCATCATAACCTATCATCATCATCAACAACATCACCATCATCACAACCATCCTCATCATCATCACCATCAACACCATCATCATCTAACATCAAATCATCAACGTCACCATATCACAACCATCCTCATCACATATCACCAGTCAGCTACAGTATCATCATCATCACCAGATGTCATCATCATCATCATGCATCATCATCCTTACCATCATCACCATCTATCAACATGGCATTACCATCATCATTACCATTGTCACCTTACCACCACAATCATCATGATCAAGTGACATTAATTTAATCATGAGGATAACATAACTAACCTTATCTAACTTATGGCCCTCTACTTTCCATATCTTTCTCCCTCCCACTTCCCTCTCTTCTACTCCTACTTCTGCTTTGATTGATCCATCTCTCCAATTGCCTCATTTCCTCCAATTATTCCCTTGGTACCATTTCTTCCTCTCTCTCTCCTGTGCTCCATTTTGCACCCTAATATTCATTGTCTGGTAATTTTATCTTTGTTGGAGCTGTGACAGTAATGAACACTTATTTCACATCAAAGTTGTTTTTCCACCAACAGCTTCCAATACAAAGAGTAAACAGTCAGTTTGTTCCTGAACTGGGTTCCATCAAATGTGAATGTCCAGGAAAATGTAAGTGAAAATTATTTTACAGGTGCCGTAGGGGCAGGGATGGGGTCTTATAACAACAAAAAGCTTTGACATGACTTTAATGCACCTCACAACTATGACACTGGAATCAAATTTTCGAGAGCCTCAATTTCAAAATTGGGGGACTTTCCCCAGGACCTCCCCTCCCCCTGCCCCACCTCAATACTATGCTCCCCAGTCCCTAAGTGTTTCTTAGAAGAATGTCCATCGTGAGAATGTCACAGTCAAAATGAAAACAGTGGATTGGACTATTGGTAAACAATATGGTGCTTATATATATCTTATATGATTCTTTTCTCTTGCAGACATTGTACGTTTTGACAATTCTTACAGCTGGGTAACCAAGAAAGTTGTAGAGTATCGAATAGATGTCAGTAGTGCACCAAGCAATTCACAAGACAATTGATAAGTGCAACGATTAACAACTATTATCTTTAAATGGAATTGAGACTAAAAAACTAGGTTATTGCTACAATATAAAGGGATATAGTTAGAGATTATGATAGCTAGAAGGGAGTATTTGTAAGGCTGTGGCAAATTACTTCAAGGGAGCATGGCAGAGACTTGTGGGAAGATATGAGTTGCTTATATGTTTGTCTTCATCAGAGCTTATGCTAAATCTAATGCAGGTTAAATCTCCTGTTAGGGTGATAATAAGCAATGATGGAGGATTTCCCATTACTGTGCTCCTTTGAAAGTTTTTCAATCTGCTCTGAACAAAGCAGTATAATAGGGATCACTTTTAAGATAAAATAACAAAATATATGGGTGTTAATCAAGCACAGGAAAACTGTGACGGGTAAAAATGTAAAAACAGGTGTAACACTTATAGGGATAAATAAACTCATTTTGAACAAAGGGAATGCTGGAGAAGTGCAGTTTTTTGCCACCATATTTTAGAATTTGGTATTGCACTGTGCAGTTATGATAAGGCTGTTTTCTCAGAGGAAAATGTGCCTAAAAAGGCACTGTTTCCTACCATAAAGCTTAACATTACAGGGCTGGAACATATTTACATTTGAGTGCTATATATAGTTACAATTTGTTTGAAGGCTGTGCCGCAACAAATATAGTAGCACACTTCCTCTCGCATGTTGCAAGGTGATGTAAAGAAAGATGAGGAATATTGCAAGTTCTCCTAATATATAGAATGAAAATTTACACAAACAACGTATTGCAGGAATCATTAGGAAAATGTATTTATTGCAATTATTTATTATTGCATGAAATGTGACATTTAACAACACCTGAAACTAATCCCAATTGTTATTGTTTTATATATTTTTTATATTTCAAACTAAAACTGTTTTTAAATTATTTATAATCCAGTTTTGCTAGACGTGTACATGTAGGTAGATGTAAGAGTTTGTGTTTAGGTGTAAAAGACTAACCATGTAGAATTTATATTTGCAATATTGGTGTTTAACATTACTGTATCTGTTAATGGGTCATGAAATAAAAGGGTTAAAGAAGGAATAGGAATATTGTCAATTGTATTTTAAATATAACAAATTGTGTATTCCTGGTAAATGAGAAAATACCTTTATTATAGTGATGTAATTATGTTTCTACAAGCAATTTGTTCTTGGAAAACGTTCAGAGCTCCTGGTGGGATTCGAACCCACACTAATTTAATTTAATTTAATTAACAGTTAAAATACCTGTACAGTACATCATGTTATGATGAAAAGAAATTTAAAGCTTGCTGGCAAGTAGTCGCTCACCTGGCATATACTGGCAACAGGGTCATTGTGCATTCAACTCCCTTCTCTACTTTGCTCCTGTGTACCCCCTCTCTCCTTAAGTGTGATAAGGTATAAGGTAAGTACAAACCCCACTGGGTTGGTTGGTTGCCATGGGTTCTTGCTTGTTGCAGGTGGACCAAATCATCCTATATGGGTCCAGGCCTGAGGCCGTCATAAGCCTTACCATCACTTAATCATTTTAAATAATGTTACAGTGTAGCAAATGGATGATTCATCTCACAGATTCTTACAATCTACAATTTTTACTTTCCACAAGGTGTTGAGACACATCTCTATAGTAACAATTTGTTTGTAATTGTCACTTCCTGTGTAACTCTTTCAGTTTGTTCAACAACCTTTCCTTATTCTCATATCTTTGTTCTGTTGACATGTCAAGCCAGTCTTCATCACTAAGTTCTTTTCCAAACAAAGTTAGTTGTGCTTTCTCATACTCTTCTCTTGTTGTCTTCAAAGCTTTCTCTGCCTCTTCTTGTAATGCTTCATTTTCCTGTGCTGTGCCATGCACCACTGCAGCACAGTAAAAAGTATTTAACAATTTAATGTAATAAAATTGATATTAAAATGTTGCTTGTTGAAGAATATAGACCCATCCCCTTACAGCATGTCAGAATGCAGCTCAATTTGGAAGACAAAACAATAAGTTCCAATTCTCAAGATATTGAAATTCTTTTGTTCTGTCCTCCAAAGGATCTATACCACCCCATTTCCCAACAGTTTTCATGGAATGGCACTTCCTAAAGCTCTCTCTTTAGTCTGCATGGATTTTGGGTTGGGGAGTAGGAAGGGGAGCCAGAAGAGGACCTCTTCTTCCTCTTCTCTCCCCATAGACCTCTTGAAAATGATCTTGGAATGTATTGAATAACCTCATGATAATCCTGTGTCCGCCTCTACAGCACCTCCAACCCCTGAACCCAACCACCCCCTTGGGTTGCTATGTAGGCTATAATTTGATCTTCCTTGAGTACTGATCAAACAGCAAAGCTTCAACAAACTTACAGTGATTCACTCCATCTGTAGCTTGATTCAGTAAATTCTTAAGGATGTTTTTCACTTCATCTTTTTGGGATAATGGAGGAACAGCAATACCAGAAACTGGTGTTGGAGGAAGACTTGTTGACATGGCGGTAGATGGTATACCAGAATGAGGGTGTCTTGATGGAGCTAGGTGTTCCTGTCCTTGTTGAGCTTGGAGTCTTGCAAGATCTTCCTGTAGTCGTCTTATCTCTGAGCTCATTTCTTGTTCCATCAGGTGTCTGGTTTGACGCTCTTGTGTTAGTTCATGTTCTAGAGATGTGATCTTGTCTACTTGAGTTTGTATGTCTTTGTTAAAAACATTTCTCAAGGTTTGCTCTTCCTTTATTTGTCTTTGAATTTCTTCCTTCCTAAAATGCAAAAGTTAATTCCATAAGGAATGTAATAATTAATGAAAAAACCTTTATATTTTACAACCATATCATCACTAACCCCATAACAGGCTCTTCGAATTCTGTGATGTTTACTCCACTATACATTCACTGTTTACAGCACACAAAACTCAAATCACATGTTGATTTTTATGGATTTCCATTGGAGAAAACCCTAATCACAAGGGAGAGACCTAGCAAACTCTACTCAAATATGTGGTTCAGTCTAGAATACAGTAATCCTCAATTTGGCTCATGACCATTTCAGAGAAGAAGGCAAGATAATGTCATGGGACAAGTTGTAATGCTGACTGCTCATAAAGAGATCAGTAACTAGTTTGATCATGAGCCTCCGATTATTGCCCTCACATAGATTACCTTCTCTGTTTTTGCAGCAGCAGTCTCTCCATCTCTCTGGCTTCTCTTGCTGCTAGTCTGTCTTCAGGTCTTTGCCTTGTGGCTGGTCGCTCTTGGAACCACCATGTCCATGGTTGTGTGGCACCTAATGCTAAAATTATACAAATTTTTTTTTACATTTATTCAGCATTTCTTAAACCTTGCTTTTTATCCCCACAAAACCCAGATATGCTATATTTGGATCCCACATGGCTTAGTTTATACATACTAGCAACAGGATCAACCAGTGGTAGTTCTGAACCTTGTAGATCATCATTAATTTGTTGCTTCCAGCTTGACATGAATCTTCCATCAATCTTTGGAAGAAGAGAAAGATAAGTATGAAATGTTTTAAAATACTTTTGCACATCTACAAAATCTGCAAGTACTTAATCACTTACTAGACATGTTCGAATTTATATTAAAAGCATTAAAATCGTAATTAGAATTATATGAAAGCTGCCAGCTACACTTGTAGTCCAGTATACCTCGTTCTGAAACTGTCTTGTCTTCAATTCTTTTGCTCCTCTAAACAGAACCTCTTCAACATCTTTTTCCTGATAAAGAAAAGGTCATTTCACTTGACAATAATTTTATAGAACTGATGCATTATTAGAGTTTACATACATTGTGACACATGAGAATCTTGTCTCTGAGTAAAATCAAGAGAACCACAGCAAATGTTGGGATGCAGTTCAGTTTCTGTAGCTTCATACTGAGGATTTGTTGGTCCCAGATGTAACATACCACATCCATCGGCAAGTAACCTGATATATAAAAAATAGGACTAGTAAGTAAGAATGAAACTTTTAAGCTAAAAACATCAAAAATATGGAATGGAATTTGCTGATGATGGAAGTAGTCCTTTGTTTGATTTATGGTTCTGTAAATTACTATAGGCCTTACCAACAAATAAGCTTTTTAAATAGGATCTCATCAGGGTAGAAAGACAAGAGGCCAGACTCACAGAGTTGTTTCCTGAAGCAAAGTTAAAGTTTTATTTACACAATGATGCTATTCTTCCATAATTGCACTTTAAGTCATCGCAGGCTCTCGGTGGAGCATTGCATGGTGCCATTTAACAAAAGGTTTCTAATAAGATTGTTAATGGCACCAATATGGCTGCCAAGTTTTTGTCTTTTGACTCTCTTGGGAATGCTTGCAACCCATCAATAGTGTTTTCTAATACATAAAAAAAACTGGCACAAGTATGCTTCTCAATCAACTTAACCCTATAGAATTGGATTGACAGGCACATTTCCATTCTCTTTAAAAAAAACAGGCCAGGTAAACATGTGTTACCTTGAGCAAATGACTTCACTAGTGATGCTGCAAGTTTATGGTCTTGAGATTCTAATATGGTTGCCATGGTTTCTCCTACTTCTTTAAGTGCTGCATGAAATACCTGTGATAATGAAATGCTACATAAATGAATTTTGGAGAGGCAGACTAAAAGTACTGATTAATTACCCCTCTTATTTAGATTTTTAAAATAAAAGTGAAACAAGCAAGGCTGATTTTACCCCAACTAGTCGAATTGGACCCATTTCTGTAATCTCTCTGATCTGAGTTGAAAAGGACTGAAATACCTTTGTTCCCGAGTCTTTCATATATGTAGGTCTCAACTCCATAAATGTAAAGAATACTCCAACAAAATTTGCAACAGTGCTGTTAAGGCTGTCACCATGGTAACTATCACCATGGATACTGATATCCTGCACTAAAACTTTAAGAAATGGAAGGATTAACAAATAGTCTGTGTCAGCGATTGGTTCCTTGAGAGAAGAGTGTTTGTAGGACAGACAGTTTTTCATAACGTGAATAACAACAGATGCGTGTTGAGGGGAAAGTCCTTGAAAACTTGGTTCTGAAGCCAAGAAAGCTTCACATCTTTGCTCAATAGAACTTTCCACTGTGTTGCTACTTTTCGAGCTGTTCAGCTTCCTATTCAAGTACTCATCTCGTATTTTAGGATTTACAAGAAACATTTCCCAAATAACTTTCCTAAGTTTTAAAGGCAATGGTCGGTTAAGGCAGGTTAACAGTTTGGACCTCAAATCTGGCCATTTTTGAAGCAAATTCGCACAAGCATCAGAGGCAGAGTCTAATACAAGCTGTGTTTTAGGCTTTTTGTTGGAGGGATTCATTAATTCCTCCATAATTCCATCATTTATCTGCTGATCAAGGATAGCAGACACCCTAGCAACCAAGTTACTATGTCGTAAACTGCTTCTGACAAGCTTAGACGCTCGATCTAAGAACAGAATTTTCTCGGAATCTGTGAGATCTGAGAAATATGAAACATGGTTCTCTGTTAGCTGTTGTTGTACTGCTTCGAATAATTCTGATACAAGCTCTTTCCATTCCTCGGTGTTGGAGATATTTTCCTTTGCATGTGAAAGCCAAAGTTCTTCAGCTGTTTTTGCCGCCATCTTGTTTACATTTTGTTTTCTCTAGGGAGGGGAGGGAGGGGTAGACAAATACTCTTAAAAATTCTTATTTCTCTCTTAAGCTTAAAATTAAAACTAAAACAAAAATCATTTGTGAAGATTCCTTGTTATTTGTTAGATATTACTTTAAGCTTCTTAGATTTTAGGGAAATTAAAAAATAAAGGAATATAATATATACTTTTGAGATACCTGTGGTCGAATATCATCGAGTAGGGCCTGGGGTTCCCGCCCAAAAATAAAAATTGTAAAGACGCCATGTTTTAAATCTTTCAAGAAAAATGCTGCGAAAAAACACAAAATAATCCTTCAAAACTCCGCTTAAGTGAGTCAAAATAACAGCCATGTTTGTAGAAAAGCTCAAAGAAGAAGTTTACGATGTTATCGCTCAAGAAGTGAGTGGAGTTTGTTTTATTTTTGGTGTGAAATTTGGTTCAAACATTTTGCAACATGGCGAAGAAGCAGAATGTAAACACTAACTTTACTATTGTACTTTAGCGTGTTCTGGTCCTTGTTTCCATGGATGTTGATGCTTTATGTTCATGCAAAATCTTACAAGTAAGTATTTTTATTTTGTCTACAATGTAAGAATGTACAATAATATGCGAAATGCTAAAAGAACAAACAACTAAGCTTAATTATGAATCATAGTCTCTCCTAATTAATTGTGCAATTTTGAATGTAATATAAACTTATTAAGAGTAAATTAAGATTTAAAATATATCATAATAATCTTATTAATCATTAAGAAATATAACTTTCTCTCTGAAGTTTTGAAATATCTTCTCACTGAGGATACTTGGCACTCATAGTCTTTCAAGATTGCTAGCATTTAATATCAAAGTAGAATACTTGCACCCTCGAAGAGGCAAAGAAAACCAGTGAAGACCCCTAGGGAGTGGGGATCATGTTGATTTAATAAACAACAATAAATACATGTATATCTGGGGAATGAAAACAAAAGAGTTAACCCTTACTAGTTTTAGGGTTACTGTATACTACCATATATTCTACATGGTATCTGAAAGGCCATTTACATGAAGGAAGGGTAACCATACTGCTAGGGCTAACTCTTTTTTTGTGTGTGTGTCCCTGGGAAAGGAAACAAATCAGAGACTTGTCCCTAACACTGAGGGTCACCTTAGCTTACATGGGGTCTCAGAGGTTGATTACATAAAGTTAGGGTGACCCTACTGCTAGGGGGGATAACCCTCTGGTTTTGGGCATCCTCTGGGAAGGAAAACAAAAGACTTGTCCCTAGCACCAGGGTCACTATTGTTATGTACAGTAAAACAGCCTTGCATCAAATCTAAATATTTGTATTATCAATGCTTTAGTGGCTGTTTAAGTGTGACAATATACAGTACACACTGATTCCTATCAGTGGTAAAGAGGATCTAGCGAAGGCCTATTTGGAACATTCTGACCAGGTAAATTAATATTATCATATCTTAATTTTACTTGGAGCAACAGCATTTGTGTGCTATGACATGATTGAATGATATGCTAATATTTTTTCCAGATAAAGCATATTTTTCTCATAAATTGTGGAGGGAATATCAACTTACTAGAGACACTGGAACCTGACGAAGATGTGAGATTTTATGTTGCCGACAGGTACGCAAAACTTCTTTCCAATCTCAAAAAATCTCTGAAAATGACGATTGTTGAAATGGTGATTTTGTTATGCCACTTGTAATGTACCACTGCTTTTAGCCAATCAGACTGCAGGAATTAGTGGAGTATATTATGATAAGTTTAATAAGTATTGTTCTGTTTTGTATCTTATAGTCACAGGCCATTTGACTTGGACAACATTTATAATCAAGATCAGGTGAGAATAAAAACGTTTTCTTGAAGGATACGTGTATACGTGTGTATAAAATATTAATAACTTTTTTTAGAGGGGAGGGGGGAGGGGTAGAGGGAGGAAAAAAGTTAATCAATAAATAAATGTGTAAATTAATGTTTATGATCAGGTCAAGTTACTCATGAAAGAAGGTGAAACTCTAGAGGTTCCAGAATTTGATGACATTTATGCTGATTCTGAGGTAATTTGGTATCAAATTTGATTGTAAATTCTTAACATTTTGGTGTGAACCATATTTTTCATATCAAAATCATGCTAATAAACATCAAAATTAACAAGTCATATTTCTATTTGCTGTTGATTTTTTATGAATTAAGGATGAATTTGATGAAGATAATGATGAAGAAGATGAAGATGATGGTTCAGAGCCATCGTCAAAGCGCCAAAAGACTGATGGGGAGACATCCATAAGTTCAAGAGGGAAAAGACGACAATGGGAAAGAAAAAGGTAAAACAAAGTCATCAGGTTATGTAATTCCAATATTTTCTTGTTTATTTTACAAACAATCAATGAAGCACTTGAAATTACAGCAGATTCAGATTAAGCATTTAACTGCACCATTTGTTGCAATCATTGTGACCATCAAATGTGCACATTTCTATACACCCTATGCATAAGGGGGTGGCCATGGATATACCTTAGTTCATCAGTTATTGAAAAAACCATTGCTTTCATTGTAAAGAGTATATCGATTTTAGTAATCTCCAAAAATTTCAGCTTACTAACATTAAATGATAAAAAGCTACAGCTGTTTGAAATTAGAAAGATTTGTATGAAAACAACAACCAAGGCCTGACCAGCCTCGTTTTCATGTTTTTTGGCACATTTCAAATGCTTATAACTCTGCAGTGATTTAATATATAACAACAGAACTCTACCAAATTACTAATTTAGACATGCTCTTTCTTGTAATCAAAATATATTTTTGAAATCATTGATGATTCATGGTGCTCATTCCCAGTCTTTACTCTTTATGCATAGGGTGTATGCAGAATGCACAATACTTCCAGGCAGCTGGGAGCATGTTAAGCTGATAAAGTTGATTTTATCAGGGAAACATACTCACAGCCGCCTAGAAACGTTGTGCATTCTGCATAGAAACATGCAAATTTAACAGTCGCAATCGCAATCGCAATAATCAGTGCCATTGAACGCTCAATCTGAATCCACTGTAATAAGTCCATCAGTCAGCTTGTCAATCAGTCCATCAGCTAGTCTGTCAGTCAATCAATCCATCAGTCAGCTAGTATGTCAGTCAGTCAGTACATCAGTCAGCTAGTCTTTCATTCATTCATTCCTTTATCCCATCAGTAACCTAGTCTTGATAACATTGTCTTTCACAGACAGGACATTCTGTACAGATACTATGAATTTGCATTTTATGGAACAGCAGTAAGTGTGACTGGATATTAAACATTCATTCTGTCATAGCTCAAAACTCCAAGTAGTGCTTAAACTGCACTGTTTGGATTTTGTTGATTACTGTTAGAAATCATTAGTGGTAGTTCCAAGTACAGTCGTTCAAACCTCTATACGATGGCCACTGTTGGGACAAGATTTTGTGGCTGTTGTAGAGAGGGGGCCATTGTGGAGAGGTGTTAGTTACAGCATATGTATGAAGTCGATGGTAACTGGGACAACATTTCCTGGCCATCTGGTAGAGGTGGCCATTAGTGGAGGTTCAACTGTAGTTTTAAATGATGTTTCTTTTATCAGGCCTCAGTTGTAATATATGAACTGGCATGGAAAATGAGTAAAGACAGTAATGACCTACTATGGTAAGCAAGCAGTCATTTTGTTTTTAATTTATGTTACTTTATTACTTACACATTTAATGTTTTCTTGCTTGTAATTGTTCCCTTCAGGTGGAGTGCAATAGGGCTGACAGACCAGTATGTTAATGAAAGAATTGACAGGTATTTTGTAAAATCCATAATATTTTTTTACATTCACAGTAAGAACCAGTACCCAATACTCACATTAACAGGTCAACGGACAATATCTGGCCAAAATATGGCACTTGTACAGCCAAACACCTCTTAGGCTGGTCCTCTGGACTGGTCACATGGTCTGTAATGGGAAAACATTGTGTTCATGCTAAAGAGGTCTATTGATAACATGTTGTGTTTTGTTCTAGTGATAAGTATGTTAGTGATGCAGAGAGTCTACATGAACATGTGATGCGACACAACCATGGAACAGATGAAAATGGTGTCTCTATCAACTGTATGAAAATTGCTTTTGATACAGAGTATCCTTTTCTAATTTACCACTAGGAAATCATTGATGTAACATAGCAGGGTTCTCTGATAGCTATAGTTGCACATCTCAGATGATTCTGACCTAGAATACTTCTACCAACACGCTCTCACAACTATGCATTCATACACAGAACTTGATTTGTGGGTCCTTCAAGGTTAAAAACTCCTTCCTGGTAGAGGCTTGCTTTTGTCAACCATTTATATATATATCTGATACCCAGTGCACTCAAGAACAAAGGCACTGTAGTACAAATTAAATGTAGAAGTGTTCATAAGATAAATAGCTGAGTTGCCATGGGAACTCATCTGTCATCTGATACAGTCGTTGGTTACACCTTAACAATGTGTTCAGGATGCGTTTGGCATTGTACAGACACTGGTCACTGTTTGACAGCATCTGTCATTCTAATTATACTGCTTGCAGGTATGATTAAGGGTAGTTATTTTAAGCACTGCATTGATTACTATGAAACAAGTGTAACAGTATCAGGTATCTGGTGTACGCAGAAACTGACCAATCAGAGCACACTTTGATGCTTAACTAAGCAGTCCTAGCTTCCAGTCTCTTCCCTGTACAAAAACACACATTTCTACAAAGAATTTAGAGAGAAAAAGTTGAAGTACCTGAAGCATAAAGAATTGAAGCAAATATTTTTTCCATAATCTATCCATTTATGGTCCCCATTTTCTCGAATTCAGCATGATATGACTTTTAAAACTAGGGCAAGAGCCGCTCGAATTACAACAACAATCCTTTTCATGCTTAGTTTTTCGTACAGCTGGTAGTCTCTAAAGAATATGCCTATTTTTGTATCTTCTCAGGTTTAGGGTGTGGACAATGAAAGGAAAAAAGAAGCTACATGAATTTTTAGCAGACATGGGGTAAAGTAAAGATTTTTTTTTTCTCTCTCTTGACACATGCATTTTCGCCTGACGTTGAGTCTTTATTGTTATTGTTATTCTTGATTCCACTTCAGCATCCCACTGGCGCAGAGCAGAGAAATGTACACCAGTATGGATGTAGAGTTGAGGAATAATCTAAAGGAATGGGTTTGTGCTTCAGCTGAAAAGTTTGGGTGAGACAATCATCATGTAATCATCTTGGTTCATGATAGATGATCGAAGATGAGAAGCTAGGAAGATAGAAATGATAGAAAAGTTATTTAGAAGATACTAGCTTGTGCAGGGGCTTCCACCTGACGGGAAGGACTTGATTTTTTCCCCCAAGCCCCTGCACAAGCTAGTGTCTCCTAATTAATTTAGTTTTCCTCTTGGTTTATGTTATTGTTATCATATAGCAATAGAGACATGCGCGCATGTTTTACATTACCTAAAAACTTGCTTCAAAAGTATTTACACTGTATTCTCTTGTAGAATGGACGAAATTACATATGGATCATTTAATGTTCAATATGGATTCAGAAACAAGGTGAATGATACCTGATACATATTAGTAATAATATTGCACAGTTGAATAGATTGTGCGCTAGGTGATTGGTTTACAATCATATGGATCACATGACCTTATCATTCGTCATACAACAATATTGTGCAACTTGTGGTACTACCACTTTGTACGCTAATATTGAATTTTATTTGCTGTTCTTCTTGGCGCAATAAAAATATTGTTTTATTTCTCCCCAGCTTTGTGCAAGTGACTGTGTTTATGCCGTCAATGCTTTATTAGAAGCACCGGTATGTATCTAACCAGTGTCAACGAGGGTTATATTTGATAGAACAATTTTTGTATAACCATGAAACATGTATGGCACGGACCGTTGCATGACCGTTACCGTGCCTTGTATAAACATTCTGATTTGATGACTCTGTGCTTTGATTGGTTCAACGGATGTGATGTTGCTGTGTTGTGCCATTTATAGTCATACAAAAGCCACTCTGAAATTATTCGAAACTACAAGACTGAAATTTTTACGTTTTTGTATTCATTTCTCAGGAGGAAGCAAGTAAATCAGATAAATTCCTGGAAGCACTGGACTCTCTTTCAAGGTAGTCAATGACCAATAAATTAATAATCAATTAATACTTTTAACGACATGCATCTGAAATCTGTACCAAACTTTGATGGTATGATCCAACTGTGCAAAACGACTAAGGGCTACAATATGCGCATGATAGCCACTCATTGGTTTTAAATGTTTTTGTTTTATTCCACTTACCGCAGGTCCAACACAAATCTTCTTCATGAAGGGATCACGATGGCTAAAACTCAGGTCAGTTTTTTTTGGGTTTGGCGTTTCGGAGGGGACAAAAAAAATGGCAGCTTTTCGGATTTTTACCAACCCCCCCCCCCCCCCCCCCCCATCTTTTGGAAAAATCCTGGCTATGCACCTGGGAATCTTTTTCATCCAAATGCCATAGTTCATGTTACATCGTGAGACAAGGAGCCACAGCGCATTTACAGTACTTGTCTCCTCAACTAGCACGCTTGAAATTGCCATCGGGACGAATTAAGTTTTGGTGGACGTCAATCAAGGCGTTTCCATGACATTCCAGCGAACACGTTTCCTTTAAAACTTTGTTTCCCGACAATGTCATGAAAACACTTTGATTGACGTCCAACGAAATCCAATTTTTTTGCGACAGCAAATTGTACAATTCCACTCGTTGTAATAGTTTCTGGTATAGGACTGAGACCGACAGGGAGGTTCATTGATGTTTATGTGATGTGAGTGATGTTTAATGGATTATTTATTCAACAGATGATTGCATTAGTCAATCAAGTCCGTTCGTTGATTGACATGCATCAGGTTGTGTGTGCTGGGCCGTTCCTCTATGCATATCTACGCGAGGTTAGTAACCTTCACGCATACTTACCATTTTCAATGTGTGCACGGTATCAAGTTCGCCTTGGATGCAATTTTCAAACTGGGTAAAGGGACGCAGGATATTGCATCTTTTTTCTTGCATTTCTTAAGGGCAACCTTCGCGACCGATGTTCACTAAGAACCTAATAGCACACTTACTACTCATTTAATGCCTATAAAGGTTTATATTTTCTTGAAGGTGAAGAAACTAAGATTTCAACCATGTTCGCTCAATATCATCAGTTTTTTAAGCGCAAGGTTTATAACTTTCGACTGCTCTTTTTTTTAAAAAGAGGTTCCCGGAAGTGAACTTGGTTGCGATGTTTCCCTAGCTGGTTCCTTAATTCCTCAATACCAGCCATTCTTTAATCTATTCTACCAAAGGAAGGCCATTCAATAATAAGTTACTAAACATTCGTCATACTTACTTTTTGTTTATTGCATTTTAAGGGAACTCCTGACCTCAAAATGTTCAGTAAGCCCATTGTTCTTGGTGCACTTGCTCGATATGTTCTCAGCGCCTATGTAGGAATGGTAAGAGTAGGGTCCTGAATTCTCTGTTATAATAGGGCGCGGAAATAGGAGCAACAAAATCATGCCAATCAATGCCATCAATGCCATGATTTTGCGTGCAACATTACGTTGCAAGTTGCAGAGCTAAATTTGCTCCTGTTACCACCCTACACAACAAATTTTCGTTGTTGCAGAGAGTAGAAAGAGTCGCGCAACAAAATGTTGTTGTTGTACGGGGTGGTAATAAGAGCAACATTCACACTGCAACTTGCAATGCAACAATGTTACACGCCGACAAGCGCCATGATTTTGGTGCTTGTATTCCCGCGCCTTTATATTACCTGTTCAGGTGACTACTAGTCATGGGATTTTGCGATCACGTGACTTGGGTATGGTCATGTAAATTGTTATTGATCACGTGAGTTATGATTGAACATGTGATTCAGATTTGGTCGCGTATATTTGGTCTAATCGTCGGAATTACACCAAAGGATCTTGTTTCAACACTTGTTTGTTTGTTTTTCAAAGTCTAAGAATAAAAGAGCAGCTGCCTTGCCGTTCGTACTGGCCGTACCACTGGATACTGATAAGGGTGAGTAACAGTCAAAAAGTACCTCATATAGTATGTCCTCATTTCAAGTTCTACTATCGCGTTCAGATGCCGGGCGCGTTTTTTAACATTTGCGCACGTAAGGTTTTCACTTCGTAAGGTGTTCGTAGCGTATTTCTAGCGTTTTTATTGGAGGGAAAACTTATGCGCTTTTCTCGTAAGAATTTCGCCTTTTTTAGAAGTTCAGATATCGGGCTCTTATTTGATATTGCGCGCGGCTTATACTCGCTAATCAAATTTAAGGACTTAGATGCAACTCTTAATGGCTATATCGTAAATAAGATTTAGGCTTGGCCTCACAAGAAAAATACAAATTATCGATACATGTATTGTTTAATGAATAAACTCTGGCTTTGTTTTTGATTATAGGGACATGTTTAGTGACAGGCGTTCCACCAATTGCTGATGAGTCTAAAAAGAAGTAAGTCCATTAAATACTATTTGGTCTATGACCTTCGCTGTAATCAGTATCCTAGTCTATTAAGGCGCAAACACACGGTACAACATTGCGCGCAACAAATTGCGTCGTGTGACATGGCGCGCAACATCAATTGCCTTCAACACTGCGTGCAATACTGCACCGTGTGTCTCTACCTTTTAATGCCTCATCCTTTCGTATTGGTTCTTAGTTTTCTTGGACGCGCTTTCGAAATGGCTGCAGAGAAGACCAAAGCTCGTTCACAACATGACTACTTTGATCCTGTAGGTAAGTGATGTAATGGAGAGATTCTCTCAACCAATCGGTGTGTCAGCATCAAAATCACCAAACCCCTTATACTAAACATTACCCTTGGTTTTAGAAGCCCTCACGCACGGGCCTCTGGAACCCAGGGTGACTAAACAGGTATAACATATATTAACATATAGTTTGATTTGGTTTTCAACAGTAATTGAGATCAAGAGTGAAGATCGAGAGAAATTCTTTGATGCTCTGTCTGCTCTTCTACTATAATCATTAATAATGATTGATAATTATCCACTTCGTAGTTATTTACATCTTTGGTAGTGACGTCACGCATGCACATAAATCCATTCATCCTAATAATACTGCTGGATGGTAGTAGCGTGGCTCATTAAATTAAATAATCCAAAGCACGTATACTAGAATGCAGCATGGAGCTTTCTCATGCAGTACTCATTACTGTGAGAATAAAACCCTTTGTTTATGGTAAACGTTTCTAAATTGCTTGAATGCGAGGCTACGTAGGGGAAAACCTATTGTTCCAGTCAACATAGCTACCGCATGAGAAAGACCTATGCTTTAATACTATCTATCGTGTCATTGACCAGCTATGCATACCACTGACAGGACAGTCAGTAATGTAAGCTGAGACGTTCGCGACTTATGTAATATAAAATGTAACCTGTAAGGTTTGATGTAATGTAATGCTTGTTAGAAATACGAATCCAATAGACCCCTTGCACGTGAAGTCAAAGCAGCTCAATTTAGAGGACAAAACAAAAGCATTTTAATCTCCTGAGAATTAGAGCCTATTGTTTTGTCCTCCAAATTGAGCGGCTTTCCGACGTGCTGCAAGGGGTCTATGCCCAATGAATCTAATAATTGACTAAAAAGATGGCTCGGCATAGAGAACAGTTGTCCAATAACCTTGCTCTCAGTTTAAGGTAGATTTCGTATGATCGCGAAACGGCATGCCACACGGCACGGTCTCGGTACGGATTGATGACATCATTTGGACCAATCGCAGCGAGCGAGATCACGTGGTACTATCACGGCACGGTACACCCGTACCGTAAGTTTTTCACAGTCATACAAAATTTGGTTTATCCGTTTTTCTCAAGGCTACGTGCGCATCCAGCCTTAAAAAAGAAACAGAAATATTTTAAAATATTCATCATTTTCGCATTTGATTCTCGAAGACGTTTCCAAAACTTCAGCATCGCGTCTGGCCAAGTTTCGTGGGTTTGGATGTAAGCGCGCAACCCTAAGATAAAGGTTTATACAATGATATATTAATGTAAAATTAAACCTTAAACAGTATTTATTTTTATTATTAGCTACACGTGATTGGCTGATCAGAAACATCTTGTACATAAATGATGTGTTATAAGAATCGAGCATGCATGCGCACTCATCGTTTGCTGTGGAAAGGAAAGTGAAACCTATGGAATATTGGATCATTATTGGATGTAAGGCTTGCGAATGTTTTCCTATTTGTCTAATGTATGACCAGTACTTTCCACATAGGCGATTATTAACACAATGTAGACTGTAAATGATACAAAAAAGGGAATAAATCACGTGTTTGATTGTTAAATAGTTTGTCTCCCCTGCTAAGAAGAATTTCCATTCTTTCATTGGTAAATAGCCTTAGGGACACACGGTGCAGCATTGCGCGTAATGTTGCTGAAGTATGATCGTTTTCTACTTCAGCAACATTGCGTGCAATAAATTGCGTCGTGTGACAAAGCTCTCAACATCGATTGCCTGCAACATTGCGCGCAATGTTGCACCGTGTGTACGTAGCTTAGAGTCTTTGCCAGGATCAGTTGTGATCGATCGCGCATGGCGAGCGCTTCGATTTTCATTTCAGCGTTTCTTCCAGTTCTTTTAGCTGTGTCGCTGGTGGTTTCTAGTGACATATCCCCTTTCTCCCTCGGTTAACGCCATCGCAAACCGTGGTAAATGAGAGGACACATCGGTAAACAAACCTAGCTAAGAAAAAAATCCATATTGATAGTATTTAATGTAAGGGTTGGATAATGGATCTTTAGCCTGGATGACACATGCCAGTTTAAGTGACAAGGGGGAATTGTTAAAAACTAATTACGATGTTGAGTGGAAAGGCATACTTCTATTGAACTGCCGTACCCATAGCAACCTACACCTCCTTGGGTTTGAAAAATCGTGCGTCAAAATTAGTGCTGTTTTCGTATTTCTGAGACCATAACTTCGATATTTTTGCATTCAGTTTAGCCTACGGAGAATTTGATAGATTGGACCACTGGAAGCTTATAGATGAGAGGCAAAACGAACGAGAAAATATCGAACATGGTAAATTATAAGTTTACCTCGGTCGTAGACTGGAAAAAAAGCGCCCTCATAAAAATATACGGTTAAAATAATAATATCATAAAAGAACAGGGGAAAAAGGGAAGAGCACAATAAGGGAGCGAAAGAGGAACGTGAATAAAGAACAAATTAAAGAATGAAATGAAAAGATGAAGCAAAAAATGATGAACAAAAAGAGGGAAGGAAGACGCTGAAGAACGAAAAGAAAATACGCTAAAGTCTCTTAAAGAGATTTCAAGGAACAAGGGGAAAGGAAGAAGGAAAGAAGCTTGAATAAAAAAGTCATTCCCGTTTGGTCGTGAATGAAAGCACACAAGAGGGAAATAAACATGACGAAATAACCATGAAATTGGACTTCCGGTGCCATGGCACAGGAAGCCCATGAAGCATATAGAAATAGTTGTGGTGAGTTGTGGTCGTGTACAGAATTCATTAGCAAACTAACAGAAGTTGTCTACAAAATTCTCCCTCAGAATCCTTAAATTCTTCAGGTACAAGGCTATTAATACATGAATCGACCTTTCAAGGACATATTTAGCCATTGGAAATGAAGATATTGAATGACAGCTAGATTTAAGGCAATAATTCACAAAGAGTTTTTGAGAGTTTCAGGTCAACAAGCCGTTCAAAACATCAAAGGATTGTAAAGCAAAAACGTTTAAAATGAACGATTCAAAGGTAAGTTTATTTAAAAAATGGAAATAATACTGAATATTGAGTCCTTTTTGCTCTTGAAAAGCGCAAGACAAGCTTGAGTTTTATTAGTTTTGCGAGTGAAAATTTGTGTATCACGATGAGAGTTTTGATTCAAATGTTTTCAAAACTGCCGCTTTTTGGAGTAAACTTTTCACTCAAAAGACTAAAGTTATTATTTAAGTTTAACACTCTATTATCCTAGTTTTATCCTGAAGTAAATTAATACAATAACCCTACAAGAAAAGATTAAAATTGAGAACAGAAATCTAGAGGTTTGAAGAACAACGACAGACATTCAGTTGTTGATAAAAAGGGTCGACGGAGGTCAATATAAAACTTTCTTCAGAAATATTTATAATACAAAAAACTATGATTTAGCAAGGATAAAATATGAATCTTTGATGGATATTATGGATCTTATTTCATAAAAAACTGATTGCTTCCTTTGCTTGTCAAAGACAGTTAAAAAAGATCTTAAGCTTAATCCACTGACGTGTGGAAATTTGTAAAAAAAAAAAAAAAGAATATTAATTTAAGCTTAAATACGATCAAAGAATTTGAAATCAAACTAAACTCCTTCTTTGAAAACGGCTTGTAACTAATATTCTCTGAATTCTAAGCTTGAAGGTTACTTTTTAAAAAGTCTTCATGTTTTATGCTTGAAAAGTTTTTGGTAAGTCTGGAATAAGTTTAATTAATTTGAGATATTTCCTAACACATTTGCAAATTAATCCTTGTTCATCCGACAGTCTCATCTTTTCTTGCATAGATCAATGATGTCTTTATTCTCCAAAGAATCAAAAGCTTACCGATGTATATATATTATCTAAAAAGCTTATAAAATCTTGAAAATATTGTGATCGTAGATTTTAAAGAATATTAAGATCAAGATAAAATACTTATCTCTGAAATGATGATGATAATAATAATAATAGAATGATAATGAGGATGATAATAATAATACTTTTAGATGGATAAAAAATTACACATTTAAAAGTAATCAAAACATTATTTTTCTAAAACCATATATTTGACTAATTAATATACCAAATTGTCTTTTCTTTTTTAATCATTACATGAATGATCTACTTGCAATGATATAAATTCCAATTTGGCATAAAATATGCCCAACACACACAGCCAAATACCTGCATGTCGCAGTCATAAATAGTTGCCATAACATTTAAATGGCTTCCCATTGTTTTCCAATCACAATACCTGTAGTTTGGTACATTCAATAAACTCTATGGCTACACTACTACATGTACTATGACCATAGGGAATCAAGGGGGTCTCTCGACACCTCTGGGATCTTGGTTTTGATTCCTGGTCAACTCTGCATCACCTGTGAGTAGAGGTTGTTAGGACTCCCCCTTGATTCCAGAGTTTTAATGCAGGTTCTGTTTTTCTTTGAGTAAGTTTCCTTTGTAATCTTTAGATAACTAAAATTGTTGAAAAATTAGGCTCCAATTTGCATTGCTATGATACTAGTTAAATTATCGATCTATAGATGTTGATAGTGAAAGCGTAAAACTCTAAATCTAAATTGTATACAGCTGTACATCTAATCTCGCATCGTAATCACCATGTATTTTGTCTAAATGAAATATGTTTTTGATATATTTTTTTTAATGAAGACATCATGAATCATTAATAACTTGTCGTTTCTTTGCAATTAACATATTCAATATCTTTGAAAAACAGAAAAAGAGTAAGGAGGAGGGATTAGGGGATTTGTCTTCTCATTCTCCCCCACCCCACCCCACCCCACCCCTCTGTTTATATGCCTAATACTGAGTTAAAGCTTCTGTTGAATAGTGTCACACAATACCTGGTTTAGAATTTCCAAAACAATGATATTTTTAGCCAGCTAAAATACACTATAATTAGAACAATACAGATACCCTAAGCTTTAATTGATGCCTACAGTAAATGATATTTTTTATATTTTTTTGAAATAATTCTTAGTTACATGTGCAAAACCTTGCTGTTGAGTCTTAATTTAGAGCTCTTTTTTATCCCGTAATATTTGTGATAATAATAAGATACGAGTGCTGACCCTCAAAGGTACATGTAGCATTTAAGAAGTAATCTGGTCCATGTATTTGTAAGTCATAGCCTTTTAAAGCGAAGGATTAAATCTTTGGTTTAGTTTAGACATATTTCTTCAATTTGCTTTATCTAGTTTATGTGTATATAAGAGCACAAAGATTATGTAAATGTACTCTTGTTTCCTGTCTATTTTGTTTACTTTAAGCTCAACTTAGATAACAACAGCTTTGAATATATTAACTACCACATGAGTTGAATGTATCCCACATCATATTAGCTTAGTTCTAGTGTTTTTTCTTCATCCAGCTGTAAGGAATGTTGTAATATCTAACCTGATTCATCCATGAGTTCTTATCAACAACAAGAGGTCATTCAATATTCTTTGGTTTGCCTTCTTTCTTTACAATCCTATAAGATTTTCTGGATGTTTTGAAAGCTGATTTGAAATTAGGGTTTCTAAGAACTGGTAGTTTTGACTGACTAACTTTAGAATACCTGCTGTTGAGCCATGGTCTTCCTATGTGTGCTCGGTATTATTAAGGTAAGGTCAAGACATTTTATTGTTCCAGTGAGTGCAGTAATAGGATCAATTGTCATTTGATTCTCTAGTTGAATGCACACAACTGTTCACCTATTAGGTGTGGTGAGCTCTCATTGGAGGGCCTTGTAGGTCAACCTCTTATATCCTGCATCAGGATTTGATTGCAAGTTAGGGGCATTGTTCTGGAACATTCAAAGATTTATGCCTTTACACTAAGTTCACAGATTTGTAAAATGGCTTCCAGTGTTACCGTAGATTTGGGGATTTCAAAATATAAAAAAAGTTATGAATTCAAGACAGATTGGTATCATCAGAGACCGGATTCAGGATACTTTCGTAGCCTTAAACTGGTGAGAAGAATTAACAGAACATGTTATTTTTACTTTGATAGAGATTATATTTTCTTATTTTAAAGATTATTTTATCCCTTAGCTGAGTAAAAACTTAAACTCTATCAATTTCAAGTAGTAGTTTTGAATTTCACAAATTTTGGTGCATTGTCCAAGCTCCATCTGTGGTTAATACATTGATGTTTCCAGCATTTCTGTGTGACAGAATGTCAAACTTAATCAGTAAAATACATGCCGGTCTTGATTTCGAAGGGTAAACACGACATATAGAAATTCTTTGCCATGATTACAAAAAAAATTCTTATGAATCTAAATAAGAAACTAGTACGTTTTTGTCTATAGATTAAAAGAATGTCTCATTTGGATGTTGTATCATGCTTATTATGTAGTAAATACCGCAGGATGTTAATATAATTCTTAACGTGTAGTGCAAGTACTTATAATGACATCACTATTCGGCCTAAAGACAAATTAGTTCAGAGATAATTTCACTTGTTAATTCAATTATTCTGAAACAAGATATCAAATCAAAAATACTTTTAAACATTGATAATAAGTATGTAAGAATTGAATTATTTTTGGTCAATTAAATTGCTTGTACCTTAGCTTACAAGATTTATTGTGATTCACCAATTCTTACAAATATGGCTCCACAATGTCTGATCTCAACAAAATTCCAGTAATTAATCACTGTATGACATGTTTTATATACTCTCACGTTGAAGTGCAAAAAATATTTCCTATACAATTGTATTTCCTAAATTACGTAATTCGATTTTAAGATATGCAAAAATATGTGCCATCATGCAGCATTGTGGTTTTTCTTTATTATTTTTCTAAAAGTTTCTTCATTTTTTATAGATACCATTTTTTTCTTTCAAAAACTTTCTTTATTTAGGTATTGTAGATTATCATTTTTTTTCTCATCTAAAATTGATAATTTATTTTTATTTATAAATTTGTGTATTTATTTAATGGTTCAGTTATTTTACATCTTACAAGTCATTAACTTATTCATCAAAATTAGTTCACTTAGTATAATTGTTGTATGTACTTAACATTCACTGATAAAAATCACTACTCTACCATTCCTGGTGTTAAAATGTTTTAATAACAGCATGGTATAGCAATACGTCTTTATTAGGTTCAATATGACAACATATTCTTTAGATTATACTGCATCATAATTACGTGAGCTACATCAATTAGTGCAAATCTATTATCGTATAGATTACACATTTTGTATTGTTATATTAATCTTGAATGACAAGATATTGACAAAAAAAATTGCATTATTCTGTTAAATTCATATTTATGTTGAATTATATTTATTGTGATTGAGGAGTGGTTTAATTCATTTTTTTGTATATAACAAAATACGAGTTGTATCAAAAGGTATAATTTGTTAGAAGGATTCATGAGTACTAATATTTTTTGGTATTAGTAAAATATAGGGGAAAATTACCCATTCTCTTACTACTAAAAACAATAACAGCATTGCTGTTTCATATGATTAAGAAGAAACATTCTCAAAAATATGAGTTAATAGATTGAATTTTTCTATGAGTGAACATATGTCAACCTCCACCAGAAACCTTTAATATTAGGGTTGACGTCACAAACAATGTCACATTTAACTTTATGTTCAAATACAAGTAGGCTGCATTGGCTTACTGATTTTCATTTTCATGTTGACATGTTGAAAATATCTTACAGTAGATCTATACAAATATAATGTTCAGAAATTGATAATTGAAAAAAAAAAGAAAGAAAGACAGAAAAAAGAACATAGTTGTTTGTGGCAGTCAGCTTTATTAACAGAATAACTAAAAGTTAAATGAATTGGCTAGTATTTAAACAGTTAACTTTCTTACAGCATGACTGAAATTACCGGTAGATTAATAGATATATAATATGTAATGGCCAGTTTAAGTTGGCAATACAAAATACAGTTCAATAATTTAAAAACTCTATTTTTGCAGCTGTTTATATTTTTGTTAAGATATTAACCAGCGCTAGCAAATTTCCTGAATCCTTGATATTCATGTCTACTCAGGAAGCTTCCTATTATAAGAACAGTGAGTAGAGCCATTAAAACCCAAGTGTTGAAATCAACACAGCCCCGAGGGCTTTTAATGCTATGTATCTTATCAGAGTGGCTCTAGACATAATACAATCTGTGTTTTGATGCATATAGTTTATGTAGATTATCCCTAAAGATTTCTACTAGGATCTGTTTGATGAGGAAGCAGATTTTTTCACAGCAATTTTATAGTATTTTATAACCCTTATTATTTGGTTTCCGATTGGATTTTCATTACATGATTACCATGTTGTTAGAAATCCTTGTGAGGGCAAACCTCACCAGTGATGACCTGCTGACGTACACAGCAGTCTAGAACACATCCTATGCTATCTTTGAGCAGTGCACATGTGATGGTTAATCCATCCCTTACGTCACAGTTGGATGATCAGTTGTTTTGAAATCAAAGTCTAGATTCATCATATTTAGAGTAGAGGTTGTTTTGATATATGTCCAGTAGTGACTGCCTTTATGATAACATTAGCTTTGACGTAAGCAGCTTTTGACCTTGATGACTTCATGTTCAGTGATGTGTGATCTAGCATATCCAGACAAATCTGCTGAGTTCATCTTGAATCTCAAAATTAGGCTTAGAATAACATTTTTTTTTTGTTAACATTTACCAAATTTCTAATGAATATTCTGATTCCTGATCCTTAAACATTGCTTTCATTTAGATTTGTGATTCCAATCAAAGCCATCTTGATCCCATAATTTTGTTCATTATTCTCCATAAATTTTCCTTTTTAGGAATTTTGACTTTACTTAAAGCATATACATTAATTGTGACATGTTTGTTAAAGACAATGTGAATGATTCACCCTGAGGGGTAAAAACTCTATATTTATTCTAGAGGCAGGGAATTTTACTATAAGCCCTCAAAATGTCAAATTCCCTTGGGTCTGTCTGTCTGCTTGCCTGTTTTTCAACCCTGGAGCTTAACAATTTTTGCACCTTAATTCGGCCCCTGGCTACGATTCCTCTCATGTGACAGCTGTTGACTGCCTAACCCATTAAACAATAAGTTATGGTCATAAAAAAACATTTTGTAACATTCAAAGGCAATCCTACTTTACCTTTGATGCAGTTAGTTGAAATCCTTGGCTTCTAAGAATCATATAAATACTTTAGGCAAAGGCAATAACAGCTGGGTAACCATAGCAATTGTCATGGTTATGAGAAGGGACACTTGGACATCAGGGGTAGAATGAGGGCTGGATCTCTACAGGGGAGGGGAGAGGCATCAGGTGTGTTTAACTTTTTTGGATGAAACCATGAGATGGTAAAACAACAACATTTATAATAATAATATACTTTATTTAAAGAGGGTAATCTATGGCAGTCACAACTGATAAACTTGTGGCCCTCTATGGTTAACATCCCTAAATGAGACGGGACTGCCATTTTGCAGGTGACATCCGAGCCATGACAAGGTCTAACCATTTGCAGATATCTTAAAACCCTGAGTGTTGGTTGGGCCAAGGCTTGAACCTACAACCTTCAACACAACAGGCCATCATAACCCTTTACTAAAAACAACACACATTTTCTAATGTATCATTTGTTGTTGCTAGAGTGATGATGAGCTGGAGGAAGACATGAAGGATGAGATTGATAGTGTGATGGGCCTGCTAGACAGGCTGAAGGAAGAGAGGAAACAAGAACTTATGTCATCACAGGTGAGCTTCAGATATTTTCTACTGTGTTCTGTATGGGTGCTGGAGTTTTCACAGGGAGCCCAAGCTTGGGTTTTGTGTCAGTTTATTACAGTAAACACGTTTTTATGAGATTTTGCTTTAAAATTCCTTTCATTTTCCCCCTTATTTCTGGTACAACAAACAGACAGACAAGCTTTCAAGACTAGAGAAGCTAAAGAGATCAAGGTTAAAAGAAAACAGTGGTGTTGATGTAAGTATTTTAGAAAGAATATATCTACCTGTACATGTAAATACTGTTAGTCTTCCAGGACTGGTCCACTAGCTAATATTGCAGATTATCCTGCATGAACTTTGAATAAACTTCTCACACGATATTTAAAAGTCACAGTTACAATTACAGTACATTAGTGACAGCATATGGTGTTCAACGAATTCTTTATATGATGAATGCTCACAACCAGCACTGTCGAAGCACTGTAATACACAGTTATGGTATTCAGCTGATGACATTTATTGAGCCAATCACAGTACAGTATGTGGGGTTACTGCACGATATACTGCATGATTTACATCAGTGTATGTTTTGTCTTTCAGACTGACCGTGGTGATAAGCACACAACAAGAATTGAAACCCAAGGTAAAGAATTCTTTCTGATTATATAATAATAATGACTTAGATCAGCCCAGAGGTTGTTACAGGGTTCAATCTGTGAGTTAGCCGTGCCCTGATGAGATCAGTCCAGGGGTTGTTTCAGGGTTCAATCTGTGAATTAGCCACAGGTTGAGGTTGTTTCAGTATTCAATCAAATAGATGCCTGATGATGTATTATGTTTGTTTAGTGAGAGGAAGTCGGCGCCTGCCAGAAGAACCTGTTGATGTAAAGATAAGACTGAATAGAGGCGATTCCCTTGACGACGAAGAAGATGATTTACAAGGTTACCGAGAAGGACAGCAGAAGCGAAAACAAGATACTATAATAGCTGAACTAAGGGAAAAGGCTCAGGTAAGTCGTAAGTTGGGCGTGACATTACCACTGTTTTTTTCATAAAAATAATGAAAAGGGAAATCGGACAATAGACTACCGTCACTCAAACAAGCTGTTCGGTACCTTTACATACTCTGATTGACAGCAGTGTATTGTTCAATATATCTTTATCGATCAGCAGGTAGCAATGACAACCGTGGTAAAAGTGCGCTTTTCTAATACATATGAAAAGCTCACGACAGTCTTTTATTTATTTCTAGATTATCAGTAAAAGCGCCCGTAAAGGACCTGAAGATGTAGCTAATGCGCTGTCAAGATCACATGATATTGAAGACGATCCAGAGGCTGTAAGTAAACAGATAATTCACTGTTTTTTATTGTTGATTTGAGGGGCGCAATGTGTAAATACAGTAGTTTGTCATTCCTTGCTGTATGTGGGATAGTAGGTCTCACGAGAAATAAAAAGCTATTGCATTTATTCAATTTGCTCCTCAAATCTGTTAGTAATGGGACATTAGAATACAGTGTATTGAGCATCAAGATAGCCTGCGCAGCAGTGAAGAGGGATGAGATACAAAAAAAAGAATCTAAATCTCAAGGGAATGACTCATGGAGTGTAATGGGAAAACATTACTCCAAAGCTGAATGGTTGTATTGGAACGAGCAGTTTTAGTAGCATGATAACTGAACATGAAACCTTTGACTTTCTTCTCTTCTAACTAACTTTATTCTCTTTTTTTAGGCGCAGTATTTGAGAAAGATCCGCGATGCCGATGGAGACGAGGGGGTAAGTACTATAACTGTCTTGTATACCACGGATGATCATAAAATAACTGTTATAATTCTCGCGTACTGATAGGTTGGTAGCGCATGATTTATGAGACCTCACAGCATGCGCGCGCACTTTTATAGCGTCATTTCTATCTAAAACAACGGTTATTTTAATTTGTATTTTATTAAAGAAATAACAATTAACTTTCTTGCTGTGCTTACGCACCGTGCTCCTACTAACACTTCTCTTGTGTTCTGCCAATCCCTCTGTGCTTTATATCTGCACACACGTTTTGTATTTCTTCACTAAACATAAGCACCATGATACACACAAGGCGCATTCAATAGGGTATCACGGTTGGTAGAGCAGATTTCAGATGAAACGTCATACGGCACGGTTATGGCGCGGCGCGGACACGGTACCGAATGTAGAATGTTTTCACACACGGCACGGCACGGCACGGCACGGCAGTGATACGGTTACGGCAAGGCACGTTGCGTGCCGTACGTTTTTCATAGTCATACGACAACTTCTCTATTACATCTCGAATGTATTTTACTGTCTGTAAAAACTCTCTCTGCTCATACAGCCTATAGTGATTTGATGGTCATGTTTTCTCTTTCTACTCAACAGTCAGAAGACAAAGAAAATAAAGCAGAAAATAAAGTGGAAAGAAGTGTTGTGACAGTGGACTTCCCTTCACCCACCTCCCCAAGGAAGACGGTATTCATCCACCCATCATATTCCTCTGCTAAACCATTAACCAGTTAAAAATGATTATCAATTGCATGATCACCAAAGAAGTCTTGCTTACTAAAAGCAAGGACTCATAACTCTGTGATAAAGATAGTAACATTAAGTTGAGTCCATTTATCAAGGGTCCTTTTTCTCATGTATGGATTTGTTCTGTGGTAATATCGTGCTTGAACGTCCCTTAGGTCTTATCAGTTGAGTCCTTTTATCAAGGGTCCTTTTTCTCATGCATGGATTTGTTCTGTGGTAATATCGTGCTTGAACGTCCCTTAAGTCTTATCAGTTGAGTCCTTTTATCAAGGGTCCTTTTTCTCATGCATGGATTTGTTCTGTGGTAATATCGTGCTTGAATGTCCCTTAAGTCTTATCAGTTGAGTCCATTTATCACGGTTTTTGATTACTCAACATATTAGCATGGTTTTCTGTTTTTAGAGCGTAACTGTTAAGTTGAACCTCGATATGCAGAAGTCAAAGATCGCTGTGGCCAGAGGATCAGGTCTCCAAGGACGAAGAAAACCAACTACTGAACACATACGAAGAAGTTTGAAGCTGAGTGATGACGAAGAACCCGAAGATGTGCTGGCGGCAGGATACGAGGCTGAGCACGAAGAGTACGTAATAACGAGTTACTTACGAGTATGTCCCGAACATGCGCAGTGTGTTTTACCTATGCTTCCACAGTAAAAACAGACTGCGCATGTCATGAAATTTAGCGGGAAATGAAGGGCGTGAGTGATATCGAGTGTCTATCGAGGATATCCCTAACATGCGCAACGCGTTTTACCTGTGCATCCACAGTAAAATCGGACTGCGCGTGTCTGGAAATTTAGCGGGAAAATGGACGACGTGAGTAATAGAGCAGATTTTGTATGACTGTGAAAAGTTTAATGCCGTGTGCGTGCCTTGCCGGAACATCGATGTTTTCTAGATTTTTGATTGGCTGACTTTTCGTCGCCATCGCTTTCGTGCCGTGAGCTTTTCAGTCATACGAAGTCTGCAATAAAGGGTTGAATGAAAATGAAGGCAGAATCAAAATCCAGTGTATAGCTTTTCGAACCTCTACACAACATCCACCATCGGGACACCATCGGGACAAATTTTTGTGGCCGTTTAGAGAGGTGGCTGTTGTGTAGAGGTTTCAATAACAGTATATGTATGAACTCAATGGTAATTTACCGGGGACACAATTTCCTAGCCGTTGGGTAGAGGTGGCTGTTAGTGGCTGTATTATCGTACTATCCCGTGTATAATTAATATATTTATTTGTTTAAATGAAATGAAATCCATTTCGGGAACTGCTTTATCATTATCATTCTCTTATCATGTGTTCTGTTCTGCTTTTCTTTTCTTTTCTTTTTTTCCCTCTCCCAAGATTTTATGCGGAGTACATGTATCAAGTGTTATTTTTGTTGTCATTACAGTATGGATGCGGATGTCAATGCTGCTTTAAGTCCTGTGGAGGCAAACTCCCTAGAATCAGCCATGCCTTACACAGAAGAACCCTTAATGTTTGGCGAGGCAATCGAAGCAAAAATCATGCCGACGAGTCCCGTGGAATATGGACAAAAAATCACTCTTGAACGACGAGGAAGTTTTGAAGGACTGATACCAAGATCCACGCCTAAAGGGCGCAAACCAGCCTGGAAGAGCAAGACGTATGGTGGAGTGGCTCTGCCTGCTTTCGCTGAGGCCATGAAGGCTGGCAGTAAGAGTCTGAAGAAAACAGACACGGCTGAAAAACTGGTGGGTATTACAACCATAGTACGTCATTACTATTCTTACATTACACTGCAGACGTCTGGGGGTTTGGTACCCTGGGTGGCAGTGGTCAGGAGGATGAACCCAGATATACCCATGACGGGGAAACACCAGTAGGAATTTAGTTGGTTTTTGTCAAGGAAACGTCAAAAGGGCTCAGTGAGTTACATGCAGCCAAATACCCAGACTTCTGGAGGTGTATGGGGTATACGTTTCCATGGGAAAAAGTTGATGTTTCTAGTAGTGACCGTTACCATGGGAAAGGAGTACGCGTTAATGACGTCCTTAGTGTTACATCATCTTCTCTTTCGTATAACTTGTGTGAATCCATTTTCAGTTAACGGCTGATATTGTCAAGCAAGCAGCACTCAATAAACTAAACAAAGCAGCCAAAGAAGACTTACCAGAAAAGGAACCAGAAAAACCGAACTGGCTGGTTGAAGCCGAATCCAGAAGAAAGCATCATGATCGTCGTAGGCAAGCAGTGAAGCAAAAGCCACCAGAGCCTGAGGCTCCTGGTATTCCCATCAGGCTAAAGGCAACGGGATCTAAGATCTTTGAAGATGAACCTGAAAAACAAACCACCACCGAGCCCCAGGAGGACTTGGAGAAAAGCAAGTTTGTTGTTAAACTGAAGCACATTAGCAATAGAGGTGAAAAACCTACTTTGGAACCTGAAGAAGCTAAGATCTCCTTCAAGCTGAAATCAACTGGAATTCAGTTGATCAAACCCGAAGAGACCCGAGAAGAACCCGAATCTACGAGTGTCCAACGAGAAGAACCCGAATCTACGAGTGTCCAACGAGAAGAACCTAAACCTATGAGCTTCAAACGAGAACCAGAACGTCCAAGAATCAAACGAGAAGAGCCCGTAGCCCCTGCCCAAGTAAAACACTTTGAAATGGCACCTAGTACGAAGGATATTGAAGTGAATAAAGCTGAAGAACCTGCGATGAAAGTGCGGCTGAGACATATACCTGAGAGAAGTACACCTGTCAGGAAGATGAGTGAGCCAAGTGAAGAATCAGAACTTGCTGTAAAGCTACGCCGTCGAGGTAAAGCACTACCTATACATCCTGATGAAGAAGACAAGATAGAGAGCCAGGAATATCGTAGTTATTCCACACCCAGGCCTGCAGAGGAACCTTTCAAATCGTATGTGACACCACAACCAGTGAAGTCCACCCCACCTGGTGATTACAAGGCTGTTCAACTAGAGGGAAAACATCTGGAGAAGGCTAAGATTATAATCCCACCAACGCGAACCAAGGCTGAGAGTACACCACCAATGTCTCCAACCCGAACACATGCTAAACCTTTCTACAAGGTTACTCCACTATCATCAGAACCACCACGGCATATCCGTCAACACAATGAATTCATTTTACCAGCTACCCGGGCATATGAATCCCGTGTACCCCAACCAAGCACCTCCTCTCGGGCATTTTCACCTCCACCCCTGTCACCAACATCAAAAGTCACGGTTGTCTCCCATCACGTGGACACCCCACCCATCACAAATAAGGCGGCAGTTCCTTATAAACCATTCAAGGGTAGGCGTGTGAGTGGTGAGCGGGCAAAAACTGTTACGGTTCTAGCTGGTGATATACCACGCATCATTCCAGGGCGAAGATCAAGCTCGGATGAACACCCATTAAAAGCTACGGTAAGGCGATCATCCAGTCTTGAGTATCCAAAGAGTCATGTTCAACCACTTGATGCACACCTCAAGCACGCTGTCACTGTAATTAAGGTAAAGCACTGGTAACACGATAATCATAAAATCACTGCACTGTCACTATAGATAAGGTACTACGATACTGAGAGTGGTGTGACTGTACTGTCACTATAGATAAGGTACTACGATACTGAGAGTGGTGTGACTGTACTGTCACTATAGATAAGGTACTACGATACTGAGAGTGGTGTGACTGTACTGTCACTATAGATAAGGTACTACGATACTGAGAGTGGTGTGACTATTAATACTGCATAAAGCACTCTGACTGTACTATGATAAGGTAAATCCATAAAGCACAGTAATTAAGACGATATTTTAGAGCACTGCATAAGCGCGTGTCCATCATTCTGCCATGACAAACTATTTTCTTGTTGGCATTCATCATGGGAAGTGTTTGTTAATTTCTAGCAGTGTCTCCAATCCAGAACAGATTTCATATGATCGCTAAAACGGCCATCTATTTCTAAATACAAACACGTGATCTGATTGGCTGGTTTACGGATGTCATATCAGATGACACACTCATCAAAAGCCCATTTCTGAGTTCTCGTTTGTACAGCATGAAAACAGGCTATGTGCGAACACATGCAGCCCAAGCAGTGAACTCGAGACCTGTGAAATCGTTAAATTTAATTTATTCAAGTACCCTGTTTTGGCTGCCTGTGTTAGTGCCTAGCCTCGTTCTCATGCCGTAAAAGCGAGAACTCGAAAATGGGTTATTGGCTATTGTACTATCTTGATCCTCTTATGCAATGCCTTATGGGGTACTTTTTAATTGTATAATCTTTCCACAATGGATGTGACTTGAATCAATCTAAAGGGTGCAATGCATTATGGGATACTGGAAAAACCTGGGTTCTTTCTCCCACAATGCATTGCTATCAAGATATAAGCACACCTGATGTGAATGATTGTAAAGGCTATATTGTAATAACTATATATAGGAATCTCAAGTTCCTCAAAAAGCCAAGACTGTGATGATGACAGACAGACCACTGGACTTCCCCTACCAAGCAGAACAGCCTGGACAGGTACTACCGTTATGGAAGCAAGATTTGATGGAGAGGCACAAAACCCATAGATATGTGACAAGAGATTTAGGTTAGTATACTCTAAGAGTATCTTAAGGTGTTTAGAAGTAAGGCTTTGTCTTCTCTGTCAGTTTCTTTCTCCCTTCAATACCCCTTCCTCTCTCTATATTCTCTTCTTTCTCTTTCATTTTCTTTCTTTCCCTTTCATTTATTTCCTTTAACCTTGCTTTGTTGTTAACCCCAGGTACACCTGACCAAGCAATGTCTCCCAGTTCTCTAGCAAACAAAGAGAATGAGCCACGTATAGTCACGCAAGTAGAACCATTGTGGATGAGAGAATTGGCTGAGAAAAAACGAAATGTCTACAACAGAACGCAGTCCAATGGTGATATTCAGGTAATGCTGAAATATTCTGTTATTTTGTAATCATCAAAATCTTAATGATCATCATAACGATAATTATCATCATCATCATCATCAATGCCATCATCAGCAGCATCACCATACTCATCACTATCATGACCATCACTATCATCAATGTCATCACATGGACCGTGGAGCACCCTAAAAAGTGGTGGGGCTTTGTAAGAGACAAGTATTGGAAAAGGTGGTTTGGCTAAATTATCACCACCATCATCACCACCATCATCACTGTCATCATCATGATCATCATTATCACCATCATCACTTAGCCATTATCATCACCACTATCATCATAACCATCATCATAACCACCATCATCATCATCACCACCATCATCATCATCACCACCATCATCATCACCACTGTCATCATCATCACCATCATCATCATCACCATCATCATCATCACCATCATCATCATCATCACTGTCATCATCATGATCATCATTATCACCATCATCACTTAGCCATTATCATTTTCATCAACACCATCATTGTCATCAACATCATCACTGTTATAATCATCATTGTCATCATCACCATCATTGTCATCAACATCATCACTGTTATCATCACCATCATTGTCATCATCACCATCATTGTCATCAACATCATCACTGTTATAATCATCATTGTCATCATCACCATCATTGTCATCAACATCATCACTGTCATCATCACCATCATTGTCATCAACATCATCACTGTTATAATCATCATTGTCATCATCACCATCACTGTTATCATCACCATCATTGTCATCATCACCATCATTGTCATCAACATCATCACTGTCATCATCACCATCATTGTCATCAACATCATCACTGTCATCAACATCATCACTGTCATCATCACCATCATTGTCATCAACATCATCACTGTTATCATCACCATCACTGTCATCAACATCATCACTGTCATCATCACCATCATTGTCATCAACATCATCACTGTCATCAACATCATCACTGTCATCAACATCATCACTGTCATCATCACCATCATTGTCATCAACATCATCACTGTCATCAACATCATCACTGTCATCAACATCATCACTGTTATCATCACCATCACTGTCATCAACATCATCACTGTCATCATCACCATCATTGTCATCAACATCATCACTGTCATCAACATCATCACTGTCATCATCACCATCATTGTCATCAACATCATCACTGTCATCATCACCATCATTGTCATCAACATCATCACTGTCATCAACATCATCACTGTCATCATCACCATCACTGTCATCAACATCATCACTGTCATCATCACCATCACTGTCATCAACATCATCACTGTCATCATCACCATCATTGTCATCAACATCATCACTGTCATCAACATCATCACTGTCATCATCACCATCATTGTCATCAACATCATCACTGTCATCATCACCATCATTGTCATCAACATCATCACTGTTATAATCATCACTGTCATCAACATCATCACTGTCATCAACATCATCACTGTCATCATCACCATCATTGTCATCAACATCATCACTGTCATCAACATCATCACTGTCATCAACATCATCACTGTTATCATCACCATCACTGTCATCAACATCATCACTGTCATCATCACCATCATTGTCATCAACATCATCACTGTCATCAACATCATCACTGTCATCATCACCATCATTGTCATCAACATCATCACTGTCATCATCACCATCATTGTCATCAACATCATCACTGTCATCAACATCATCACTGTCATCATCACCATCACTGTCATCAACATCATCACTGTCATCATCACCATCACTGTCATCAACATCATCACTGTCATCATCACCATCATTGTCATCAACATCATCACTGTCATCAACATCATCACTGTCATCATCACCATCATTGTCATCAACATCATCACTGTCATCATCACCATCATTGTTATCATCACCATCATTGTCATCATCACCATCATCATCATCACCATCATTGTCATCATCACCATCATCATCATCACCATCATTGTCATCAACATCATTGTCATCATCACCATCATTGTCATCACCATCATTGTCATCAACATCATCACTGTTAACAACCACATTTATATCATCTTTTTTATCATTGCAATCAACAATATCACTATTATTTTCATCATCACCAACATCATCATTAACATCTTTTATCTTATATTCCTGCTTGTTACTAGTGTTTTTCTTCTAATGACTGTGGTTTTTTTTTAGTTTGAGAGGATTGAAACATTTGAACGGTTTGAGAAGCAAGCAAGATCTGAAGACAGTGATGAAGAAGTGAGAGAAAAACCAAACTTCATGAAAGAGTTTGAAAGAAAACGAAGATTGAAAGGTCGAGGTATGTACCATGACACTACAAACAAAGGGATGGGTGACTGTGTGTCAGATATACAGCTATTTCATTAAAGGTTGAAGGAGCAAACAGAGATTGGTAATCTGTGAATGTCGATTGGTGAGGTAAAATGACCAAGTAAAATGAAACCTTTTCAATTGAAAATCTACTAGATGAATGAGTCATACTACTGAACATCTAAAGTGTTCCCTTTGAATGTTACAGGCATTGTTTAGGTATGAATATGAAGAAATGTTTGTCCCATAGTTCCACAATTGTCCCACAGTTGAGCACTTGCCAATCAGTGATCGCCGTTTGCCCCTTCAACCTTTTTTTATATAACTGTGCATATATACAAAATAGATAACATGGGAGAGCAGGATGTAAAAGAATGAGGGAAGCCATCATCATTAATAGTCCCCTTCACAGTTCCCTGCACCGTCTTGAAAGGTAGCCAGGCCTTTGCATCGAAGTGAGACGAACGGTGAACTTGCAATGATAGAGAAAAGGGAATAATTGTCCAAGGTGTTAAAAAAGGGTCTCTATCATTGTAAGGTCACCGTTCATCTCCCTTCGATGCAAAGGCATAGCTACCTTTCAAGATGGTGCAGTGAGCTGTGAAGGGGACTATTGTTCATCCCATTGTAGCCTCCTTTTGAACCCCCTATTTCAATCTTTAATAAAAATGACATGGGGAACATGGTGGTCAAGCTTCAGTACCAACACCTTTTGTTCGCCATGCCTTATATGGTGTTGTTTGTACCCAAGCTAGACCACAATGCACCATGTTTTTCAAATTCAGTAAAGTCCTATAGCAATTGTTGCAGAGTTTTGAATTGGGGTGAATTACAGACGTACTGTATGTAAATTTCCAGGGCCACAGAGATCAGAACATGGTTACCAGTCATCCAATTCAAGTTATGTATGACAAGCTGTACAAGAATTCTTCAAAGCATACTCTTGGAGATGAGTAAAAGTTACAAGAAAATTAGCACAGAATCATGACTCACAGCACCCATGTTTAATAACAGTAAAATAGAATCCATTTAGTGTTCCCCTGAAAATATTTGTATATGCCTGTCATCCAACATGGCTACCATGAGATGAGTCTTCAATGTAGATACTGTAATCCAAAATTGTATTTTTAAAATCAATTTCAATTTCTTGTTTCTTATATCAAAATGAAAGAAATACCTTCAGTTTCATTTCAATATTTTAATAAATTTTTCACTTTTAATCTTCACCAACAATCAATTCTAGAATGATTAAAATATTTTTGTATTTTTTCTTTAAATTTTTATCAAGTGTAAAAATTCTTGTCAAAACAAAATAAGAAATGAATCAATTTTTGAAATTAATCATGTCTAGTTTTTCTTTCTCAAAACTCGTCTGTTACACTCCACACCAGATATGAACAGCATTTTGAGGAAAAGTAAATACTAATATGTAAAAATAACCAATTTCTCATACTTCATCAATTATACGTGTTTCAAAAGGTGTGAAAACGAGTAAGTCCATCAAAACCATTGGCTATAGTCCATAGTTTTTGGATAAAACCACCAAAAATTATATCATTTTTAAAATATACGCAACTTAGATTGGATAAAGAAAGGTGTGAAAAAGGGTCAAAGATTATCAAAACCATAGTTTTTCGATAAAACCACCCAAAATTATATCATTAAGAAAAACGACTTAGATTGGATGAAGAAAGGTGTGAAAAAGCGTCAACGTCAATCAAAACCATGGGCTATAGTCCATGCTTTTTGGTCAAAAACCACCAAAAATGATACAATTTTGAAAATATACACGACATTTATTGCATGAAAAAAGGTGTGAAAAAGGTCAAATTCCATCAAAACCATGGGCTATAGTCCATGCTTTTTGCTCAAAAAACACAAAATGATACAATTTTGAAAATATACAAGACATTGATTGAATGAAACAAGGTGTGAAAAAGGTCAAATTCTATCAAAACCATGGGCTATAGTCCATGCTTTTTGCTCAAAAACCACCAAAAATAATACAATTTTGAAAATATACACGATATTTATTGGATGAAAAAAGGTGTGAAAAAGGTGATATTGTATCAAAACCATGGGCTATAGTCCATGCTTTTTGGGGAAAAACCACCAAAAATGATCCATTTTTCTAAAATATACAAGACATTTATTGGATGAAAAAAGGTGTGAAAAAGGTCAAATTCTATGAAAACCATGGGCTATAGTCCATGCTTTTTGCTCAAAAAGCACCAAAAATGATACAATTTTGAAAATATACAAGACATTTATTGGATGAAAAAAGGTGTGAAAAAGGTCAAATTCTATCAAAACCATGGGCTATAGTCCATGCTTTTTGTTCAAAAACCACCAAAAATGATACAATTTTGAAAATATACAAGACATTTATTGGATGAAAAAAGGTGTGAAAAAGGTCAAATTCCATCAAAACCATGGGCTATAGTCCATGCTTTTTGCTCAAAAACCACCAAAAATAATACAATTTTGAAAATATACACGATATTTATTGGATGAAAAAAGGTGTGAAAAAGGTCATATTGTATCAAAACCATGGGCTATAGTCCATGCTTTTTGGGGAAAAACCACCAAAAATGATCCATTTTTCTAAAATATACAAGACATTTATTGGATGAAAAAAGGTGTGAAAAAGGTCAAATTCTATGAAAACCATGGGCTATAGTCCATGCTTTTTGCTCAAAAAGCACCAAAAATGATACAATTTTGAAAATATACAAGACATTTATTGGATGAAAAAAGGTGTGAAAAAGGTCAAATTCCATCAAAACCATGGGCTATAGTCCATGCTTTTTGTTCAAAAACCACCAAAAATGATACAATTTCGAAAATATACAAGACATTTATTGGATGAAAAAAGGTGTGAAAAAGGTCAAATTCCATCAAAACCATGGGCTATAGTCCATGCTTTTTGCTCAAACACCACCAAAAATAATACAATTTTGAAAATATACACGACCTTTTTTAGATAAAAAAAGGTGTGAAAAAGGTCAAATTCCATCAAAACCATGGGCTATAGTCCATGCTTTTTGCTCAAAAAACACAAAATGATACAATTTTGAAAATATACAAGACATTGATTGAATGAAACAAGGTGTGAAAAAGGTCAAATTCTATCAAAACCATGGGCTATAGTCCATGCTTTTTGCTCAAAAACCACCAAAAATAATACAATTTTGAAAATATACACGATATTTATTGGATGAAAAAAGGTGTGAAAAAGGTGATATTGTATCAAAACCATGGGCTATAGTCCATGCTTTTTGGGGAAAAACCACCAAAAATGATCCATTTTTCTAAAATATACAAGACATTTATTGGATGAAAAAAGGTGTGAAAAAGGTCAAATTCTATGAAAACCATGGGCTATAGTCCATGCTTTTTGCTCAAAAAGCACCAAAAATGATACAATTTTGAAAATATACAAGACATTTATTGGATGAAAAAAGGTGTGAAAAAGGTCAAATTCTATCAAAACCATGGGCTATAGTCCATGCTTTTTGTTCAAAAACCACCAAAAATGATACAATTTTGAAAATATACAAGACATTTATTGGATGAAAAAAGGTGTGAAAAAGGTCAAATTCCATCAAAACCATGGGCTATAGTCCATGCTTTTTGCTCAAAAACCACCAAAAATAATACAATTTTGAAAATATACACGATATTTATTGGATGAAAAAAGGTGTGAAAAAGGTCATATTGTATCAAAACCATGGGCTATAGTCCATGCTTTTTGGGGAAAAACCACCAAAAATGATCCATTTTTCTAAAATATACAAGACATTTATTGGATGAAAAAAGGTGTGAAAAAGGTCAAATTCCATCAAAACCATGGGCTATAGTCCATGCTTTTTGCTCAAAAACCACCAAAAATGATACAATTTTGAAAATATACACGACATTTATTGGATGAAAAAAGGTGTGAAAAAGGTCAAATTCTATCAAAACCATGGGCTATAGTCCATGCTTTTTGGTCAAAAACCACCAAAAATAATACAATTTTGAAAATATACAAGACATTTATTGCATGAAAAAAGGTGTGAAAAAGGTCAAATTCTATCAAAACCATGGGCTATAGTCCATGCTTTTTGGTCAAAAACCACCAAAAATGATACAATTTTGAAAATATACAAGACATTTATTGAATGAAAAAAGGTGTGAAAAAGGTCAAATTCCATCAAAACCATGGGCTATAGTCCATGCTTTTTGCTCAAAAACCACCAAAAATAATACAATTTTGAAAATATACACGACATTTATTGCATGAAAAAAGGTGTGAAAAAGGTCAAATTCTATCAAAACCATGGGCTATAGTCCATGCTTTTTGGTAAAAAACCACCAAAAAGGAAACAATTTTGAAAATATACACGACATTTATTGCATGAAAAAAGGTGTGAAAAAGGTCAAATTCTATCAAAACCATGGGCTATAGTCCATGCTTTTTGCTCAAAAACCACCAAAAATAATACAATTTTGAAAATATACACGATATTTATTGGATGAAAAAAGGTGTGAAAAAATTCATATTGTATCAAAACCATGGGCTATAGTCCATGCTTTTTGTTCAAAAACCACCAAAAATGATACAATTTTGAAAATATACAAGACATTTATTGGATGAAAAAAGGTGTGAAAAAGGTCAAATTCCATCAAAACCATGGGCTATAGTCCATGCTTTTTGCTCAAAAACCACCAAAAATAATACAATTTTGAAAATATACACGATATTTATTGGATGAAAAAAGGTGTGAAAAAGGTCAATTTCCATCAAAACCATGGGCTATAGTCCATGCTTTTTGCTCAAAAACCACCAAAAATGATACAATTTTGAAAATATACAAGACATTTATTGGATGAAAAAAGGTGTGAAAAAGGTCAAATTCCATCAAAACCATGGGCTATAGTCCATGCTTTTTGCTCAAAAACCACCAAAAATAATACAATTTTGAAAATATACACATTTATTGGATGAAAAAAGGTGTGAAAAAGGTCAAATTCTATCAAAACCATGGGCTATAGTCCATGCTTTTTGCTCAAAAACCACCAAAAATGATACAATTTTGAAAATATACAAGACATTTATTGGATGAAACAAGGTGTGAAAAAGGTCAAATTCTATCAAAACCATGGGCTATAGTCCATGCTTTTTGCTCAAAAACCACCAAAAATAATACAATTTTGAAAATATACACGATATTTATTGCATGAAAAAAGGTGTGAAAAAGGTCAAATTCTATCAAAACCATGGGCTATAGTCCATGCTTTTTGCTCAAAAACCACCAAAAATAATACAATTTTGAAAATATACACGATATTTATTGCATGAAAAAAGGTGTGAAAAAGGTCAAATTCTATCAAAACCATGGGCTATAGTCCATGCTTTTTGGTCAAAAACCACCAAAAATGATACAATTTTGAAAATATACAAGACATTTATTGGATGAAACAAGGTGTGAAAAAGGTCAAATTCTATCAAAACCATGGGCTATAGTCCATGCTTTTTGCTCAAAAACCACCAAAAATAATACAATTTTGAAAATATACACGATATTTATTGCATGAAAAAAGGTGTGAAAAAGGTCAAATTCTATCAAAACCATGGGCTATAGTCCATGCTTTTTGCTCAAAAACCACCAAAAATAATACAATTTTGAAAATATACACGATATTTATTGCATGAAAAAAGGTGTGAAAAAGGTCAAATTCTATCAAAACCATGGTCTATAGTCCATGCTTTTTGGTCAAAAACCACCAAAAATGATACAATTTTGAAAATATACAAGACATTTATTGGATGAAAAAAGGTGTGAAAAAGATCAAATTCTATCAAAACCATGGGCTATAGTCCATGCTTTTTGCTCAAAAACCACCAAAAATAATACAATTTTGAAAATATACACGATATTTATTGGATGAAAAAAGGTGTGAAAAAGGTCATATTGTATCAAAACCATGGGCTATAGTCCATGCTTTTTGTTCAAAAACCACCAAAAATGATACAATTTTGAAAATATACAAGACATTTATTGGATGAAAAAAGGTGTGAAAAAGGTCAAATTCCATCAAAACCATGGGCTATAGTCCATGCTTTTTGCTCAAAAACCACCAAAAATGATACAATTTTGAAAATATACACGACATTTATTGGATGAAAAAAGGTGTGAAAAAGGTCAAATTCCATCAAAACCATGGGCTATAGTCCATGCTTTTTGGTCAAAAACCACCAAAAATAATACAATTTTGAAAATATACACGACATTTATTGGATGAAAAAAGGTGTGAAAAAGGTCAAATTCTATCAAAACCATGGGCTATAGTCCATGCTTTTTGCTCAAAAACCACCAAAAATGATACAATTTTGAAAATATACAAGACATTTATTGGATGAAAAAAGGTGTGAAAAAGGTCAAATTCTATCAAAACCATGGGCTATAGTCCATGCTTTTTGCTCAAAAACCACCAAAAATAATACAATTTTGAAAATATACACGATATTTATTGCATGAAAAAAGGTGTGAAAAAGGTCAAATTCTATCAAAACCATGGTCTATAGTCCATGCTTTTTGGTCAAAAACCACCAAAAATGATACAATTTTGAAAATATACAAGACATTTATTGGATGAAAAAAGGTGTGAAAAAGGTCAAATTCCATCAAAACCATGGGCTATAGTCCATGCTTTTTGCTCAAAAACCACCAAAAATAATACAATTTTGAAAATATACACGATATTTATTGCATGAAAAAAGGTGTGAAAAAGGTCAAATTCTATCAAAACCATGGGCTATAGTCCATGCTTTTTGCTCAAAAACCACCAAAAATAATACAATTTTGAAAATATACACGATATTTATTGGATGAAAAAAGGTGTGAAAAAGGTCATATTGTATCAAAACCATGGGCTATAGTCCATGCTTTTTGTTCAAAAACCACCAAAAATGATACAATTTTGAAAATATACAAGACATTTATTGGATGAAAAAAGGTGTGAAAAAGGTCAAATTCCATCAAAACCATGGGCTATAGTCCATGCTTTTTGCTCAAAAACCACCAAAAATGATACAATTTTGAAAATATACACGACATTTATTGGATGAAAAAAGGTGTGAAAAAGGTCAAATTCTATCAAAACCATGGGCTATAGTCCATGCTTTTTGCTCAAAAACCACCAAAAATAATACAATTTTGAAAATATACACGATATTTATTGCATGAAAAAAGGTGTGAAAAAGGTCAAATTCTATCAAAACCATGGGCTATAGTCCATGCTTTTTGGTCAAAAACCACCAAAAATGATACAATTTTGAAAATATACAAGTCATTTATTGCATGAAAAAAGGTGTGAAAAAGGTCAAATTCTATCAAAACCATGGGCTATAGTCCATGCTTTTTGCTCAAAAACCACCAAAAATAATACAATTTTGAAAATATACACGATATTTATTGCATGAAAGAAGGTGTGAAAAAGGTCAAATTCCATCAAAACCATGGGCTATAGTCCATGCTTTTTGGTCAAAAACCACCAAAAATAATACAATTTTGAAAATATACACGACATTTATTGGATGAAAAAGGGTGTGAAAAAGGTCAAATTCTATCAAAACCATGGGCTATAGTCCATGCTTTTTGCTCAAAAACCACCAAAAATAATACAATTTTGAAAATATACACGATATTTATTGCATGAAAAAAGGTGTGAAAAAGGTCAAATTCTATCAAAACCATGGGCTATAGTCCATGCTTTTTGGTCAAAAACCACCAAAAATGATACAATTTTGAAAATATACAAGTCATTTATTGCATGAAAAAAGGTGTGAAAAAGGTCAAATTCTATCAAAACCATGGGCTATAGTCCATGCTTTTTGCTCAAAAACCACCAAAAATAATACAATTTTGAAAATATACACGATATTTATTGCATGAAAAAAGGTGTGAAAAAGGTCAAATTCTATCAAAACCATGGGCTATAGTCCATGCTTTTCGGCCAAAAACCACCAAAAATAATACAATTTTGAAAATATACAAGACATTTATTGCATGAAAAAAGGTGTGAAAAAGGTCAAATTCTATCAAAACCATGGCTATAGTCCATGCTTTTTGGTCAAAAACCACCAAAAATGATACAATTTTGAAAATATACAAGACATTTATTGGATGAAAAAAGGTGTGAAAAAGGTCAAATTCTATCAAAACCATGGGCTATAGTCCATGCTTTTTGCTCAAAAACCACCAAAAATAATACAATTTTGAAAATATACACGATATTTATTGCATGAAAAAAGGTGTGAAAAAGGTCAAATTCTATCAAAACCATGGGCTATAGTCCATGCTTTTTGGTCAAAAACCACCAAAAATGATACAATTTTGAAAATATACAAGTCATTTATTGCATGAAAAAAGGTGTGAAAAAGGTCAAATTCTATCAAAACCATGGGCTATAGTCCATGCTTTTTGCTCAAAAACCACCAAAAATCATACAATTTTGAAAATATACACGATATTTATTGCATGAAAAAAGGTGTGAAAAAGGTCAAATTCTATCAAAACCATGGGCTATAGTCCATGCTTTTTGGTCAAAAACCACCAAAAATGATACAATTTTGAAAATATACAAGTCATTTATTGCATGAAAAAAGGTGTGAAAAAGGTCAAATTCTATCAAAACCATGGGCTATAGTCCATGCTTTTTGCTCAAAAACCACCAAAAATAATACAATTTTGAAAATATACAAGACATTTATTGCATGAAAAAAGGTGTGAAAAAGGTCAAATTCTATCAAAACCATGGGCTATAGTCCACGCTTTTTTGCTCAAAAAGCACCAAAAATGATACAACTTTGAAAATATACAAGACATTTATTGGATGAAAAAAGGTGTGAAAAAGGTCAAATTCCATCAAAACAATGGGCTATAGTCCATGCTTTTTGCTCAAAAACCACCAAAAATAATACAATTTTGAAAATATACACGACATTTATTGGATGAAAAAAGGTGTGAAAAAGGTCAAATTCTATCAAAACCATGGGCTATAGTCCATGCTTTTTGGTCAAAAACCACCAAAAATGATACAATTTTGAAAATATACAAGACATTTATTGGATGAAAAAAGGTGTGAAAAAGGTCAAATTCTATCAAAACCATGGGCTATAGTCCATGCTTTTTGCTCAAAAACCACCAAAAATAATACAATTTTGAAAATATACACGATATTTATTGCATGAAAAAAGGTGTGAAAAAGGTCAAATTGTATCAAAACCATGGGCTATAGTCCATGCTTTTTGGTCAAAAACCACCAAAATGATACAATTTTGAAAATATACAAGACATTTATTGCATGAAAAAAGGTGTGAAAAAGGTCAAATTCTATCAAAACCATGGGCTATAGTCCATGCTTTTTTGCTCAAAAACCACCAAAAATGATACAATTTTGAAAATATACAAGACATTTATTGCATGAAAAAAGGTGTGAAAAAGGTCAAATTCCATCAAAACAATGGGCTATAGTCCATGCTTTTTGCTCAAAAACCACCAAAAATATTACAATTTTGAAAATATACACGACATTTATTGGATGAAAAAAGGTGTGAAAAAGGTCAAATTCTATCAAAACCATGGGCTATAGTCCATGCTTTTTGGTCAAAAACCACCAAAAATGATACAATTTTGAAAATATACAAGACATTTATTGGATGAAAAAAGGTGTGAAAAAGGTCAAATTCTATCAAAACCATGGGCTATAGTCCATGCTTTTTGCTCAAAAACCACCAAAAATAATACAATTTTGAAAATATACACGATATTTATTGCATGAAAAAAGGTGTGAAAAAGGTCAAATTCTATCAAAACCATGGGCTATAGTCCATGCTTTTTGCTCAAAAACCACCAAAAATAATACAATTTTGAAAATATACACGATATTTATTGCATGAAAAAAGGTGTGAAAAAGGCCAAATTCTATCAAAACCATGGGCTATAGTCCATGCTTTTCGGCCAAAATCCACCAAAAATGATACAATTTTGAAAATATACAAGACATTTATTGGATGAAAAAAGGTGTGAAAAAGGTCAAATTCCATCAAAACCATGGCTATAGTCCATGCTTTTTGCTCAAAAACCACCAAAAATAATACAATTTTGAAAATATAAATGACCTTTTTTGGATGAAAAAAGGTGTGAAAAAGGTCAAATTCCATCAAAACCATGGGCTATAGTCCATGCTTTTTGGTCAAAAACCACCAAAAATGATACAATTTTGAAAATATACAAGACATTTATTGGATGAAAAAAGGTGTGAAAAAGGTCAAATTCTATCAAAACCATGGGCTATAGTCCATGCTTTTTGCTCAAAAAGCACCAAAAATGATACAATTTTGAAAATATACAAGACATTTATTGGATGAAAAAAGGTGTGAAAAAGGTCAAATTCTATCAAAACCATGGGCTATAGTCCATGCTTTTTGCTCAAAAACCACCAAAAATAATACAATTTTGAAAATATACACGATATTTATTGCATGAAAAAAGGTGTGAAAAAGGTCAAATTCTATCAAAACCATGGGCTATAGTCCATGCTTTTTGCTCAAAAACCACCAAAAATAATACAATTTTGAAAATATAAATGACCTTTTTTGGATGAAAAAAGGTGTGAAAAAGGTCAAATTCCATCAAAACCATGGGCTATAGTCCATGCTTTTTGCTCAAAAACCACCAAAAATGATACAATTTTGAAAATATACAAGACATTTATTGCATGAAAAAAGGTGTGAAAAAGGTCAAATTCCATCAAAACCATGGGCTATAGTCCATGCTTTTTGCTCAAAAACCACCAAAAATGATACAATTTTGAAAATATACACGACATTTTTTGGATGAAAAAAGGTGTGAAAAAGGTCAAATTCTATCAAAACCATGGGCTATAGTCCATGCTTTTTGCTCAAAAACCACCAAAAATGATACAATTTTGAAAATATACAAGACCTTTATTGGATGAAAAAAGGTGTGAAAAAGGTCAAATTCTATCAAAACCATGGGCTATAGTCCATGCTTTTTGCTCAAAAACCACCAAAAATAATACAATTTTGAAAATATACACGATATTTATTGCATGAAAAAAGGTGTGAAAAAGGTCAAATTCTATGAAAACCATGGGCTATAGTCCATGCTTTTTGCTCAAAAAGCACCAAAAATGATACAATTTTGAAAATATACAAGACATTTATTGGATGAAAAAAGGTGTGAAAAAGATCAAATTCTATCAAAACCATGGGCTATAGTCCATGCTTTTTGCTCAAAAACCACCAAAAATCATACAATTTTGAAAATATACACGATATTTATTGCATGAAAAAAGGTGTGAAAAAGGTCAAATTCTATCAAAACCATGGGCTATAGTCCATGCTTTTTGGTCAAAAACCACCAAAAATGATACAATTTTGAAAATATACAAGACATTTATTGCATGAAAAAAGGTGTGAAAAAGGTCAAATTCTATCAAAACCATGGGCTATAGTCCATGCTTTTTGCTCAAAAACCACCAAAAATAATACAATTTTGAAAATATACACGATATTTATTGCATGAAAAAAGGTGTGAAAAAGGTCAAATTCTATCAAAACCATGGGCTATAGTCCATGCTTTTCGGCCAAAAACCACCAAAAATAATACAATTTTGAAAATATACAAGACATTTATTGCATGAAAAAAGGTGTGAAAAAGGTCAAATTCTATCAAAACCATGGCTATAGTCCATGCTTTTTGGTCAAAAACCACCAAAAATGATACAATTTTGAAAATATACAAGACATTTATTGGATGAAAAAAGGTGTGAAAAAGGTCAAATTCTATCAAAACCATGGGCTATAGTCCATGCTTTTTGCTCAAAAACCACCAAAAATAATACAATTTTGAAAATATACACGATATTTATTGCATGAAAAAAGGTGTGAAAAAGGTCAAATTCTATCAAAACCATGGGCTATAGTCCATGCTTTTTGCTCAAAAACCACCAAAAATGATACAAATTTGAAAATATACACGAGATTGATTGGATGAAAAAAGGTGTGAAAAAAGGTCAAATTCTATCAAAACCATGGGCTATAGCCCATGCTTTTTGGCTGAAAATGGCCAAAAATTACGTATTTTACATTTTCTATAAATTATTTATCATGTTTCAAAAGTTGTGAAAATGGCTGAAAAGGGGGTATAAACTATAGGCTGTATTTTATACTTTGATAATTTAAATGATTTTACGTTTGTCATTAATTAAGAGTGCGTGCACGAAAAATATTTCGATCCTGTTCTGAACTCCAATTGGAGGTTTGTTTTTTCACCTAGTTTTTGGCCTAACTCTGAATGATGTGATACTGGGTGCCATTCAGTGATACACTCCAAGGCTTAATTTCTGATGTGAAAATGTGTTTTTTATAGAAAGTAATTAATTCCCTTTAAATTATCTTGAATAATGGAAAACGTTGGAAAACGGTTAAGAAAGGTTCATAACGAGGGCAGTAAAAGTACAACGATTTTGGACATAACGTCTTTATTGAATTAGCGTACTATTGCTACTACATGGTAATCTAGAAGTAGAATATATCTCAAAGACCTCTGAAACGAGGTTAATTTAGTAACTCTCTAATAGAGAGAATTCATGCAAGTCTTAGACTTTTTAAGTTAAAGATTATAAATTATTGTGAGTAATCATATATCTGTTTATTTAATGTTAGCTTTACTATTTAGCTTTCCTAATTTGATTATGCGATTTTTAAGCTTTATATTCTTGCTTTAGCTTGTTTTTCAATTTCCAGGTTCGGTTTTTCCTTTTGCTGAAAGTTTGAATAGATCGGGTTAGTATTGTATTATATATTGCATTAAACCCATGAAATAATTAATCTAGTAGTCTAATAGTAAGGCAAAACAAAACAAATTATAATAAAAAACAATAACAAAAAAACAAAACAAAACAAAAACAAAAAAATGAAGGAAAATTAATAATAAAAATAGCAGAAAAACAGAAAAGGGAAAAAATGAAAGAAAGTTCATTTAACTGTTAATTTCTGTTAGACTTAGACTTATTTATTTCATGGATTAAATGTCTCTACTTTATATCACTTTATAAAAAGCATCATTAAAAAATGTTAATATTTAGCTCATTTATAAAATACGTTGTCGTGTTTCAGCCATAATCGTACTCTGCTTAATATTATTTTTCATATCAGAGAAAAACATTCAATTCTTTCTTGTTCACCCCTTTTTTGTCATTATAGTTATCTGTATTTTTCTTTTGCAAATAAAGTTATTCAATGCGACAGTACCACAGTGCATCACATCTGTATTGATAGTTTTCATACTATGTTTGAAGCAGATTTGTTGGTTAGCTTTTTTCTTACCGGTTTGAAATCCAATTTAGTTTGGCTTGACTTTTGGTGCTTGTTTGTTTTGACTTCCTGGTAGGTGAACACCTTGAAATAATAATATTTTAATTATTATTTTTTTCTTTATCAGTAAACTTCTTTTTATGAACTTCATAATTTCAATAGTTAATCATCTGAAATGCATCCGCCAATTACGATGTTTATCAAGCAGCTTTACTTGTTGAATATGAAATATTTCCCTTAATCATCACCGGTCTTTTCCTCTCCCTTCCTTCTGTTCTTTGTGCGACTTTTTTCCATTCTCTCATCTTTCTTTTTTTCTCTCTTTCTCTTTTGCTTTATGATTAACTTAATTGAAAAACTCTTCCTTAAGAATTTTTTTAAAAGATTCATGATTGACATGAATGATTGACAAAGACAAAGTGGTGGAAGTATAAAGAGGGACAGCGGAGCCTGCGAGTGTGTGTGTGTGTGTGTGTGTGTGGGGGGGGGGGGGGGGGGGGGGGGGGTGGGGGACTTTAGCTCCCCAACGTTTTTTATCATTTCCATACTAGTCTCTTAAATTTTCTTATCTTAGCCCCCCACTTTTTCCCTCTAATTCAAATTGAATAACATTAAACAGTGAAGGAGGTGGAGTACCCAAATCAGAAACAAAAGGAAAACATGATTGTACCTGATTTTATGATATCAAGGATCTGCTGATCAGTCAAGGCTTTCTGCCACAAGGCAAGATCATCAACCTCAAGTCCAAGCTTGTATTTTAGTGTATGTGAGTTGTTAGGACGTCCAATTGTAAAGCTTGTGAACATATCCTGAAGACGCATCAGAGGGAGTGCCTTACTGCTTGCAACTACCTTTCCATCTACAAACAACTTGAGTTGACCTCCGTTCTCCCATGTAAAGGCCAGGTTGAACCAGTCTGCAGGAAGTGATGGCGTCTTGAGGATCCATTGCTTTGTCTTGGTGCCCAATATCAGTACGTATTGATTCTTGATGTGAACTAGCGCAAATCCACGCGCTTTGGTAGTTTGACCACCAGTAGACATGATATATGAGCTGGAGTTGGAGGACAGAGTTGTAGAGTCAAGCTTGATTGATGTCATGACAGTCATTCCTTTGTCTTTGCATGTGTCTGGGTCACTGAAGCACTTTCCTGTTACATTAGAATAAATAGTGCACTTGTTAGCGATGAACCACAATAACAAATAATGCACAAAACTAGTGCGCAATGCTTATGGAGGTAATCAATGGGTTCTTTCTCGACATGTATCATTAGGATAATATTTTATAATTTCATAATTAGTATGAATTGGACCCGGTTTGGGCGTTGGGTTTCGTATGTGCCGTGTCTGGTGCAAATGATTTCAGACAATAGGCGCCCAAACCGGGCCTAACTTCCGTGTCTCTAAGGGAAATGAAGCTTCTCGAGTGTACTACATGTCACTTTATAATATACCTACTAAGCATCATGCCAAATCAATGGAGGCTTTGCACCATCATGTGATGGTAGTTATGACAGGAGGCAGGAACAATTGAATCTGGTCTAATCTGATTTATATGAGAAAGAATTCAGTTTACCCGGGAAAAAATGGCTTTATTGTTGTGTCTCCTGTCATGGCTGCCATCACGTGATGGTGCAAAGCCTCTATTATACGTTTTATTGGGTCAGTGTTTTACAGTGCACACAGTTCATATACGAGTAGTAGATATACTGAATATGACAAGAAAATTGGAGTTACTTTAACCCCAGTTCTTTTCCCTGCATTAGTGAGTAACAGCACTGCCCTTATATGATGTATACTTCTAACACACTCTGCTTCCTGTTTTTCCTGCAAAATGTTAGTAACCTACTCCTCTTGTTCTCTGTTTCCCCATATTTACCCTGTAGTTCTCCAAGGAATGGGATAATAATGCAACGTCCAATAATGATGACAACATATAATAGTTTCCGTGTTTTACCAACCTTTGAAATCACCCAATGAAATGGAAGCATTCTTCGAGGTTTTAGTTTCGGCAACCGAACCCTTTCCATGACTAATCACAATGTTAGCGCCATCTTGTAGTTCGGCTTGTTGGTTATGGATCACATCTTGGGTGGGCTGAGGTAGCTTGATGTTGAATGACCAGAAGAAGTCAGGGATAGGTGTCTTTTTAATATCTACGACAAAAAAAGAAACAAGCTTTCATTTTCTTGAAATTAAGGTAAAAAACGTCCGTAGTTCCTTCAGTTGTAATTCAACTGCTATCAATGGAAGCCGACGGTGCGCTCTTTACCCTCTCTCTCCATCAGTGCTCTGTTTTATTCAAAGCTGAAGCTACACGGATTAGAGAGAAGTTGAAACAAGCGTGGATCGCACCGTGGACCTCTAGCTCCAAAGGCCGCGCACTAACCGCCTGAGCTACGCCTGCTCCTGTAAGGAAACCTGGTTAATAAGTATGCTCTGCTCTGCTCTACACATTGGAAAACCTAGCTATGGTGACAGGAAAATATTTTACTTTTAATACATAGCCTGTGGAACTAACCCTCGAAAAGAATACAACAAAAATTATCTACAAGCTCAGATTGGCGAGCATTCCACGATCAAGAGGGAAAGAAATCTATAACTCCAAATTCGCTATTATAAACATGGGATAACTGATTAATTATTTTTTAAATCTCTACCTTGTGACTTGTCTTTTCGTTTCGGATGCAAAACAGCGCCTCTCTTTTTACCTTAACAATAAAAAATAGAAGATATAATTACAATTTAGTATCAAATTAAATAAGTCTTGGTACGTAGGTGACATAGTTCTACGTACACAATTAGAAGGCACGCGTGCCTTTTCGTAATTCCCAGCCCTGACGAAGGACGACACGTCCGAAAGCTCGGTAAAATTTAAATTCGGGGAAAAAAACTTATTACAATGTGTTAAACACTAAACAAATGATCAGATCTAACATACCTCTTCTTCTTCTTCGACGTCTTCTTCTTCGTCGTCTTCCTCTACCTCGTCGTCGTCGTCTTCTTTTACGTTGTTGTTTTCTTCGTCTCTGCATTCTTAGTCGACGCATCCTCGCTTTGTGGCGACGTCTTACCATTCTTATTCTGTGCATCCTTGCTCGGTGCCGACGGAGTCTCTGCTTTTTAAGTCTGTGCATCCTTGCTCGGTGCTGACGGAGTCTCTGCATTCGTAGTCTGCGCATCCTCGCTTGGTGACGACGTCTTACCATTCTTAGTCTGTGCATCCTTGCTCGGTGCTGACGGAGTCTCTGCTTTTTAAGTCTGTGCATCCTTGCTCGGTGCTGACGGAGTCTCTGCATTCGTAGTCTGCGCATCCTCGCTTGGTGACGACGTCTTTGCATTCTTAGTCTGTGCATCCTTGCTCGGTGCTGACGGAGTCTCTGCATTTTTAGTCTGTGCATCCTTGCTCGGTGCTGACGGAGTCTCTGCATTTTTAGTCTGTGCATCCTTGCTCGGTGGCCACGGAGTTTTAACATTCGTAGTCTACGCATTCTTGCTTGGTGGCGACGTCTTTGCATTCTTAGTCTGTGCATCCTTACTCGGTGCTGACGGAGTCTCTGCATTTTTAGTCTGTGCATCCTTGCTCGGTGCTGACGGAGTCTCTGCATTTTTAGTCTGTGCATCCTTGCTCGGTGGCCACGGAGTTTTAACATTCGTAGTCTGCGCATCCTTGCTCGGTGCCGACGGAGTCTCTGCATTCTTAGTCGGTGCATTCTCGCTCGGTTGCGACGGAGTCTCAGCATTCTTAGTCTGTGCATCCTCGCTCGGTGGCCACGGAGTTTTAACATTCTTAGTCTGTGCATCCTCGCTCGGTGGCCACGGAGTTTTAACATTCGTAGTCTGTGCATCCTCGCTCGGTGGTGACGGAGTCTCTGCATTCTTAGTCTGTGCATTCTTGCTCTGTGGCCACGGAGTTTTAACATTCGTAGTCTGCGCATCCTCGCTCGTAGGCGACGTCTCTGCATTCTTATTCTGCGCATTTTAAGTCGATGAAGTCTACGCAACCTCTGTCTTTGTCGACGTAGCAAAAGACTATGTTTTGATGGTGCTCGTCCTAAACACGAGAAACAGTAAATGAGTTATACTTTCTCGACAACCACTTGACTGTGAAGAGTAAATTACTCACCCTTTCTGATGACATAAACGGAGTTGAATCGTGCTCCTCCTTTACGCTTACTGCAACCACGTAGTTTACGGTTACGACGATAAGCTAAATGCGCTCTTGGACCTGAATAGCAAATGCCTCTATTTCGTAAAGCAAAGACCTTATATCCCATTTTTCTGGCCAAGTGAGCACATTTTCGTACAGCGTTAGGTACACGTCTTAAGACAGCAAGTTTCTTTCCTGCTGGGCCTTGACTATAACAACCTCTGAACCCATAGTGCCAGTTATTGTTCCTGGTTGGACGACGCCCTATGATCAAAAATGGAGACAGTAGTTGTTAAGTGTTATAGGTTATAACCTATTTTATAAAAAGATAGAGATATATAAATCCATTCAACTGAGGCGAAGTGTTTCCCTATTTGAAATCATGTGTCATTTCCTTGAGGAGTGTTTCTTTGCTTATGGATAAAAGTGAGAAGAACAATAATCTGGATGAAGTTTAGACAACAATGTTATTCAATGCCTATCTTCGAGAAAAATGGATGTCCAGAAAAAAAACACAGAGTTCTTGACAAGGCAAATTTACTTGCGAGAAAAAAATTACAACCATTTTTGATTTATCGGTCCTAAACTAACTATTGAAAGTATATGTATAAATGTATACTACATACATCTAACTCTGTACACATCATTAGCGTAAGCTCCTCCTAGGCCTCGTCGACATTTATTGCTTGGTCCATAGCGACTGTAGCCCAAATGCGCACGAGCTCCAGAGAAACACTGTCCACCATGTTGAAGAGCGAACACCTTGTATCCTCTTTTGCGTGCTAATTTAGCACACTTGGCAACGGCGTTACGGTGTCCTCTGTAATTAGCGATCATGTGTCTTATTGCACGGCGTCTACGGTCATTATAGCATCCAACCCATTGATAAAACCTTCGGCTGGAAGGTCTGCCTGGGCGTGGTCTACCTGGTCTGCTCGGTCCTTTACCTAAAAAAATCCAAATTTTCAAATGTTATGCGATTGTTTTCTATCCTATCCAACCTGGATGGAATAAACACCCAATTGTACATAATTCTACTGTATCTATACTCTGTAAAACACTTTATGCATACCTGCAGTTCCACAAGCTTTCTTCTTGATGACTCTAACCACAGAAGCCAGATTTTTAAATCCAGCTGTGAAGACATCTCGACGGCTCGAAGCTATCTGTCTGAGCTGATGAATGTTATAGCGGCGGCCAATACCCAGTGATAAACAACGAATACCAGCACGGCGCAGTGCATTTGCTGATCTAACTACACTGTCCTGTGAACGTCCATCTGTCATCACAATCAAGACATTTCTGCGACCTCTGGTGTTCTTGAAGAGGTAGCGATGAGAGAATGACAGAGCTCTTCCAGTTTTCGTTCCTCGACGTGGGTATGAAATGCGTGAAATAGCTCTTAGGACATCAATCTTTTTGTGGTATCTATTAAAGCCGAAGATCTTATAAGGCCTGCTAGAGAACAATACAACTCCAACTTTGGTGAAATGTCGTCCGATGTTAAATGAGCGTACCACTTTCATGACGAAGTTCAGGCAGCGTCGGAAGTTTCCACGGCCATAATGCTCGATACTTCCAGAGCCGTCGATCAAGAATCCAAGGTTTACCTTTGTTTTGCACACTGGAGGAAAGAAGAACACATAAATTAGTAAGGGTCAAAAGGTGTTTACAATGTTTGGACAAATACTAGTCAAAAACCAAAAAATGTAAGCTGTGTAATAATCAAAGGGCATTTATGGTTTTTGGGCACATCCTGAATATTCATATAAAACAAATGGATACTGCTAACATTTCGAGTCTTTTTGCTCAGGATTGATGTTTTGGTGTAGTTGCTGCATTCCTTCTGGTTAACAGCACATGGTGGTCAGTGTTTGGCCACCACTTGGAGCAGATAATAAGAATCGAATAATCAAAGCAATATATTTTTTTTTACCAGCTTGTTTAGAAAACTAATTATTCGGCTTTTATTGACAATATTGATAAGTGCAATTAGCGTGGTTTTTGTTCACGAGTGGTTCAGGGCGTAAGCGGTTGATAAAGGACAGTACACGCTTCCGGCACTATAAATAATCTAACATAACATTGTACAAGTGTCCTTACCTTTTCCGCCAGGTCGTGGACGAACCGGTTTTCCTGCGCTAGCTGTTAAAATAAATAAGACAAAGAAATAAGAAAAATGATACTGAAACATGAATGATAGTACGCAGAGCTTGCAGTTTATTTTGCAAGAAAACAAGTAAACCAATCGTCATGGTTTTATGAGGGTAGCCCTTAATAGGTAGTAACTAACCAACCCGTGGTCCTCATTCCATTATCCAATTACAATTTAGAAGTTGATTTTTGTGGATAGAGGGAAACAGGAGAACCCAGAGAAAAACCCTTCGAAGCACAGGAGAGAACCAACAAGCAACTCTACTCACTTTAAAGAGTAAAGTATGGATCGAACCAATGAGAGGTTGCGCAGTAGCAGCGCACACTACCTGTGCTTCAATTATTTTTCTCTAGATTGTGCTGTCCTGGTCATTGCTAACAGGGTTCTATATTGTAAAACGAATCCTTACCACTACAAGCCTTCTGTTTGAGAGCTCTAATCATAGATCCAAGGTTTCTAAACGAAGCAGTGAAGACATTTCTTCTGTTCGAAGCCATGTGATATAGTTGACGAGAGTTATAGCGTTTTCCTAAGCCAACAGAGAAGATATTGACTCCCGTACGTTTAAGTGCAAGGGATGGACGTGTCACTCTATCATAAGATCGTCCATCGGTCATGACTATCAGCACACGGTTCTTACGACTTGAAGCAAATAGATATCTTCTGGCAAAGTTTAAGGCATAGCCAGTCTTCGTGCCACCTCGTGGATACCTTAATATTGTTGCGAAAAAATGTATCTTATTAGTAATTATATCATTACTGTGTTAAATCTCACTTTCTGACTTGTTGGGCACGCGTGCTTCATAACAGCACACGAGCGTGTTTTCCACTTCGTCATGTCCAAAAGAACGGGTATTCTAATTCATAATTCACACACACAAAAAAAACTTGCTCACTTTGCTTTGTGCAAAGTGCTTTGTCACAGTTCCCGGCGCCATCTTGAAAGGTAGCCCTGCATCGAAGCGAGACGAACGGTGAGCTTGCAATGATAGAGACGTGTAAATAATTGTTCACGGTGTTAAAAAACGGTCTCTATCATTACGAGTTCAACGTTCGTCTCGCTTCGATGCAAAGGCCCGGCTACCTTTCAAGATGGCGCAGGGAACTGTGAAGGGGACTATTGGGACGCATGTACACCATTGTGATAGCTATAGATTGGAACCTGCCCCTCTCTCTTCCCTTCAGAAGCACTTTTTCGTTGTTTCAGCTATCAGTCTATTGTCATGATACTAACCGTATTTGTCCTATAGCACGAACAAGGCTATACTTGTTATTATATCGTCCAAATTTGAATTTAGGCATGGGTCTACTTGCGTACACGACGATACCAACTCGGGTGTGATGGCGTGAAATCTTGAACGAGCTAACAAGACTTTGGATGAATTTGATGCATCGATTAAAGTTTCCTTTTCCAACGCTGCCAGATCCATCAACAAGTAGACCAAGATCAAGTCTTGCAACGCAGACTAAAAGTAAGAATATAAGTACTATAAAAATGATATACAATGTTTATATTGTTTTTATTGTTGTGTAATTTTTCTTCCAAACTGAAGATTTTCCAAACAATTTGCTGGTACCCACAACTACACGGAGGTGGACTAATTACTTCGACAGTGAAAGGTTTTGGTTGAGAACACAGCAAAAGCACGAAAACCGTGGCTCCCCCTCCCCGACACACAAACACATACACATAAAATATTGATTGGGAAAATAAAAGAAATAACCATTTCCTCTTCATCCCACAATCTTTTCCCTCCATATTCTAATATAAGCTCCCGCTTACCAATGAGTATAAGCCCAGGGCTTATAACCGGGATTAGATAATATTTTACTAATCTGGCAGATTTCTTTTTTTTTTTACCTGGCAGTGCTGGTCTTGGACGAGGACGTGGTCCTGGTCTAATATTATCTTTTGAAATAAGAAAGAGATTAATGAATGAATAGTTGATCAATGATTAATGACAAATCAAGGTTTGTTTGACGATTAATAGACCCTTTGCCAAAATGGCGGCCGAAAATTCAAAAATCTTTACAACTCTAGAAAGAGCACCCATACTTTAGTAACACTTTTAGGTGTTGTATCGGTCGAGAAAACTTATGCTGAACATTGACAAATTTACAGACGTTAGTATACCCCCCAGTCATACAATTATCTGTAAATTTGTCATTTTTAACTTAAGTACTCTCAACCTGTCCAACACCTTATGCGGTTACCAAAGTAAGGATGCTCTTTCTAGTGCTGGTATTGGTTTTCAATCAGTTTAATTTTAACTCATTCAAATTTGGTGCCACCATTTTGGCAAAGGATCTCAGTATTGTTATACACTTACGTTTCATGAAGCACCTCCTTGCACGAGCAGCAATTTGACGAGCTGTGAGCGCAACATTATAAATCTGAATACAAGAAATTCTTCCTCTGAAATAGCGTCCATCTCCGATCTTGGCTCCGACACGGATAGGATAGTTAGTAGCAAGGCGTATTCGTCCAATACGGCGTTTAGCAATAACTCTACCATTCAGAAACAATTTAGCGACTCCGGTCCTGTGGTCATATGATGTACCAACAAATTGCCAGGTATTGGGTCTGATAGACCGGCTAGCGAGAGAATGCGTAGCGCCACGGCTCCTTCTCTTCATGAAGCGCACAAAAATTGTCCTTTGGTTGATCATCCAGAAATGAACACCCCAGCCCCGAGCGTAATAATGGACGATTGGCCCGCTATGACCTGAATGGAAAATGTATGCCAAGATTGTAATAGACCTTCTGGTATCCAGTTTTCCGCGGTTAGGCAAAGTGATAAAACTATTTCTACGGCCATAGAACTGATAGGATGTGCCTTGACGACCATCAGGGCCTGGTGCTGGCTTGACATTATACGGGCGTCCTGTTGGATTTCTGCTAAAGCTAACGTCTCGAGCTTTGACCAAAGCATTGAGAGGATACAAACCAACTGCTCGTAGTGTACCTGAAAATACGAAAAAAGCAATCATAAAGCTATGTATTCATATAAAACAACAATAAAAACAGTTTCTATTTGTCTAAGCAATGCATGAGACTGGGCTAGTGCGCACTTTAACATCTTCACAGTACTAATGCTTTTTCTATACACTGAGAAATTGGAGAATGTTATGAATCTCAGTCGGAGTCAAATACATATAATCATGTCTAATGCAATCATAACAAAGTTAAGGTATCAGGATACGTTCGAGGCCTTCGAGATTATTTTACGCGCGAGTCAAATTTTGCACTGCCTTTTCAATATTATTATATAAAAGTATTCATTTTCCGAAAGGTAAATAAACGTAGTTTTCAAAAATCAATTTGAAGTTTTCTGTTTCGCGACACAAAAAAAGTTATTGGGTTTCTCCGCAGTTTTTGAGTGATCAAAATAACTTTCTTAAAACATTGTAGCTCATTCGGATTACATCGGATCGAACTGAAACTTTGGATTATGATAAATCACAACGCGATCCAGAGAAACAGTGTCTCAAATTTTTGAAATGTTTTTTCATTCAAAAGATATTGTCCATTTTGCAATTATGACCACCGAAAATTCAAACCTGCGGATTTAACGCGTCATTGCGCGCGATCTAAAAAAGATATCAAAAATCTGAGACACCGTTTTGAAGCTCATTATCTACAGAGCATGCTAATGTAGTTTTGATAGACATAGCGGAAATTCTGATCCAGCGGGAAGTTGTCAAATGAAGTGCGGTAGAATGTCACTTTGAACCCAATAATTATTTTTATGTTCCAAAATAGACAATTTTAAATAGATATTCGAAAACTATATTTATTTCGCTTTCAGGAAATGTATACTTTTATGACAAAATATTGTAAAACCCGTGCGATATTTGAGGTAGCACGTATAGGGGTCCTAAATATATCCTGATACCTTAAAACAAGATTAAAGCTACACTCACCAGATGGTCTGTGGGGTACTGTTTTTTTGCCTACAGAAATAAAAAAAAATTAAGCTCAAACTTTCCAGAATATTCGAATTACACAAGAATTGCTTTAAATAAATCCTTTGATTACCTTTGCAAGCTCTAGCTTTGATACCTCTCACAAGCGCACCCATATTTCTAAATGCAGCAGTAAGAACATGTCCTCTATCTGAGGCAATCTGAATAAGCTGATTCATACTGTAACGACGACCTATACCAACAGCAAATATCTCAACGCCCATTCTACGAAGAATTCTCGAAGGAGCCACGACCCTGTCTTGTGATCTACCATCGGTCATTACTATAAGAACACGCTTACGCCTACTTCTCTTAAAGGTATAAAGACGAACGTAGTTTAGGGCGCGACCGATCTTGGTGCCTCCTCGTGGATACCGGATACGGCGGATGGCATGCAATACCTGTCTCTTGGTTCGATATTGCCCAAAAGCGAAAATGCGACGAGCAGAAGAAGAGAATAAGGTTACACCAACCCGCGTCTGTCTTGGAGAGATAACGAACGATCGAACCATATTTTGGACGAAGTTCAGACAGCGTCGGAAGTTCCCTCGGCCATAATGCTCGATACTTCCAGAACCGTCGATCAAGAAAGCCAAGTCGATTTTCGCTCGACAAACTACAACAGAAGAGGTAAAACATTAAAATGATTATGAACATCCGTGTACTGTAGTCCTATGCGAGAATTCAAGACATGTTGATGACAACCTAGCTTTCAAAGAACAAACAACACATAAAAGAACGGTCTTCATACCTCGACCTCCAGGTGCTGGACGAGGCGGTTTCACGGCTGCAAAGAACAAGTAACCATAAAAATTACCAACACGGCTTTATTATGAAATCAGATAAACTACTAGGACCACTGATCAAAAAAGACTGTTGCGAAAACTAATCAAAATTTGTTTTCCGGATTAAAACTAACCTTTACGGAAGCATCGTCTTTTCTTGCTCAAAATCTTTCTCCTTGTCAAATAACTACCATATACTTGCATGCAGGAGATACTGCCACGGAAGTAGCGTCTGTCACCAATTTTGGCTCCCATGCGTACGTTGTAGTTGGTGGCGATCTGGAATCGACCGACTCTTTTTCGAGCTACGAAGCGGTTGTTGATGAAGAGCTTGGCAACTCCTGTCCTCTTGTTGTATGTGGCACCCACAAATTGCCAAGTTCGAGGTCTCACGCGATGGGAGACAACAGGTGCTGGCTGTCGACGATTTCGCCTTGTGAATCGAGCGAAGAGTGTTTTCGGAGATACCATCCAGAAGTGTACTCCCCAGCCTCTCGGGTTGTAGTTGAAGATGGGTCCAGATCGTCCGTCGTGCTTTATCCAAGCCAACAAGGTGATTGAATTTTTGGCATCAAGCTTGCCTCGTCGGTTAGCGAACTGAACGTAGCTGTTTGATCGACCAAGGAATCGGTAGGCACCGCCGCGTGTTCCGTCAGGACCTCGTGCTGGACGCACGTTGACCAGTCTTCCAGGGTTGTTTCGGCTAAGGCTGATGTCCCTTCCACGAACGTTAGTGTTAAGCGGATAGACGGCTAGGGCACGTCCTGTGTACACAGATAATAAACCAACGTCTGAATATTCTGCTCTACACGAATTACCCGAACGTAGTTATGAAGGGTTTGGGGAAAGAAGAGCCCTTAGCAACTCCTTACTTATTGATGAGTGATGTTACTTACCGGAAGGTTTGGGACCTGGTTTAGGTTTTCCTCCTGAAATCAAATGATAACAGCCATTAGAAGTGAACTGACAGACGAGATGGTTTGGACACACGTCGCTCTTCTTTGGACGAATAAAGCAAAAAAAGGTGTATTCCCCCCTTCCCTCACTCTCACAAACTATTTCAAGGCCAAGAATCTATCTATTTCACGAGTTTTGAACCATAAGAGGCCAATGACGAAATTCTGGGTATAAACAATTTGACGAAGTATCCGTACCTTTGCAAGCCTTTCGTTTGATGGAACGAACAACTCTATTCATGGTTCTGAAGGATGCCGTGAAGAGGTGTTTGCGGCTCGAAGCCATGTTAAGTAGCTGCTTGTAGTTGTACTTTCGGCCAATGCCCATGGCGAAAATGTTGACTCCCATTCTTTTTAAAACAGTCGCTGGACCTCGTACTCTGTCGTAGGATTTGCCGTCAGTCATCACGATTAAGACTCTACTGCGTCTGCCCCTCCTGCCACCAAAGATGTATCGTCGAACGTAGTTCAGAGCGCGACCGATCTTGGTGCCTCCTCGTGGATACCGGATACGGCGGATGGCATGCAATACCTGTCTCTTGGTTCGATATTGCCCAAAAGCGAAAATGCGACGAGCAGAAGAAGAGAATAAGGTTACACCAACCCGCGTCTGTCTTGGAGAGATAACGAACGATCGAACCATATTTTGGACGAAGTTCAGACAGCGTCGGAAGTTCCCTCGGCCATAATGCTCGATACTTCCAGAACCGTCGATCAAGAAAGCCAAGTCGATTTTCGCTCGACAAACTACAACAGAAGAGGTAAAACATTAAAATGATTATGAACATCCGTGTACTGTAGTCCTATGCGAGAATTCAAGACATGTTGATGACAACCTAGCTTTCAAAGAACAAACAACACATAAAAGAACGGTCTTCATACCTCGACCTCCAGGTGCTGGACGAGGCGGTTTCACGGCTGCAAAGAACAAGTAACCATAAAAATTACCAACACGGCTTTATTATGAAATCAGATAAACTACTAGGACGACTGATCAAAAAAGACTGTTGCGAAAACTAATCAAAATTTGTTTTCCGGCTTAAAACTAACCTTTACGGAAGCATCGTTTCTTCTTGCTCAAAATCTTTCTCCTTGTCAAATAACTACCATATACTTGCATGCAGGAGATACTGCCACGGAAGTAGCGTCTGTCACCAATTTTGGCTCCCATGCGTACGTTGTAGTTGGTGGCGATCTGGAATCGACCGACTCTTCTTCGAGCTACGAAGCGGTTGTTGATGAAGAGCTTTGCAACTCCGGTCCTCTTGTTGTATGTGGCACCCACAAATTGCCAAGTTCGAGGTCTCACGCGATGGGAGACAACAGGTGCTGGCTGTCGACGATTTCGCCTTGTGAATCGGGCGAAGAGTGTTTTTGGAGATATCATCCAGAAGTGTACTCCCCAGCCTCTCGGGTTGTAGTTGAAGATGGGTCCAGATCGTCCGTCGTGCTTTATCCAAGCCAACAAGGTGATTGAATTTTTGGCATCAAGCTTGCCTCGTCGGTTAGCGAACTGAACGTAGCTGTTTGATCGACCAAGGAATCGGTAGGCACCGCCGCGAGTTCCGTCAGGACCTCGTGCTGGACGCACGTTGACCAGTCTTCCAGGGTTGTTTCGGCTAAGGCTGATGTCCCTTCCTCGAACGTTAGTGTTAAGTGGATATACGGCCAGGGCTCGTCCTATGAGAAAAAGAGCTCAAATTAAAATTGACACGGTTACGTCCTTTGAATCGTTGGTTGAGTAGTAATTCTTTGAATATTTAAATAAGGAATCCCGAACTTTTTGGAAAAGTGGCTTGCTTCAAATTCATAGAAAGGAATCTTACCTGATGGTCTTGAAGGCCGTGGTGCTGCATTCCGAGAAAAAAAAATTAAAAATTGAGAAAAAGAGCAAAACAATTAGTCGTTGTGTTTGAAGAATTAAAGGTAGAAAGTATATTTTCGTATAAAAATTCGTTATTGCACATACCTTTACGGAAGCATCGTTTCTTCTTGCTCAAAATTTGTCGTCTTGTCAAATAACTACCATATACTTGCATGCAGGAGATACTGCCACGGAAGTAGCGTCTGTCACCAATTTTGGCTCCCATGCGTACGTTGTAGTTGGTGGCGATCTGGAATCGACCGACTCTTTTTCGAGCTACGAAGCGGTTGTTGATGAAGAGCTTGGCAACTCCTGTCCTCTTGTTGTATGTGGCACCCACAAATTGCCAAGTTCGAGGTCTCAAGCGATGGGAGACAACAGGTGCTGGCTGTCGACGATTTCGCCTTGTGAATCGAGCGAAGAGTGTTTTCGGAGATACCATCCAGAAGTGTACTCCCCAGCCTCTCGGGTTGTAGTTGAAGATGGGTCCAGATCGTCCGTCGTGCTTTATCCAAGCCAACAAGGTGATTGAATTTTTGGCATCAAGCTTGCCTCGTCGGTTAGCGAACTGAACGTAGCTGTTTGATCGACCAAGGAATCGGTAGGCACCGCCGCGTGTTCCGTCAGGACCTCGTGCTGGACGCACGTTGACCAGTCTTCCAGGGTTGTTTCGGCTAAGGCTGATGTCCCTTCCACGAACGTTAGTGTTAAGCGGATAGACGGCTAGGGCACGTCCTGTGTACACAGATAATAAACCAACGTCTGAATATTCTGCTCTACACGAATTACCCGAACGTAGTTATGAAGGGTTTGGGGGAAGAAGAGCCCTTAGCAACTCCTTACTTATTGATGAGTGATGTTACTTACCGGAAGGTTTGGGACCTGGTTTAGGTTTTCCTCCTGAAATCAAATGATAACAGCCATTAGAAGTGAACTGACAGACGAGATGGTTTGGACACACGTCGCTCTTCTTTGGACGAATAAAGCAAAAAAAGGTGTATTCCCCCCTTCCCTCACTCTCACAAACTATTTCAAGGCCAAGAATCTATCTATTTCACGAGTTTTGAACCATAAGAGGCCAATGACGAAATTCTGGGATAAACAATTTGACGAAGTATCCGTACCTTTGCAAGCCTTTCGTTTGATGGAACGAACAACTCTATTCATGGTTCTGAAGGATGCCGTGAAGAGGTGTTTGCGGCTCGAAGCCATGTTAAGTAGCTGCTTGTAGTTGTACTTTCGGCCAATGCCCATGGCGAAAATGTTGACTCCCATTCTTTTTAAAACAGTCGCTGGACCTCGTACTCTGTCGTAGGATTTGCCGTCAGTCATCACGATTAAGACTCTACTGCGTCTGCCCCTCCTGCCACCAAAGATGTATCGTCGAACGTAGTTCAGAGCGCGACCGATCTTGGTGCCTCCTCGTGGATACCGGATACGGCGGATGGCATGCAATACCTGTCTCTTGGTTCGATATTGCCCAAAAGCGAAAATGCGACGAGCAGAAGAAGAGAATAAGGTTACACCAACCCGCGTCTGTCTTGGAGAGATAACGAACGATCGAACCATATTTTGGACGAAGTTCAGACAGCGTCGGAAGTTCCCTCGGCCATAATGCTCGATACTTCCAGAACCGTCGATCAAGAAAGCCAAGTCGATTTTCGCTCGACAAACTACAACAGAAGAGGTAAAACATTAAAATGATTATGAACATCCGTGTACTGTAGTCCTATGCGAGAATTCAAGACATGTTGATGACAACCTAGCTTTCAAAGAACAAACAACACATAAAAGAACGGTCTTCATACCTCGACCTCCAGGTGCTGGACGAGGCGGTTTCACGGCTGCAAAGAACAAGTAACCATAAAAATTACCAACACGGCTTTATTATGAAATCAGATAAACTACTAGGACCACTGATCAAAAAAGACTGTTGCGAAAACTAATCAAAATTTGTTTTCCGGCTTAAAACTAACCTTTACGGAAGCATCGTTTCTTCTTGCTCAAAATCTTTCTCCTTGTCAAATAACTACCATATACTTGCATGCAGGAGATACTGCCACGGAAGTAGCGTCTGTCACCAATTTTGGCTCCCATGCGTACGTTGTAGTTGGTGGCGATCTGGAATCGACCGACTCTTCTTCGAGCTACGAAGCGGTTGTTGATGAAGAGCTTTGCAACTCCGGTCCTCTTGTTGTATGTGGCACCCACAAATTGCCAAGTTCGAGGTCTCACGCGATGGGAGACAACAGGTGCTGGCTGTCGACGATTTCGCCTTGCGAATCGGGCGAAGAGTGTTTTTGGAGATATCATCCAGAAGTGTACTCCCCAGCCTCTCGGGTTGTAGTTGAAGATGGGTCCAGATCGTCCGTCGTGCTTTATCCAAGCCAACAAGGTGATTGAATTTTTGGCATCAAGCTTGCCTCGTCGGTTAGCGAACTGAACGTAGCTGTTTGATCGACCAAGGAATCGGTAGGCACCGCCGCGTGTTCCGTCAGGACCTCGTGCTGGACGCACGTTGACCAGTCTTCCAGGGTTGTTTCGGCTAAGGCTGATGTCCCTTCCTCGAACGTTAGTGTTAAGTGGATATACGGCCAGGGCTCGTCCTATGAGAAAAAGAGCTCAAATTAAAATTGACACGGTTACGTCCTTTGAATCGTTGGTTGAGTAGTAATTCTTTGAATATTTAAATAAGGAATCCCGAACTTTTTGGAAAAGTGGCTTGCTTCAAATTCATAGAAAGGAATCTTACCTGATGGTCTTGAAGGCCGTGGTGCTGCATTCCGAGAAAAAAAAATTAAAAATTGAGAAAAAGAGCAAAACAATTAGTCGTTGTGTTTGAAGAATTAAAGGTAGAAAGTATATTTTCGTATAAAAATTCGTTATTGCACATACCTTTACGGAAGCATCGTTTCTTCTTGCTCAAAATTTGTCGTCTTGTCAAATAACTACCATATACTTGCATGCAGGAGATACTGCCACGGAAGTAGCGTCTGTCACCAATTTTGGCTCCCATGCGTACGTTGTAGTTGGTGGCGATCTGGAATCGACCGACTCTTTTTCGAGCTACGAAGCGGTTGTTGATGAAGAGCTTGGCAACTCCTGTCCTCTTGTTGTATGTGGCACCCACAAATTGCCAAGTTCGAGGTCTCACGCGATGGGAGACAACAGGTGCTGGCTGTCGACGATTTCGCCTTGTGAATCGAGCGAAGAGTGTTTTTGGAGATACCATCCAGAAGTGTACTCCCCAGCCTCTCGGGTTGTAGTTGAAGATGGGTCCAGATCGTCCGTCGTGCTTTATCCAAGCCAACAAGGTGATTGAATTTCTGGCATCAAGCTTGCCTCGTCGGTTAGCGAACTGAACGTAGCTGTTTGATCGACCAAGGAATCGGTAGGCACCGCCGCGAGTTCCGTCAGGACCTCGTGCTGGACGCACGTTGACCAGTCTTCCAGGGTTGTTTCGGCTAAGGCTGATGTCCCTTCCACGAACGTTAGTGTTAAGCGGATAGACGGCTAGGGCACGTCCTGTGTACACAGATAATAAACCAACGTCTGAATATTCTGCTCTACACGAATTACCCGAACGTAGTTATGAAGGGTTTGGGGGAAGAAGAGCCCTTAGCAACTCCTTACTTATTGATGAGTGATGTTACTTACCGGAAGGTTTGGGACCTGGTTTAGGTTTTCCTCCTGAAATCAAATGATAACAGCCATTAGAAGTGAACTGACAGACGAGATGGTTTGGACACACGTCGCTCTTCTTTGGACGAATAAAGCAAAAAAAGGTGTATTCCCCCCTTCCCTCACTCTCACAAACTATTTCAAGGCCAAGAATCTATCTATTTCACGAGTTTTGAACCATAAGAGGCCAATGACGAAATTCTGGGATAAACAATTTGACGAAGTATCCGTACCTTTGCAAGCCTTTCGTTTGATGGAACGAACAACTCTATTCATGGTTCTGAAGGATGCCGTGAAGAGGTGTTTGCGGCTCGAAGCCATGTTAAGTAGCTGCTTGTAGTTGTACTTTCGGCCAATGCCCATGGCGAAAATGTTGACTCCCATTCTTTTTAAAACAGTCGCTGGACCTCGTACTCTGTCGTAGGATTTGCCGTCAGTCATCACGATTAAGACTCTACTGCGTCTGCCCCTCCTGCCACCAAAGATGTATCGTCGAACGTAGTTCAGAGCGCGACCGATCTTGGTGCCTCCTCGTGGATACCGGATACGGCGGATGGCATGCAATACCTGTCTCTTGGTTCGATATTGCCCAAAAGCGAAAATGCGACGAGCAGAAGAAGAGAATAAGGTTACACCAACCCGCGTCTGTCTTGGAGAGATAACGAACGATCGAACCATATTTTGGACGAAGTTCAGACAGCGTCGGAAGTTCCCTCGGCCATAATGCTCGATACTTCCAGAACCGTCGATCAAGAAAGCCAAGTCGATTTTCGCTCGACAAACTACAACAGAAGAGGTAAAACATTAAAATGATTATGAACATCCGTGTACTGTAGTCCTATGCGAGAATTCAAGACATGTTGATGACAACCTAGCTTTCAAAGAACAAACAACACATAAAAGAACGGTCTTCATACCTCGACCTCCAGGTGCTGGACGAGGCGGTTTCACGGCTGCAAAGAACAAGTAACCATAAAAATTACCAACACGGCTTTATTATGAAATCAGATAAACTACTAGGACGACTGATCAAAAAAGACTGTTGCGAAAACTAATCAAAATTTGTTTTCCGGCTTAAAACTAACCTTTACGGAAGCATCGTTTCTTCTTGCTCAAAATCTTTCTCCTTGTCAAATAACTACCATATACTTGCATGCAGGAGATACTGCCACGGAAGTAGCGTCTGTCACCAATTTTGGCTCCCATGCGTACGTTGTAGTTGGTGGCGATCTGGAATCGACCGACTCTTCTTCGAGCTACGAAGCGGTTGTTGATGAAGAGCTTTGCAACTCCGGTCCTCTTGTTGTATGTGGCACCCACAAATTGCCAAGTTCGAGGTCTCACGCGATGGGAGACAACAGGTGCTGGCTGTCGACGATTTCGCCTTGTGAATCGGGCGAAGAGTGTTTTTGGAGATATCATCCAGAAGTGTACTCCCCAGCCTCTCGGGTTGTAGTTGAAGATGGGTCCAGATCGTCCGTCGTGCTTTATCCAAGCCAACAAGGTGATTGAATTTTTGGCATCAAGCTTGCCTCGTCGGTTAGCGAACTGAACGTAGCTGTTTGATCGACCAAGGAATCGGTAGGCACCGCCGCGTGTTCCGTCAGGACCTCGTGCTGGACGCACGTTGACCAGTCTTCCAGGGTTGTTTCGGCTAAGGCTGATGTCCCTTCCTCGAACGTTAGTGTTAAGTGGATATACGGCCAGGGCTCGTCCTATGAGAAAAAGAGCTCAAATTAAAATTGACACGGTTACGTCCTTTGAATCGTTGGTTGAGTAGTAATTCTTTGAATATTTAAATAAGGAATCCCGAACTTTTTGGAAAAGTGGCTTGCTTCAAATTCATAGAAAGGAATCTTACCTGATGGTCTTGAAGGCCGTGGTGCTGCATTCCGAGAAAAAAAAATTAAAAATTGAGAAAAAGAGCAAAACAATTAGTCGTTGTGTTTGAAGAATTAAAGGTAGAAAGTATATTTTCGTATAAAAATTCGTTATTGCACATACCTTTACGGAAGCATCGTTTCTTCTTGCTCAAAATTTGTCGTCTTGTCAAATAACTACCATATACTTGCATGCAGGAGATACTGCCACGGAAGTAGCGTCTGTCACCAATTTTGGCTCCCATGCGTACGTTGTAGTTGGTGGCGATCTGGAATCGACCGACTCTTTTTCGAGCTACGAAGCGGTTGTTGATGAAGAGCTTGGCAACTCCTGTCCTCTTGTTGTATGTGGCACCCACAAATTGCCAAGTTCGAGGTCTCACGCGATGGGAGACAACAGGTGCTGGCTGTCGACGATTTCGCCTTGTGAATCGAGCGAAGAGTGTTTTTGGAGATACCATCCAGAAGTGTACTCCCCAGCCTCTCGGGTTGTAGTTGAAGATGGGTCCAGATCGTCCGTCGTGCTTTATCCAAGCCAACAAGGTGATTGAATTTCTGGCATCAAGCTTGCCTCGTCGGTTAGCGAACTGAACGTAGCTGTTTGATCGACCAAGGAATCGGTAGGCACCGCCGCGAGTTCCGTCAGGACCTCGTGCTGGACGCACGTTGACCAGTCTTCCAGGGTTGTTTCGGCTAAGGCTGATGTCCCTTCCACGAACGTTAGTGTTAAGCGGATAGACGGCTAGGGCACGTCCTGTGTACACAGATAATAAACCAACGTCTGAATATTCTGCTCTACACGAATTACCCGAACGTAGTTATGAAGGGTTTGGGGGAAGAAGAGCCCTTAGCAACTCCTTACTTATTGATGAGTGATGTTACTTACCGGAAGGTTTGGGACCTGGTTTAGGTTTTCCTCCTGAAATCAAATGATAACAGCCATTAGAAGTGAACTGACAGACGAGATGGTTTGGACACACGTCGCTCTTCTTTGGACGAATAAAGCAAAAAAAGGTGTATTCCCCCCTTCCCTCACTCTCACAAACTATTTCAAGGCCAAGAATCTATCTATTTCACGAGTTTTGAACCATAAGAGGCCAATGACGAAATTCTGGGATAAACAATTTGACGAAGTATCCGTACCTTTGCAAGCCTTTCGTTTGATGGAACGAACAACTCTATTCATGGTTCTGAAGGATGCCGTGAAGAGGTGTTTGCGGCTCGAAGCCATGTTAAGTAGCTGCTTGTAGTTGTACTTTCGGCCAATGCCCATGGCGAAAATGTTGACTCCCATTCTTTTTAAAACAGTCGCTGGACCTCGTACTCTGTCGTAGGATTTGCCGTCAGTCATCACGATTAAGACTCTACTGCGTCTGCCCCTCCTGCCACCAAAGATGTATCGTCGAACGTAGTTCAGAGCGCGACCGATCTTGGTGCCTCCTCGTGGATACCGGATACGGCGGATGGCATGCAATACCTGTCTCTTGGTTCGATATTGCCCAAAAGCGAAAATGCGACGAGCAGAAGAAGAGAATAAGGTTACACCAACCCGCGTCTGTCTTGGAGAGATAACGAACGATCGAACCATATTTTGGACGAAGTTCAGACAGCGTCGGAAGTTCCCTCGGCCATAATGCTCGATACTTCCAGAACCGTCGATCAAGAAAGCCAAGTCGATTTTCGCTCGACAAACTACAACAGAAGAGGTAAAACATTAAAATGATTATGAACATCCGTGTACTGTAGTCCTATGCGAGAATTCAAGACATGTTGATGACAACCTAGCTTTCAAAGAACAAACAACACATAAAAGAACGGTCTTCATACCTCGACCTCCAGGTGCTGGACGAGGCGGTTTCACGGCTGCAAAGAACAAGTAACCATAAAAATTACCAACACGGCTTTATTATGAAATCAGATAAACTACTAGGACGACTGATAAAAAAAGACTGTTGCGAAAACTAATCAAAATTTGTTTTCCGGCTTAAAACTAACCTTTACGGAAGCATCGTTTCTTCTTGCTCAAAATCTTTCTCCTTGTCAAATAACTACCATATACTTGCATGCAGGAGATACTGCCACGGAAGTAGCGTCTGTCACCAATTTTAGCTCCCATGCGTACGTTGTAGTTGGTGGCGATCTGGAATCGACCGACTCTTCTTCGAGCTACGAAGCGGTTGTTGATGAAGAGCTTTGCAACTCCTGTCCTCTTGTTGTATGTGGCACCCACAAATTGCCAAGTTCGAGGTCTCACGCGATGGGAGACAACAGGTGCTGGCTGTCGACGATTTCGCCTTGTGAATCGAGCGAAGAGTGTTTTTGGAGATATCATCCAGAAGTGTACTCCCCAGCCTCTCGGGTTGTAGTTGAAGATGGGTCCAGATCGTCCGTCGTGCTTTATCCAAGCCAACAAGGTGATTGAATTTTTGGCATCAAGCTTGCCTCGTCGGTTAGCGAACTGAACGTAGCTGTTTGATCGACCAAGGAATCGGTAGGCACCGCCGCGAGTTCCGTCAGGACCTCGTGCTGGACGCACGTTGACCAGTCTTCCAGGGTTGTTTCGGCTAAGGCTGATGTCCCTTCCTCGAACGTTAGTGTTAAGTGGATATACGGCCAGGGCTCGTCCTATGAGAAAAAGAGCTCAAATTAAAATTGACACGGTTACGTCCTTTGAATCGTTGGTTGAGTAGTAATTCTTTGAATATTTAAATAAGGAATCCCGAACTTTTTGTAAAAGTGGCTTGCTTTAAATTCATAGAAAGGAATCTTACCTGATGGTCTTGAAGGCCGTGGTGCTGCATTCCGAGAAAAAAAAATTAAAAATTGAGAAAAAGAGCAAAACAATTAGTCGTTGTGTTTTAAGAAATAAAGGTAGAAAGTATATTTTCGTATAAAAATTCGTTATTGCACTTACCTTTACGGAAGCATCGTTTCTTCTTGCTCAAAATTTGTCGTCTTGTCAAATAACTACCATATACTTGCATGCAGGAGATACTGCCACGGAAGTAGCGTCTGTCACCAATTTTGGCTCCCATGCGTACGTTGTAGTTGGTGGCGATCTGGAATCGACCGACTCTTTTTCGAGCTACGAAGCGGTTGTTGATGAAGAGCTTGGCAACTCCTGTCCTCTTGTTGTATGTGGCACCCACAAATTGCCAAGTTCGAGGTCTCACGCGATGGGAGACAACAGGTGCTGGCTGTCGACGATTTCGCCTTGTGAATCGAGCGAAGAGTGTTTTCGGAGATACCATCCAGAAGTGTACTCCCCAGCCTCTCGGGTTGTAGTTGAAGATGGGTCCAGATCGTCCGTCGTGCTTTATCCAAGCCAACAAGGTGATTGAATTTTTGGCATCAAGCTTGCCTCGTCGGTTAGCGAACTGAACGTAGCTGTTTGATCGACCAAGGAATCGGTAGGCACCGCCGCGTGTTCCGTCAGGACCTCGTGCTGGACGCACGTTGACCAGTCTTCCAGGGTTGTTTCGGCTAAGGCTGATGTCCCTTCCACGAACGTTAGTGTTAAGCGGATAGACGGCTAGGGCACGTCCTGTGTACACAGATAATAAACCAACGTCTGAATATTCTGCTCTACACGAATTACCCGAACGTAGTTATGAAGGGTTTGGGGGAAGAAGAGCCCTTAGCAACTCCTTACTTATTGATGAGTGATGTTACTTACCGGAAGGTTTGGGACCTGGTTTAGGTTTTCCTCCTGAAATCAAATGATAACAGCCATTAGAAGTGAACTGACAGACGAGATGGTTTGGACACACGTCGCTCTTCTTTGGACGAATAAAGCAAAAAAAGGTGTATTCCCCCCTTCCCTCACTCTCACAAACTATTTCAAGGCCAAGAATCTATCTATTTCACGAGTTTTGAACCATAAGAGGCCAATGACGAAATTCTGGGTATAAACAATTTGACGAAGTATCCGTACCTTTGCAAGCCTTTCGTTTGATGGAACGAACAACTCTATTCATGGTTCTGAAGGATGCCGTGAAGAGGTGTTTGCGGCTCGAAGCCATGTTAAGTAGCTGCTTGTAGTTGTACTTTCGGCCAATGCCCATGGCGAAAATGTTGACTCCCATTCTTTTTAAAACAGTCGCTGGACCTCGTACTCTGTCGTAGGATTTGCCGTCAGTCATCACGATTAAGACTCTACTGCGTCTGCCCCTCCTGCCACCAAAGATGTATCGTCGAACGTAGTTCAGAGCGCGACCGATCTTGGTGCCTCCTCGTGGATACCGGATACGGCGGATGGCATGCAATACCTGTCTCTTGGTTCGATATTGCCCAAAAGCGAAAATGCGACGAGCAGAAGAAGAGAATAAGGTTACACCAACCCGCGTCTGTCTTGGAGAGATAACGAACGATCGAACCATATTTTGGACGAAGTTCAGACAGCGTCGGAAGTTCCCTCGGCCATAATGCTCGATACTTCCAGAACCGTCGATCAAGAAAGCCAAGTCGATTTTCGCTCGACAAACTACAACAGAAGAGGTAAAACATTAAAATGATTATGAACATCCGTGTACTGTAGTCCTATGCGAGAATTCAAGACATGTTGATGACAACCTAGCTTTCAAAGAACAAACAACACATAAAAGAACGGTCTTCATACCTCGACCTCCAGGTGCTGGACGAGGCGGTTTCACGGCTGCAAAGAACAAGTAACCATAAAAATTACCAACACGGCTTTATTATGAAATCAGATAAACTACTAGGACGACTGATAAAAAAAGACTGTTGCGAAAACTAATCAAAATTTGTTTTCCGGCTTAAAACTAACCTTTACGGAAGCATCGTTTCTTCTTGCTCAAAATCTTTCTCCTTGTCAAATAACTACCATATACTTGAATGCAGGAGATACTGCCACGGAAGTAGCGTCTGTCACCAATTTTAGCTCCCATGCGTACGTTGTAGTTGGTGGCGATCTGGAATCGACCGACTCTTCTTCGAGCTACGAAGCGGTTGTTGATGAAGAGCTTTGCAACTCCGGTCCTCTTGTTGTATGTGGCACCCACAAATTGCCAAGTTCGAGGTCTCACGCGATGGGAGACAACAGGTGCTGGCTGTCGACGATTTCGCCTTGTGAATCGAGCGAAGAGTGTTTTTGGAGATATCATCCAGAAGTGTACTCCCCAGCCTCTCGGGTTGTAGTTGAAGATGGGTCCAGATCGTCCGTCGTGCTTTATCCAAGCCAACAAGGTGATTGAATTTTTGGCATCAAGCTTGCCTCGTCGGTTAGCGAACTGAACGTAGCTGTTTGATCGACCAAGGAATCGGTAGGCACCGCCGCGAGTTCCGTCAGGACCTCGTGCTGGACGCACGTTGACCAGTCTTCCAGGGTTGTTTCGGCTAAGGCTGATGTCCCTTCCTCGAACGTTAGTGTTAAGTGGATATACGGCCAGGGCTCGTCCTATGAGAAAAAGAGCTCAAATTAAAATTGACACGGTTACGTCCTTTGAATCGTTGGTTGAGTAGTAATTCTTTGAATATTTAAATAAGGAATCCCGAACTTTTTGTAAAAGTGGCTTGCTTTAAATTCATAGAAAGGAATCTTACCTGATGGTCTTGAAGGCCGTGGTGCTGCATTCCGAGAAAAAAAAATTAAAAATTGAGAAAAAGAGCAAAACAATTAGTCGTTGTGTTTTAAGAAATAAAGGTAGAAAGTATATTTTCGTATAAAAATTCGTTATTGCACTTACCTTTACGGAAGCATCGTTTCTTCTTGCTCAAAATTTGTCGTCTTGTCAAATAACTACCATATACTTGCATGCAGGAGATACTGCCACGGAAGTAGCGTCTGTCACCAATTTTGGCTCCCATGCGTACGTTGTAGTTGGTGGCGATCTGGAATCGACCGACTCTTTTTCGAGCTACGAAGCGGTTGTTGATGAAGAGCTTGGCAACTCCTGTCCTCTTGTTGTATGTGGCACCCACAAATTGCCAAGTTCGAGGTCTCACGCGATGGGAGACAACAGGTGCTGGCTGTCGACGATTTCGCCTTGTGAATCGAGCGAAGAGTGTTTTCGGAGATACCATCCAGAAGTGTACTCCCCAGCCTCTCGGGTTGTAGTTGAAGATGGGTCCAGATCGTCCGTCGTGCTTTATCCAAGCCAACAAGGTGATTGAATTTTTGGCATCAAGCTTGCCTCGTCGGTTAGCGAACTGAACGTAGCTGTTTGATCGACCAAGGAATCGGTAGGCACCGCCGCGTGTTCCGTCAGGACCTCGTGCTGGACGCACGTTGACCAGTCTTCCAGGGTTGTTTCGGCTAAGGCTGATGTCCCTTCCACGAACGTTAGTGTTAAGCGGATAGACGGCTAGGGCACGTCCTGTGTACACAGATAATAAACCAACGTCTGAATATTCTGCTCTACACGAATTACCCGAACGTAGTTATGAAGGGTTTGGGGGAAGAAGAGCCCTTAGCAACTCCTTACTTATTGATGAGTGATGTTACTTACCGGAAGGTTTGGGACCTGGTTTAGGTTTTCCTCCTGAAATCAAATGATAACAGCCATTAGAAGTGAACTGACAGACGAGATGGTTTGGACACACGTCGCTCTTCTTTGGACGAATAAAGCAAAAAAAGGTGTATTCCCCCCTTCCCTCACTCTCACAAACTATTTCAAGGCCAAGAATCTATCTATTTCACGAGTTTTGAACCATAAGAGGCCAATGACGAAATTCTGGGATAAACAATTTGACGAAGTATCCGTACCTTTGCAAGCCTTTCGTTTGATGGAACGAACAACTCTATTCATGGTTCTGAAGGATGCCGTGAAGAGGTGTTTGCGGCTCGAAGCCATGTTAAGTAGCTGCTTGTAGTTGTACTTTCGGCCAATGCCCATGGCGAAAATGTTGACTCCCATTCTTTTTAAAACAGTCGCTGGACCTCGTACTCTGTCGTAGGATTTGCCGTCAGTCATCACGATTAAGACTCTACTGCGTCTGCCCCTCCTGCCACCAAAGATGTATCGTCGAACGTAGTTCAGAGCGCGACCGATCTTGGTGCCTCCTCGTGGATACCGGATACGGCGGATGGCATGCAATACCTGTCTCTTGGTTCGATATTGCCCAAAAGCGAAAATGCGACGAGCAGAAGAAGAGAATAAGGTTACACCAACCCGCGTCTGTCTTGGAGAGATAACGAACGATCGAACCATATTTTGGACGAAGTTCAGACAGCGTCGGAAGTTCCCTCGGCCATAATGCTCGATACTTCCAGAACCGTCGATCAAGAAAGCCAAGTCGATTTTCGCTCGACAAACTACAACAGAAGAGGTAAAACATTAAAATGATTATGAACATCCGTGTACTGTAGTCCTATGCGAGAATTCAAGACATGTTGATGACAACCTAGCTTTCAAAGAACAAACAACACATAAAAGAACGGTCTTCATACCTCGACCTCCAGGTGCTGGACGAGGCGGTTTCACGGCTGCAAAGAACAAGTAACCATAAAAATTACCAACACGGCTTTATTATGAAATCAGATAAACTACTAGGACGACTGATCAAAAAAGACTGTTGCGAAAACTAATCAAAATTTGTTTTCCGGCTTAAAACTAACCTTTACGGAAGCATCGTTTCTTCTTGCTCAAAATCTTTCTCCTTGTCAAATAACTACCATATACTTGCATGCAGGAGATACTGCCACGGAAGTAGCGTCTGTCACCAATTTTGGCTCCCATGCGTACGTTGTAGTTGGTGGCGATCTGGAATCGACCGACTCTTCTTCGAGCTACGAAGCGGTTGTTGATGAAGAGCTTTGCAACTCCGGTCCTCTTGTTGTATGTGGCACCCACAAATTGCCAAGTTCGAGGTCTCACGCGATGGGAGACAACAGGTGCTGGCTGTCGACGATTTCGCCTTGTGAATCGAGCGAAGAGTGTTTTTGGAGATATCATCCAGAAGTGTACTCCCCAGCCTCTCGGGTTGTAGTTGAAGATGGGTCCAGATCGTCCGTCGTGCTTTATCCAAGCCAACAAGGTGATTGAATTTTTGGCATCAAGCTTGCCTCGTCGGTTAGCGAACTGAACGTAGCTGTTTGATCGACCAAGGAATCGGTAGGCACCGCCGCGTGTTCCGTCAGGACCTCGTGCTGGACGCACGTTGACCAGTCTTCCAGGGTTGTTTCGGCTAAGGCTGATGTCCCTTCCTCGAACGTTAGTGTTAAGTGGATATACGGCCAGGGCTCGTCCTATGAGAAAAAGAGCTCAAATTAAAATTGACACGGTTACGTCCTTTGAATCGTTGGTTGAGTAGTAATTCTTTGAATATTTAAATAAGGAATCCCGAACTTTTTGTAAAAGTGGCTTCCTTTAAATTCATAGAAAGGAATCTTACCTGATGGTCTTGAAGGCCGTGGTGCTGCATTCCGAGAAAAAAAATTAAAAATTGAAAAAAAAGAGGAAAACAATTAGTTGTTGTGTTTGAAGAATTAAAAGGTAGAATTAATATATTTTCGTATACAAATTCGTTATTGCACTTACCTTTACGGAAGCATCGTTTCTTCTTTCTCAAAATCTTTCTCCTTGTCAAATAACTACCATATACTTGCATGCAGGAGATACTGCCACGGAAGTAGCGTCTGTCACCAATTTTGGCTCCCATGCGTACGTTGTAGTTGGTGGCGATCTGGAATCGACCGACTCTTTTTCGAGCTACGAAGCGGTTGTTGATGAAGAGCTTGGCAACTCCTGTCCTCTTGTTGTATGTGGCACCCACAAATTGCCAAGTTCGAGGTCTCACGCGATGGGAGACAACAGGTGCTGGCTGTCGACGATTTCGCCTTGTGAATCGAGCGAAGAGTGTTTTTGGAGATACCATCCAGAAGTGTACTCCCCAGCCTCTCGGGTTGTAGTTGAAGATGGGTCCAGATCGTCCGTCGTGCTTTATCCAAGCCAACAAGGTGATTGAATTTTTGGCATCAAGCTTGCCTCGTCGGTTAGCGAACTGAACGTAGCTGTTTGATCGACCAAGGAATCGGTAGGCACCGCCGCGTGTTCCGTCAGGACCTCGTGCTGGACGCACGTTGACCAGTCTTCCAGGGTTGTTTCGGCTAAGGCTGATGTCCCTTCCTCGAACGTTAGTGTTCAGTGGATACACGGCCAGGGCTCGTCCTATGAGAAAAAGTGCTCAAATTAAAATTGACACGGTTACGTCCTTTGAATCGTTGGTTGAGTAGTAATTCTTTGAATATTTAAATAAGGAATCCCGAACTTTTTGTAAAAGTGGCTTGCTTTAAATTCATAGAGAGGAATCTTACCTGATGGTCTTGAAGGCCGTGGTGCTGCATTCCAAGAAAAAAAATTAAAAATTGAGAAAAAGAGCAAAACAATTAGTTGTTGTGTTTGAAGAATTAAAGGTAGAAAGTATATTTTCGTATACAAATTCATTATTGCACTTACCTTTACGGAAGCATCGTTTCTTCTTTCTCAAAATCTTTCTCCTTGTCAAATAACTACCATATACTTGCATGCAGGAGATACTGCCACGGAAGTAGCGTCTGTCACCAATTTTGGCTCCCATGCGTACGTTGTAGTTGGTGGCGATCTGGAATCGACCGACTCTTTTTCGAGCTACGAAGCGGTTGTTGATGAAGAGCTTGGCAACTCCTGTCCTCTTGTTGTATGTGGCACCCACAAATTGCCAAGTTCGAGGTCTCACGCGATGGGAGACAACAGGTGCTGGCTGTCGACGATTTCGCCTTGTGAATCGAGCGAAGAGTGTTTTTGGAGATACCATCCAGAAGTGTACTCCCCAGCCTCTCGGGTTGTAGTTGAAGATGGGTCCAGATCGTCCGTCGTGCTTTATCCAAGCCAACAAGGTGATTGAATTTTTGGCATCAAGCTTGCCTCGTCGGTTAGCGAACTGAACGTAGCTGTTTGATCGACCAAGGAATCGGTAGGCACCGCCGCGTGTTCCGTCAGGACCTCGTGCTGGACGCACGTTGACCAGTCTTCCAGGGTTGTTTCGGCTAAGGCTGATGTCCCTTCCTCGAACGTTAGTGTTCAGTGGATACACGGCCAGGGCTCGTCCTATGAGAAAAAGTGCTCAAATTAAAATTGACACGGTTACGTCCTTTGAATCGTTGGTTGAGTAGTAATTCTTTGAATATTTAAATAAGGAATCCCGAACTTTTTGTAAAAGTGGCTTGCTTTAAATTCATAGAGAGGAATCTTACCTGATGGTCTTGAAGGCCGTGGTGCTGCATTCCAAGAAAAAAAATTAAAAATTGAGAAAAAGAGCAAAACAATTAGTTGTTGTGTTTGAAGAATTAAAGGTAGAAAGTATATTTTCGTATACAAATTCATTATTGCACTTACCTTTACGGAAGCATCGTTTCTTCTTGCTCAAAATCTTTCTCCTTGTCAAATAACTACCATATACTTGCATGCAGGAGATACTGCCACGGAAGTAGCGTCTGTCACCAATTTTGGCTCCCATGCGTACGTTGTAGTTGGTGGCGATCTGGAATCGACCGACTCTTTTTCGAGCTACGAAGCGGTTGTTGATGAAGAGCTTGGCAACTCCTGTCCTCTTGTTGTATGTGGCACCCACAAATTGCCAAGTTCGAGGTCTCACGCGATGGGAGACAACAGGTGCTGGCTGTCGACGATTTCGCCTTGTGAATCGAGCGAAGAGTGTTTTCGGAGATACCATCCAGAAGTGTACTCCCCAGCCTCTCGGGTTGTAGTTGAAGATGGGTCCAGATCGTCCGTCGTGCTTTATCCAAGCCAACAAGGTGATTGAATTTTTGGCATCAAGCTTGCCTCGTCGGTTAGCGAACTGAACGTAGCTGTTTGATCGACCAAGGAATCGGTAGGCACCGCCGCGTGTTCCGTCAGGACCTCGTGCTGGACGCACGTTGACCAGTCTTCCAGGGTTGTTTCGGCTAAGGCTGATGTCCCTTCCACGAACGTTAGTGTTAAGCGGATAGACGGCTAGGGCACGTCCTGTGTACACAGATAATAAACCAACGTCTGAATATTCTGCTCTACACGAATTACCCGAACGTAGTTATGAAGGGTTTGGGGGAAGAAGAGCCCTTAGCAACTCCTTACTTATTGATGAGTGATGTTACTTACCGGAAGGTTTGGGACCTGGTTTAGGTTTTCCTCCTGAAATCAAATGATAACAGCCATTAGAAGTGAACTGACAGACGAGATGGTTTGGACACACGTCGCTCTTCTTTGGACGAATAAAGCAAAAAAAGGTGTATTCCCCCCTTCCCTCACTCTCACAAACTATTTCAAGGCCAAGAATCTATCTATCTATTTCACGAGTTTTGAACCATAAGAGGCCAATGACGAAATTCTGGGATAAACAATTTGACGAAGTATCCGTACCTTTGCAAGCCTTTCGTTTGATGGAACGAACAACTCTATTCATGGTTCTGAAGGATGCCGTGAAGAGGTGTTTGCGGCTCGAAGCCATGTTAAGTAGCTGCTTGTAGTTGTACTTTCGGCCAATGCCCATGGCGAAAATGTTGACTCCCATTCTTTTTAAAACAGTCGCTGGACCTCGTACTCTGTCGTAGGATTTGCCGTCAGTCATCACGATTAAGACTCTACTGCGTCTGCCCCTCCTGCCACCAAAGATGTATCGTCGAACATAGTTCAGAGCGCGACCGATCTTGGTGCCTCCTCGTGGATACCGGATACGGCGGATGGCATGCAATACCTGTCTCTTGGTTCGATATTGCCCAAAAGCGAAAATGCGACGAGCAGAAGAAGAGAATAAGGTTACACCAACCCGCGTCTGTCTTGGAGAGATAACGAACGATCGAACCATATTTTGGACGAAGTTCAGACAGCGTCGGAAGTTCCCTCGGCCATAATGCTCGATACTTCCAGAACCGTCGATCAAGAAAGCCAAGTCGATTTTCGCTCGACAAACTACAACAGAAGAGGTAAAACATTAAAATGATTATGAACATCCGTGTACTGTAGTCCTATGCGAGAATTCAAGACATGTTGATGACAACCTAGCTTTCAAAGAACAAACAACACATAAAAGAACGGTCTTCATACCTCGACCTCCAGGTGCTGGACGAGGCGGTTTCACGGCTGCAAAGAACAAGTAACCATAAAAATTACCAACACGGCTTTATTATGAAATCAGATAAACTACTAGGACGACTGATCAAAAAAGACTGTTGCGAAAACTAATCAAAATTTGTTTTCCGGCTTAAAACTAACCTTTACGGAAGCATCGTTTCTTCTTGCTCAAAATCTTTCTCCTTGTCAAATAACTACCATATACTTGCATGCAGGAGATACTGCCACGGAAGTAGCGTCTGTCACCAATTTTGGCTCCCATGCGTACGTTGTAGTTGGTGGCGATCTGGAATCGACCGACTCTTCTTCGAGCTACGAAGCGGTTGTTGATGAAGAGCTTTGCAACTCCGGTCCTCTTGTTGTATGTGGCACCCACAAATTGCCAAGTTCGAGGTCTCACGCGATGGGAGACAACAGGTGCTGGCTGTCGACGATTTCGCCTTGTGAATCGAGCGAAGAGTGTTTTTGGAGATATCATCCAGAAGTGTACTCCCCAGCCTCTCGGGTTGTAGTTGAAGATGGGTCCAGATCGTCCGTCGTGCTTTATCCAAGCCAACAAGGTGATTGAATTTTTGGCATCAAGCTTGCCTCGTCGGTTAGCGAACTGAACGTAGCTGTTTGATCGACCAAGGAATCGGTAGGCACCGCCGCGTGTTCCGTCAGGACCTCGTGCTGGACGCACGTTGACCAGTCTTCCAGGGTTGTTTCGGCTAAGGCTGATGTCCCTTCCTCGAACGTTAGTGTTAAGTGGATACACGGCCAGGGCTCGTCCTATGAGAAAAAGAGCTCAAATTAAAATTGACACGGTTACGTCCTTTGAATCGTTGGTTGAGTAGTAATTCTTTGAATATTTAAATAAGGAATCCCGAACTTTTTGTAAAAGTGGCTTGCTTTAAATTCATAGAAAGGAATCTTACCTGATGGTCTTGAAGGCCGTGGTGCTGCATTCCGAGAAACAAATGAAAAATTGAGAAAAAGAGCAAAACAATTAGTTGTTGTGTTTTGAGAATTAAAGGGAGAAAGAATATTTTTGTATAGAAATTCGTTACTGCACTAACCTTTACGGAAGCATCGTTTCTTCTTGCTCAAAATTTGTTTTCTTGTAAGAGAACTACCATATACTTGCATGCAGGAGATACTGCCACGGAAGTAGCGTCTGTCACCAATTTTGGCTCCCATGCGTACGTTGTAGTTGGTGGCGATCTGGAATCGACCGACTCTTTTTCGAGCTACGAAACGGTTGTTGATGAAGAGCTTGGCAACTCCTGTCCTCTTGTTGTATGTGGCACCCACAAATTGCCAAGTTCGTGGTCTCACGCGATGGGAGACAACAGGTGCTGGCTGTCGACGATTTCGTCTTGTGAATCGAGCGAAGAGTGTTTTTGGAGATACCATCCAGAAGTGTACTCCCCAGCCTCTCGGGTTGTAGTTGAAGATGGGTCCAGATCGTCCGTCGTGCTTTATCCAAGCCAACAAGGTGATTGAATTTCTGGCATCAAGCTTGCCTCGTCGGTTAGCGAACTGAACGTAGCTGTTTGATCGACCAAGGAATCGGTAGGCACCGCCGCGAGTTCCGTCAGGACCTCGTGCTGGACGCACGTTGACCAGTCTTCCAGGGTTGTTTCGGCTAAGGCTGATGTCCCTTCCACGAACGTTAGTGTTAAGCGGATAGACGGCTAGGGCACGTCCTGTGTACACAGATAATAAACCAACGTCTGAATATTCTGCTCTACACGAATTACCCGAACGTAGTTATGAAGGGTTTGGGGGAAGAAGAGCCCTTAGCAACTCCTTACTTATTGATAAGTGATGTTACTTACCGGAAGGTTTGGGACCTGGTTTAGGTTTTCCTCCTGAAATCAAATGATAACAGCCATTAGAAGTGAACTGACAGACGAGATGGTTTGGACACACGTCGCTCTTCTTTGGACGAATAAAGCAAAAAAAGGTGTATTCCCCCCTTCCCTCACTCTCACAAACTATTTCAAGGCCAAGAATCTATCTATTTCACGAGTTTTGAACCATAAGAGGCCAATGACGAAATTCTGGGATAAACAATTTGACGAAGTATCCGTACCTTTGCAAGCCTTTCGTTTGATGGAACGAACAACTCTATTCATGGTTCTGAAGGATGCCGTGAAGAGGTGTTTGCGGCTCGAAGCCATGTTAAGTAGCTGCTTGTAGTTGTACTTTCGGCCAATGCCCATGGCGAAAATGTTGACTCCCATTCTTTTTAAAACAGTCGCTGGACCTCGTACTCTGTCGTAGGATTTGCCGTCAGTCATCACGATTAAGACTCTACTGCGTCTGCCCCTCCTGCCACCAAAGATGTATCGTCGAACGTAGTTCAGAGCGCGACCGATCTTGGTGCCTCCTCGTGGATACCGGATACGGCGGATGGCATGCAATACCTGTCTCTTGGTTCGATATTGCCCAAAAGCGAAAATGCGACGAGCAGAAGAAGAGAATAAGGTTACACCAACCCGCGTCTGTCTTGGAGAGATAACGAACGATCGAACCATATTTTGGACGAAGTTCAGACAGCGTCGGAAGTTCCCTCGGCCATAATGCTCGATACTTCCAGAACCGTCGATCAAGAAAGCCAAGTCGATTTTCGCTCGACAAACTACAACAGAAGAGGTAAAACATTAAAATGATTATGAACATCCGTGTACTGTAGTCCTATGCGAGAATTCAAGACATGTTGATGACAACCTAGCTTTCAAAGAACAAACAACACATAAAAGAACGGTCTTCATACCTCGACCTCCAGGTGCTGGACGAGGCGGTTTCACGGCTGCAAAGAACAAGTAACCATAAAAATTACCAACACGGCTTTATTATGAAATCAGATAAACTACTAGGACGACTGATCAAAAAAGACTGTTGCGAAAACTAATCAAAATTTGTTTTCCGGATTAAAACTAACCTTTACGGAAGCATCGTCTTTTCTTGCTCAAAATCTTTCTCCTTGTCAAATAACTACCATAAACTTGCATGCAGGAGATACTGCCACGGAAGTAGCGTCTGTCACCAATTTTGGCTCCCATGCGTACGTTGTAGTTGGTGGCGATCTGGAATCGACCGACTCTTTTTCGAGCTACGAAGCGGTTGTTGATGAAGAGCTTGGCAACTCCTGTCCTCTTGTTGTATGTGGCACCCACAAATTGCCAAGTTCGAGGTCTCACGCGATGGGAGACAACAGGTGCTGGCTGTCGACGATTTCGCCTTGTGAATCGAGCGAAGAGTGTTTTTGGAGATATCATCCAGAAGTGTACTCCCCAGCCTCTCGGGTTGTAGTTGAAGATGGGTCCAGATCGTCCGTCGTGCTTTATCCAAGCCAACAAGGTGATTGAATTTTTGGCATCAAGCTTGCCTCGTCGGTTAGCGAACTGAACGTAGCTGTTTGATCGACCAAGGAATCGGTAGGCACCGCCAAGTGTTCCGTCAGGACCTCGTGCTGGACGCACGTTGACCAGTCTTCCAGGCCGGTTTCGGCTAAGGCTGATGTCTCTTCCACGAACGTTAGTGTTAAGTGGATACACGGCCAGGGCTCGTCCTATGAGAACAAGAACTTCAATTAAAATTTACACGGTTACGTCCTTTGAAACGTTGGTTGAGTAGTAATTCTTTGAACACTTAATTAACGGATCCCGAACTTTGTAAAAGTGGCTAGCTTTGTATACAATGAAAGGAATCTTACCTGATGGTCTTGGCGGTCGTGGTGCTGCATTCCGAGAAACAAATGAAAAATTGAGAAAAAGAGCAAAACAATTAGTTGTTGTGTTTTGAGAATTAAAGGGAGAAAGAATATTTTCGTATAGAAATTCGTTACTGCACTAACCTTTACGGAAGCATCGTTTCTTCTTGCTCAAAATTTGTTTTCTTGTAAGAGAACTACCATATACTTGCATGCAGGAGATACTGCCACGGAAGTAGCGTCTGTCACCAATTTTGGCTCCCATGCGTACGTTGTAGTTGGTAGCGATCTGGAATCGACCGACTCTTTTTCGAGCTACGAAACGGTTGTTGATGAAGAGCTTGGCAACTCCTGTCCTCTTGTTGTATGTGGCACCCACAAATTGCCAAGTTCGTGGTCTCACGCGATGGGAGACAACAGGTGCTGGCTGTCGACGATTTCGTCTTGTGAATCGAGCGAAGAGTGTTTTTGGAGATACCATCCAGAAGTGTACTCCCCAGCCTCTCGGGTTGTAGTTGAAGATGGGTCCAGATCGTCCGTCGTGCTTTATCCAAGCCAACAAGGTGATTGAGTTTCTTGTATCAAGCTTGCCTCGTCGGTTAGCGAACTGAACGTAGCTGTTTGATCGACCAAGGAATCGGTAGGCACCGCCGCGTGTTCCGTCAGGACCTCGTGCTGGACGCACGTTGACCAGTCTTCCAGGCCGGTTTCGGCTAAGGCTGATGTCTCTTCCACGAACGTTAGTGTTAAGTGGATACACGGCCAGGGCTCGTCCTATGAGAACAAGAACTTCAATTAAAATTTACACGGTTACGTCCTTTGAAACGTTGGTTGAGTAGTAATTCTTTGAACACTTAATTAACGGATCCCGAACTTTGTAAAAGTGGCTAGCTTTGTATACAATGAAAGGAATCTTACCTGATGGTCTTGAAGGCCGTGGTGCTGCATTCCGAGAAACAAATGAAAAATTGAGAAAAAGATTAAAATAATTAGTTGTTGTGTTTTGAGAATTGAAGGGAGAATGTATATTTTCGTATACAAATTCGTTATTGCACTAACCTTTACGGAAGCATCGTTTCTTCTTGCTCAAAATTTGTTTTCTTGTAAGAGAACTACCATATACTTGCATGCAGGAGATACTGCCACGGAAGTTGCGTCTGTCACCAATTTTGGCTCCCATGCGTACGTTGTAGTTGGTAGCGATCTGGAATCGACCGACTCTTTTTCGAGCTACGAAACGGTTGTTGATGAAGAGCTTGGCAACTCCTGTCCTCTTGTTGTATGTGGCACCCACAAATTGCCAAGTTCGTGGTCTCACGCGATGGGAGACAACAGGTGCTGGCTGTCGACGATTTCGTCTTGTGAATCGAGCGAAGAGTGTTTTTGGAGATACCATCCAGAAGTGTACTCCCCAGCCTCTCGGGTTGTAGTTGAAGATGGGTCCAGATCGTCCGTCGTGCTTTATCCAAGCCAACAAGGTGATTGAGTTTCTTGTATCAAGCTTGCCTCGTCGGTTAGCGAACTGAACGTAGCTGTTTGATCGACCAAGGAATCGGTAGGCACCGCCAAGTGTTCCGTCAGGACCTCGTGCTGGACGCACGTTGACCAGTCTTCCAGGCCGGTTTCGGCTAAGGCTGATGTCTCTTCCACGAACGTTAGTGTTAAGTGGATACACGGCCAGGGCTCGTCCTATGAGAACAAGAACTTCAATTAAAATTTACACGGTTACGTCCTTTGAAACGTTGGTTGAGTAGTAATTCTTTGAACACTTAATTAACGGATCCCGAACTTTGTAAAAGTGGCTAGCTTTGTATACAATGAAAGGAATCTTACCTGATGGTCTTGAAGGCCGTGGTGCTGCATTCCGAGAAACAAATGAAAAATTGAGAAAAAGATTAAAATAATTAGTTGTTGTGTTTTGAGAATTGAAGGGAGAATGTATATTTTCGTATACAAATTCGTTATTGCACTAACCTTTACGGAAGCATCGTTTCTTCTTGCTCAAAATTTGTTTTCTTGTAAGAGAACTACCATATACTTGCATGCAGGAGATACTGCCACGGAAGTAGCGTCTGTCACCAATTTTGGCTCCCATGCGTACGTTGTAGTTGGTAGCGATCTGGAATCGACCGACTCTTTTTCGAGCTACGAAGCGGTTGTTGATGAAGAGCTTGGCAACTCCTGTCCTCTTGTTGTATGTGGCACCCACAAATTGCCAAGTTCGTGGTCTCACGCGATGGGAGACAACAGGTGCTGGCTGTCGACGATTTCGTCTTGTGAATCGAGCGAAGAGTGTTTTTGGAGATATCATCCAGAAGTGTACTCCCCAGCCTCTCGGGTTGTAGTTGAAGATGGGTCCAGATCGTCCGTCGTGCTTTATCCAAGCCAACAAGGTGATTGAGTTTCTTGTATCAAGCTTGCCTCGTCGGTTAGCGAACTGAACGTAGCTGTTTGATCGACCAAGGAATCGGTAGGCACCGCCGCGTGTTCCGTCAGGACCTCGTGCTGGACGCACGTTGACCAGTCTTCCAGGCCGGTTTCGGCTAAGGCTGATGTCTCTTCCACGAACGTTAGTGTTAAGTGGATACACGGCCAGGGCTCGTCCTATGAGAACAAGAACTTCAATTAAAATTTAAAGGGTTACGTCCATTGAAACGTTGGTTGAGTAGTAATTCTTTGAACATTTAATTAACGGATCCCGAACTTAGTAAAAGTGGCTAGCTTTGTATACAATGAAAGGAATCTTACCTGATGGTCTTGAAGGCCGTGGTGCTGCATTCCGAGAAACAAATGAAAAATTGAGAAAAAGATTAAAATAATTAGTTGTTGTGTTTTGAGAATTAAAGGGAGAAAGTATATTTTCGTATACAAATTCGTTATTGCACTAACCTTTACGGAAGCATCGTTTCTTCTTGCTCAAAATTTGTTTTCTTGTAAGAGAACTACCATATACTTGCATGCAGGAGATACTGCCACGGAAGTAGCGTCTGTCACCAATTTTGGCTCCCATGCGTACGTTGTAGTTGGTGGCGATCTGGAATCGACCGACTCTTTTTCGAGCTACGAAGCGGTTGTTGATGAAGAGCTTGGCAACTCCTGTCCTCTTGTTGTATGTGGCACCCACAAATTGCCAAGTTCGTGGTCTCACGCGATGGGAGACAACAGGTGCTGGCTGTCGACGATTTCGTCTTGTGAATCGAGCGAAGAGTGTTTTTGGAGATACCATCCAGAAGTGTACTCCCCAGCCTCTCGGGTTGTAGTTGAAGATGGGTCCAGATCGTCCGTCGTGCTTTATCCAAGCCAACAAGGTGATTGAGTTTCTTGTATCAAGCTTGCCTCGTCGGTTAGCGAACTGAACGTAGCTGTTTGATCGACCAAGGAATCGGTAGGCACCGCCAAGTGTTCCGTCAGGACCTCGTGCTGGACGCACGTTGACCAGTCTTCCAGGCCGGTTTCGGCTAAGGCTGATGTCTCTTCCACGAACGTTAGTGTTAAGTGGATACACGGCCAGGGCTCGTCCTATGAGAACAAGAACTTCAATTAAAATTTACACGGTTACGTCCTTTGAAACGTTGGTTGAGTAGTAATTCTTTGAACACTTAATTAACGGATCCCGAACTTTGTAAAAGTGGCTAGCTTTGTATACAATGAAAGGAATCTTACCTGATGGTCTTGAAGGCCGTGGTGCTGCATTCCGAGAAACAAATGAAAAATTGAGAAAAAGATTAAAATAATTAGTTGTTGTGTTTTGAGAATTGAAGGGAGAATGTATATTTTCGTATACAAATTCGTTATTGCACTAACCTTTACGGAAGCATCGTTTCTTCTTGCTCAAAATTTGTTTTCTTGTAAGAGAACTACCATATACTTGCATGCAGGAGATACTGCCACGGAAGTAGCGTCTGTCACCAATTTTGGCTCCCATGCGTACGTTGTAGTTGGTAGCGATCTGGAATCGACCGACTCTTTTTCGAGCTACGAAGCGGTTGTTGATGAAGAGCTTGGCAACTCCTGTCCTCTTGTTGTATGTGGCACCCACAAATTGCCAAGTTCGTGGTCTCACGCGATGGGAGACAACAGGTGCTGGCTGTCGACGATTTCGTCTTGTGAATCGAGCGAAGAGTGTTTTTGGAGATATCATCCAGAAGTGTACTCCCCAGCCTCTCGGGTTGTAGTTGAAGATGGGTCCAGATCGTCCGTCGTGCTTTATCCAAGCCAACAAGGTGATTGAGTTTCTTGTATCAAGCTTGCCTCGTCGGTTAGCGAACTGAACGTAGCTGTTTGATCGACCAAGGAATCGGTAGGCACCGCCGCGTGTTCCGTCAGGACCTCGTGCTGGACGCACGTTGACCAGTCTTCCAGGCCGGTTTCGGCTAAGGCTGATGTCTCTTCCACGAACGTTAGTGTTAAGTGGATACACGGCCAGGGCTCGTCCTATGAGAACAAGAACTTCAATTAAAATTTAAAGGGTTACGTCCATTGAAACGTTGGTTGAGTAGTAATTCTTTGAACATTTAATTAACGGATCCCGAACTTAGTAAAAGTGGCTAGCTTTGTATACAATGAAAGGAATCTTACCTGATGGTCTTGAAGGCCGTGGTGCTGCATTCCGAGAAACAAATGAAAAATTGAGAAAAAGATTAAAATAATTAGTTGTTGTGTTTTGAGAATTAAAGGGAGAAAGTATATTTTCGTATACAAATTCGTTATTGCACTAACCTTTACGGAAGCATCGTTTCTTCTTGCTCAAAATTTGTTTTCTTGTAAGAGAACTACCATATACTTGCATGCAGGAGATACTGCCACGGAAGTAGCGTCTGTCACCAATTTTGGCTCCCATGCGTACGTTGTAGTTGGTGGCGATCTGGAATCGACCGACTCTTTTTCGAGCTACGAAGCGGTTGTTGATGAAGAGCTTGGCAACTCCTGTCCTCTTGTTGTATGTGGCACCCACAAATTGCCAAGTTCGTGGTCTCACGCGATGGGAGACAACAGGTGCTGGCTGTCGACGATTTCGTCTTGTGAATCGAGCGAAGAGTGTTTTTGGAGATACCATCCAGAAGTGTACTCCCCAGCCTCTCGGGTTGTAGTTGAAGATGGGTCCAGATCGTCCGTCGTGCTTTATCCAAGCCAACAAGGTGATTGAGTTTCTTGTATCAAGCTTGCCTCGTCGGTTAGCGAACTGAACGTAGCTGTTTGATCGACCAAGGAATCGGTAGGCACCGCCAAGTGTTCCGTCAGGACCTCGTGCTGGACGCACGTTGACCAGTCTTCCAGGCCGGTTTCGGCTAAGGCTGATGTCTCTTCCACGAACGTTAGTGTTAAGTGGATACACGGCCAGGGCTCGTCCTATGAGAACAAGAACTTCAATTAAAATTTACACGGTTACGTCCTTTGAAACGTTGGTTGAGTAGTAATTCTTTGAACACTTAATTAACGGATCCCGAACTTTGTAAAAGTGGCTAGCTTTGTATACAATGAAAGGAATCTTACCTGATGGTCTTGGCGGTCGTGGTGCTGCATTCCGAGAAACAAATGAAAAATTGAGAAAAAGATTAAAATAATTAGTTGTTGTGTTTTGAGAATTGAAGGGAGAATGTATATTTTCGTATACAAATTCGTTATTGCACTAACCTTTACGGAAGCATCGTTTCTTCTTGCTCAAAATTTGTTTTCTTGTAAGAGAACTACCATATACTTGCATGCAGGAGATACTGCCACGGAAGTTGCGTCTGTCACCAATTTTGGCTCCCATGCGTACGTTGTAGTTGGTAGCGATCTGGAATCGACCGACTCTTTTTCGAGCTACGAAGCGGTTGTTGATGAAGAGCTTGGCAACTCCTGTCTTCTTGTTGTATGTGGCACCCACAAATTGCCAAGTTCGTGGTCTCACGCGATGGGAGACAACAGGTGCTGGCTGTCGACGATTTCGTCTTGTGAATCGAGCGAAGAGTGTTTTTGGAGATACCATCCAGAAGTGTACTCCCCAGCCTCTCGGGTTGTAGTTGAAGATGGGTCCAGATCGTCCGTCGTGCTTTATCCAAGCCAACAAGGTGATTGAGTTTCTTGTATCAAGCTTGCCTCGTCGGTTAGCGAACTGAACGTAGCTGTTTGATCGACCAAGGAATCGGTAGGCACCGCCGCGTGTTCCGTCAGGACCTCGTGCTGGACGCACGTTGACCAGTCTTCCAGGGTTGTTTCGGCTAAGGCTTATGTCCCTTCCACGAACGTTAGTGTTAAGTGGATACACGGCCAGGGCTCGTCCTATGAGAACAAGAACTTCAATTAAAATTTACACGGTTACGTCCTTTGAAACGTTGGTTGAGTAGTAATTCTTTGAACATTTAATTAACGGATCCCGAACTTTGTAAAAGTGGCTAGCTTTGTATACAATTAAAGGAATATTACCTGATGGTCTTGGCGGTCGTGGTGCTGCATTCCGAGAAACAAATGAAAAATTGAGAAAAAGAGCAAAACAATTAGTTGTTGTGTTTGGAGAATTAAAGGGAGAAAGTATATTTTCGTATACAAATTCGTTATTGCACTAACCTTTACGGAAGCATCGTTTCTTCTTGCTCAAAATTTGTTTTCTTGTAAGAGAACTACCATATACTTGCATGCAGGAGATACTGCCACGGAAGTAGCGTCTGTCACCAATTTTGGCTCCCATGCGTACGTTGTAGTTGGTAGCGATCTGGAATCGACCGACTCTTTTTCGAGCTACGAAACGGTTGTTGATGAAGAGCTTGGCAACTCCTGTCCTCTTGTTGTATGTGGCACCCACAAATTGCCAAGTTCGTGGTCTCACGCGATGGGAGACAACAGGTGCTGGCTGTCGACGATTTCGTCTTGTGAATCGAGCGAAGAGTGTTTTTGGAGATATCATCCAGAAGTGTACTCCCCAGCCTCTCGGGTTGTAGTTGAAGATGGGTCCAGATCGTCCGTCGTGCTTTATCCAAGCCAACAAGGTGATTGAGTTTCTTGTATCAAGCTTGCCTCGTCGGTTAGCGAACTGAACGTAGCTGTTTGATCGACCAAGGAATCGGTAGGCACCGCCGCGTGTTCCGTCAGGACCTCGTGCTGGACGCACGTTGACCAGTCTTCCAGGGTTGTTTCGGCTAAGGCTTATGTCCCTTCCACGAACGTTAGTGTTAAGTGGATACACGGCCAGGGCTCGTCCTATGAGAACAAGAACTTCAATTAAAATTTACACGGTTACGTCCTTTGAAACGTTGGTTGAGTAGTAATTCTTTGAACATTTAATTAACGGATCCCGAACTTTGTAAAAGTGGCTAGCTTTGTATACAATTAAAGGAATATTACCTGATGGTCTTGGCGGTCGTGGTGCTGCATTCCGAGAAACAAATGAAAAATTGAGAAAAAGAGCAAAACAATTAGTTGTTGTGTTTGGAGAATTAAAGGGAGAAAGTATATTTTCGTATACAAATTCGTTATTGCACTAACCTTTACGGAAGCATCGTTTCTTCTTGCTCAAAATTTGTTTTCTTGTAAGAGAACTACCATATACTTGCATGCAGGAGATACTGCCACGGAAGTAGCGTCTGTCACCAATTTTGGCTCCCATGCGTACGTTGTAGTTGGTAGCGATCTGGAATCGACCGACTCTTTTTCGAGCTACGAAGCGGTTGTTGATGAAGAGCTTGGCAACTCCTGTCCTCTTGTTGTATGTGGCACCCACAAATTGCCAAGTTCGTGGTCTCACGCGATGGGAGACAACAGGTGCTGGCTGTCGACGATTTCGTCTTGTGAATCGAGCGAAGAGTGTTTTTGGAGATACCATCCAGAAGTGTACTCCCCAGCCTCTCGGGTTGTAGTTGAAGATGGGTCCAGATCGTCCGTCGTGCTTTATCCAAGCCAACAAGGTGATTGAGTTTCTTGTATCAAGCTTGCCTCGTCGGTTAGCGAACTGAACGTAGCTGTTTGATCGACCAAGGAATCGGTAGGCACCGCCGCGTGTTCCGTCAGGACCTCGTGCTGGACGCACGTTGACCAGTCTTCCAGGGTTGTTTCGGCTAAGGCTTATGTCCCTTCCACGAACGTTAGTGTTAAGTGGATACACGGCCAGGGCTCGTCCTATAAAATAAGGTATTCAATAAAGTTTATGTTTTGAATTGTACATTGGAAGTATTTTTGATAAGAGGAAAAAAAATGATTGGTTGGCAGAAGGTTTATTTCTAGCATGATTATAGTTAACTGTGAGCTGTAAAGTGAAGTCAGTGGAGTCATATATAGATTGGTTAGTGGTTGTTCTAATACAAACTTAATTTTGATAGATATTTTGAGGGAGGAAGTAATCAGCTTGATCTGGAGCTTGAGGATGCTCAGTTACTGGAGATGAAAGGGTAACTTGTAAAATATCCTAATTCCATTACTAGTCATCGAGCGGTTGAAACATGTAAAATGTATCTACTCATAATCCTTGTTGGTCTCAGCTTCGTAACTTTTCTGGTGACTTAGTTTATTGAAATAAGTAAAGAAACATTTTAAGTTTAGTAATTTAACAATATTTACCTGATGGCTTGCTTGGTTTTCCCTTTTCTAGTAACACATAAGAGATAATACTTTAGTTTGCTATACAGTGATCTCGCAATAAAGGCTTTTATTGGTTGCCAACAAAGATTTCTGAGAAAAGTGAGCATGGTGCTTACGCCATTCGCTCGTGAGCAGCAATCTGTAGTATTTTTAGTTTAGTAGTATTTTCCATACGCGTTCCGCAGTAATACGAATGAAGTAATTAAACCAGGACACGAGTGTGAATAGTAGCACGTGCCGTGTTCTTAACATTCAGACACTTCGAGAATAGGTTTCTCATTGTTTTATCAATATAGTTTTTTTACACTATTTCGCTAATAACATCGAACATCGCTCCATTCGTTTCTTTTTAAATATCTTCTTGTGTTATTTTCTATATATGAGTTTATCGTTTTGTCTCCGTTCTTAAATACTAAGCATAAAACTAGCAAAGAAGAATACACATAATATTGCTAATCGCACTTTCAAGGCTGTTGCTCCCTACAGTTCAAGGCTGTGAGAAGTAACAAGTATTCGTAGGGCATTAGATTTAGTAGTTATCTTACCTGGGGTACATGCCTTTTGTTTGATAGCTCGAACAACAGTATTCATTGTTCTAAACGATGATGTGAAAACGTGGCCACGGCTGGATGCGATCTGGAAGAGTTGATTGGTCTTATACTTATGACCGATACCAAATGCAAATATCTTTACTCCCATTCTCTTAAGCACAGCTGCTGGACCTCGTACTCTGTCGTAGGATTTGCCGTCAGTCATCACGATTAAGACTCTACTGCGTCTGCCCCTCCTGCCACCAAAGATGTATCGTCGAACGTAGTTCAGAGCGCGACCGATCTTGGTGCCTCCTCGTGGATACCGGATACGGCGGATGGCATGCAATACCTGTCTCTTGGTTCGATATTGCCCAAAAGCGAAAATGCGACGAGCAGAAGAAGAGAATAAGGTTACACCAACCCGCGTCTGTCTTGGAGAGATAACGAACGATCGAACCATATTTTGGACGAAGTTCAGACAGCGTCGGAAGTTCCCTCGGCCATAATGCTCGATACTTCCAGAACCGTCGATCAAGAAAGCCAAATCAACTTTCGCTTTACAAACTGGAATGAATCGTAAGAGGTGCATACTCATAAGCAGATGAAGATCAATCGACTAAATAAACAAATAAACAAAATTCTAAGAAAAAGGCTAGTGAAAAAACCCTTAAATATCGACTTACCTTTACCACCTGGTGGTGGAGTTGGTCGTGTTGGTTGAACTTTATTTTATGTGGAGAAATAAATTGTCTTATGAATTATTCATTATAACAGGGACGGGGGAGTGACTCTCTACTTACCTTTACGGAAGCATCGTTTCTTTTTGCTTAAAATCATTCTCCTGTTTAGAGAAACACCGTACACTTGCATGCAAGATATTCTTCCTCGGAAATAACGTCTGTCTCCAATTTTGGCTCCCATTCTTACAGGATAGTTTGTAGAAAGCTTGAACCGACCGATTCTTCGACGAGCCACGAAACGGTTGTTGATAAACAGTTTTGCCATTCCTGTTCTTCCGTTGTATGTGGCTCCAACGTACTGCCAAGTTCGAGGTCTCACGCGATGGGAGATAACAGGTGCTGGCTGTCGACGATTTCGCCTTGTGAATCGAGCGAAGAGTGTTTTTGGAGAAATCATCCAGAAGTGCACTCCCCAGCCTCTCGGGTTGAAGTTGAAGATAGGCCCAGATCGTCCGTCGTGCTTTATCCAAGCAAGGAGGGTAATAGAGTTTCTTGTGTCAAGTTTCCCCTTATTAGGAAATTGAATAAAGCTGCCTGGTCGACCTAAGAATCGATAAGATCCATCCCGAGTGCCATCCGGTCCGGTTGCTGGTCGAACATTTCGAAGAATCCCAGTAGGATTTTTTCCTAAGCTGACATCCTTTCCTTTTGTAGCTCCATTCAGTGGATATAATCCTAAGGCGTGTAAGGGTGCTACAAAATAAACGAATCATGGAATCAAAATACAAACATGAGAAAAGCTTATATGCACTAAAATTTGACATTAACCGCAACAAGTCACGAGGCTGTTTGTTCGATACTTATATGATAAGAAGCCGTTTTACATCCAGTTTGCCGTTACTAAGTTCAAAGGAAGATTGGATTCCATTACCACTACTACTACCTCTAGACTTGTGTCAATAGTCTCTTTAACAGTTCCCTGCGCTATCTTGAAAGGTAGCCGTGCCTTTGCATCGAAGCGAGACGAACGGTGAGCTCGTAATGATAGAGAAATGTGAATAATTGTCCAAGGTGTTTAAAAAAAAGGTCTCTATCATTGCAAGCTCACCGTTCGTCTCGCTTCGATGCAAAGGCACGGCTACCTTTCAAGATAGCGCAGGGAACTGTGAAGGGGACTATTGTTTTGTTATTAACATAATAGATGATCGAAGATGAGAAGCTAGGAAGATAGAAATGATAGAAAAGTTATTCAGAAAACACTAGCTAAAGTGACCATAACCACACGAGTTTCCCTGTAGCTCAGTGGTAGAGCATCTGACCGGTATCCGGAAGGTCACGGGTTCGATTCCTGTCAGGTGGACTTGTATTTTTTCCCGAGCCCCTGCACAAGCTAGTGTCTTCTGAATAACTTTTCTATCATTACCATCATCACCGCTACTACTACTACTACTACTACTTTCACTATCATAATCATCATCGCCGTTGAGGTTGTTGTTGCTGATGTTTTTATAAGTAAAGCAAGCAGGTAATAGGTACGTGCGCAGTTATTCTAGTGTGACTTACCAGGTTTTGTTGGTTTGACCCCTCCTCCAGGTTTAGATCCAGGAGCTGTAAAAAAATAAACAGTATTTATTGTTATTAAATGTTTGGGAACAGTCAGTCATATGGAAGGATATAATAGGTAGTCCATGTAATATTTGACAAAAGAAACAACCACAGCCAATCAAACATTTTTTTCTTTAAGACTTTCATTTATTAAAAATTATAATTTTGTCGAACGAAATAAGTAACTTATTTGTCGGCACTGGAACAAGGAATTACAGGTTTTTAAACTGCAAAACGTTTGTGCGTGGAACAGTTTTGACAAAAAGAATTGTCTACTTGTGTACTTACTTTTGCATATGTCCTTTACAATAAGTTTGGCAACTTTTCGCAGATTTGCAAATTTAGATGTTTTAACATGTCGTCTGTCTGTAGCCATCAAAAGCAACTGTCTTTTACTGTACTTAAGCCCGATTCCTAGCGCGTAGGTCTCGACTCCCATACGATGAAGTTGTCTTGTAGGTTTTTTGATATCATCGTAAGTGATTCCATCAGTCATGATGACTAATACTTTACGTCTTGGTGTCCGTCTATTAAAGAGGAATCGTCTTGCGCGTCGAAGAGCTAGACCAGTTCTAGTACCACCTCGTAGGTACCGAATGCGATCGATCGCTCTGAAGACGCTTTTTCGTGAGTAGTATCGACTAAAACCGAAGGCGGAAACGGCTCTGGTAGCGTATACAACCACCCCGACATGGGTACCACGACGTGATATGACAAATTCTTCCGCCACCATTTTGATAAAGTCTTTCATTCTTTTAAAGTTACCCTTTCCGTACATCTCGACACTGCCAGAGGCATCAAGCAGGAAGCCAAGATCAACCTTAGCTTTGCAAGCTAGAAAGCAAAATGAGCAAAATGTGAACAAAGTTTTTATTACTTGCTTCAGAAGTATATATATACCTCGTTTGAGTGACCACAAAACAATGGCTCCAAGTCGAGATTGGACTTGATGTGTTCATTAATTTCCTGTATTTTATCAAGCCCACCCTCGACTTGGAGCCATTGTTTCTTTGTCACTCAAGCGACTTCGGGAAAGATATATTGGTAAGAGGAAAATGTAAAATAAAAACGATGATAACGATGCCTTTGATGGTGATATTTTACTAAGAAAAAACCCGATAGATTATGATCTTAAAAATGTTTTTAAAATAGTTCAACTTACAAGGTGTAGGCAGTCCGGAAGGTTTACCTCCTCCTAGAAAAAAATATTGATTATTAAATTAAACTAACCAGAAAACAAAAAGTGTGAAAGGCATTAAGTGTGTCTATGAGAAAAAGAAAGATATTTGTACAGAAAATATTATGATCACAATTTTTCACTTTTGCCGTCAACGCTCGCAGTTATTTTATTCCATCGTGCTCTGTATACTGTATACTCTTATTCAATATGGCGTAATAATAAATACTGACCTTTAAGGAAACATCTTTTTCTGAGTTTCAAAATGCGATACCTTGACAATGATTTGTCAAAGATTTGCATACATGAAATGCTTCCTCGGAAGTAACGTCTATCACCGATCCGTGCTCCCATTCGGGCAGGATAGTTCGTGGCCAGAGTGAAACGACCAATTCTTCGTCTTACAACAAATCGATTGTTTATAAACAACTTCGCTATTCCTGTTCTTCCATTGTAAGTAGCACCAACATATTGCCATGTGCGCGGCCGTATGTTGGCTATCAGAGCTCTGGTAGAACGTCTGTTTCGTCGAACAAAACGGACGAAGAGTCTTGTTGGTGAGACCATCCAGAAGTGCACTCCCCATCCTCTTGGGTTGTAGTGGAAGATAGGTCCTGACCGACCCTTGTGGTTTATCCAAGCAAGCATGGTGATGGAATGTTTAGTATCTAAACGCCCTTTGTTACGGAACTCAATAAAACTGTTCGATCGTCCATAAAAGTAAGTTGCACTACGACGCGCACCTTCGGGTCCTCTAACGTACCGAACACTGGATATTATACCAGTAGGGTTGGCGTACAATCCAACATCTCTGCCGCGAGTACGTGAATTGAGTGGATAAACTGCTCCAGCTATTAAAACAAATAAAAAAAAGTATTAAAAAAGAGCAAAGAACACCAAGACGATTAAATTACCCAGAAGGTACAAGACGTTAACTTATCGGACTGTCTGGCCATAAATCGGCCCGTTTTCCTCAAGTTTTAAAACAATTACATGTATTAATCCGACAGAGGACTGATCCAACGAGCTTTCACATAGCGGATGCTCACCAATTTTTGCTCTTCTTAAATGTAAAATAGCCATATTTACATTATTTTATTGTTCAGACCGTTTTCTATGGTTCTAACACTTTCCATTCGACACCGATCCAAAACAGTATCAACCAATGATCTTTGCAAAATCAGATTTGTATACCAAAAATCTACGATCTTTTTTTAGGTCTGATATTTGATATATTATAATTATATTATTATTAACTAGCAGAAATTAAATAAAATTTCGTATGATTATGACAAAACCTCACGGTTCGCACTGCCTGCAAAATTTTCATGACCTCAGCTTTTATCATTGGTTTAAAGGACGTCTTCCGTGATTGTGCGGTTTCATACGAAATCGCTTCTATGGAGAAAAATTCTACTAAATAATAGTACATTTTATATACATATTAAAAACATACCTGGCTTCTTAGGGACTACAGGCTTCGTAACTGGAAACAAAACAAAATAAATTAGCAAAAACAACAACAACAAACAAACAAACACTCAAATTCGGTGAGAAAAAGGAGATAAGAAGACAGCAAGGAAAAAAAAGAATTTAAGGAAAAAGAAACAGAGAAACGAGTAAAAATGATTTATAAAATGGAAAGAGTAAATCATAACAACGGAGATTTTCATCTTACCTGTGCTGCATGCCTTTTGTTTGATAGCTCGAACAACAGTATTCATTGTTCTAAACGATGATGTGAAAACGTGGCCACGGCTGGATGCGATCTGGAAGAGTTGACTGGTCTTATACTTATGACCGATACCAAATGCAAATATCTTTACTCCCATCCTCTTAAGCACAGCTGCTGGACCTCGTACTCTGTCGTATGATTTGCCGTCAGTCATCACGATTAAGACTCTACTGCGTCTGCCCCTCCTGCCACCAAAGATGTATCGTCGAACGTAGTTCAGAGCGCGACCGATCTTGGTGCCTCCTCGTGGATACCGGATACGGCGGATGGCATGCAATACCTGTCTCTTGGTTCGATATTGCCCAAAAGCGAAAACGCGACGAGCAGAAGAAGAGAATAGGGTTGCAGCAACTCGCGTATGCCTTGGAGAGATAACAAATGCTCGAACCATATTTTGCACGAACTTCAGACAGCGTCGGAAGTTTCCTCGGCCATAATGCTCGATACTTCCAGAACCGTCGATCAAGAAAGCCAAATCAACTTTAGCTTTGCAAACTAAAGGTTAAAGAAGAATTTTATAAAAAAAGGAACCAACAAATACAACTGTAACAAATTCATTTTGAAATAAATCATGTATATATTTACCTGGACCTATTGGTGACGGTCTCACAGGTACAACTGAAATAATAATAAAAACATCAAAATTAAAATATACTTCTTTGTTATCCCTGTATCAAACACTTAACACTCACCCTTACGGAAGCATCGTCTCTTTTTCTTCAGAATTTCTTTTCTGTTCAGAGAAACACCGTACACTTGCATGCAAGATATTCTTCCTCGGAAATAACGTCTGTCTCCAATTTTGGCTCCCATTCTTACAGGATAGTTCGTAGAAAGCTTGAACCGACCGATTCTTCGACGAGCCACGAAACGGTTGTTGATAAACAGTTTTGCCATTCCTGTTCTTCCGTTGTATGTCGCTCCAACGTACTGCCAAGTTCGAGGTCTCACGCGATGGGAGATAACAGGTGCTGGCTGTCGACGATTTCGCCTTGTGAATCGAGCGAAGAGTGTCTTTGGAGATATCATCCAGAAGTGCACTCCCCAGCCTCTAGGGTTGAAGTTGAAAATGGGTCCAGATCGTCCGTCGTGCTTTATCCAAGCAAGGAGGGTAATGGAGCTACGGGTATCGATTTTGCCTTTATTTGGGAACTGAACGTAACTGTTTCTTTTGCCGTAGAATTGATATGCTCCTCCGCGAGTTTTATCAGGACCTCGTGCAGGACGAACACCAACAAGTCTACCAGATGGATTTTTGTTCAAGCTGATGTCTCTTCCAGCAACATTGGAGGTCAATGGGTACACAGCGACTGCACGACCTGTCAGGATAACATAAAACTTGTGATAAATGTTGATCATACTAATATTTTGATACTGGATAAATAAAGTATCATGCAGATATTAGTTAAGATAGTAAAATCCGAACAGGAAAACCGACAATCCTTTCATATGCTAAAAACAGTAACAAAGTTAGTAAAATAGTACTTACGAGATGGCTTGGAGGTTGGCCTGATCACTGTAGATAAAAAAAAAACAGTTGCTTAAGTATTATGTTAAATACATTTCATTAAAGAGCGGAAGAAAGGGGAAGCCATACAAGAGAAAAAGTTATAAGAAATTTATTTTTTGGCAGCAACTTACCCTTACGGAAGCATCGTCTCTTTTTCTTCAGAATTTCTTTTCTGTTCAGAGAAACACCGTACACTTGCATGCAAGATATTCTTCCTCGGAAATAACGTCTGTCTCCAATTTTGGCTCCCATTCTTACAGGATAGTTCGTAGAAAGCTTGAACCGACCGATTCTTCGACGAGCCACGAAACGGTTGTTGATAAACAGTTTTGCCATTCCTGTTCTTCCGTTGTATGTGGCTCCAACGTACTGCCAAGTTCGAGGTCTCACGCGATGGGAGATAACAGGTGCTGGCTGTCGACGATTTCGCCTTGTGAATCGAGCGAAGAGTGTTTTTGGAGATATCATCCAGAAGTGTACTCCCCAGCCTCTAGGGTTGTAGTTGAAGATGGGTCCAGATCGTCCGTCGTGCTTTATCCAAGCAAGGAGGGTAATGGAACGACGGGTGTCGATTTTGCCTCTATTTGGGAACTGAACGTAACTGTTTCTTTTGCCGTAGAATTGATATGCTCCTCCGCGAGTTTTATCAGGACCTCGTGCAGGACGAACACCAACAAGTCTACCAGATGGATTTTTGTTCAAGCTGATGTCTCTTCCAGCAACATTGGAGGTCAATGGGTACACAGCGACTGCACGACCTGTCAGGATAACATAAAACTTGTGATAAATGTTGATCATACTAATATTTTGATACTGGATAAATAAAGTATCATGCAGATATTAGTTAAGATAGTAAAATCCGAACAGGAAAACCGACAATCCTTTCATATGCTAAAAACAGTAACAAAGTTAGTAAAATAGTACTTACGAGATGGCTTGGGGGTTGGCCTGATCACTGTAGATAAAAAAAAAACAGTTGCTTAAGTATTATGTTAAATACATTTCATTAAAGAGCGGAAGAAAGGGGAAGCCATACAAGAGAAAAAGTTATAAGAAATTTATTTTTTGGCAGCAACTTACCCTTACGGAAGCATCGTCTCTTTTTCTTCAGAATTTCTTTTCTGTTCAGAGAAACACCGTACACTTGCATGCAAGATATTCTTCCTCGGAAATAACGTCTGTCTCCAATTTTGGCTCCCATTCTTACAGGATAGTTCGTAGAAAGCTTGAACCGACCGATTCTTCGACGAGCCACGAAACGGTTGTTGATAAACAGTTTTGCCATTCCTGTTCTTCCGTTGTATGTGGCTCCAACGTACTGCCAAGTTCGAGGTCTCACGCGATGGGAGATAACAGGTGCTGGCTGTCGACGATTTCGCCTTGTGAATCGAGCGAAGAGTGTTTTTGGAGATATCATCCAGAAGTGTACTCCCCAGCCTCTAGGGTTGTAGTTGAAGATGGGTCCAGATCGTCCGTCGTGCTTTATCCAAGCAAGGAGGGTAATGGAACGACGGGTGTCGATTTTGCCTCTATTTGGGAACTGAACGTAACTGTTTCTTTTGCCGTAGAATTGATATGCTCCTCCGCGAGTTTTATCAGGACCTCGTGCAGGACGAACACCAACAAGTCTACCAGATGGATTTTTGTTCAAGCTGATGTCTCTTCCAGCAACATTGGAGGTCAATGGGTACACAGCGACTGCACGACCTACCAGAATAACATAATATTTGTGATAAATGTTGGCAATACTAATATTCTGATAGTATAACTGCTTTTATGAAAGTAGATATGAGATGTTAGTTCAGATAGTTAAACCCCAAAAGGATGAAAATCCCACGACCCTTCTATCTATTAAAAACAGAAACAAAGTTAGTAACATAGTACTTACGAGATGGCTTGGGGGTTGGCCTGATCACTGTAGGATAAGAAAATCGTTGCATTAGTATTAGGTTAAAACACTAGATCGATTGACAAAAATCGAACGGAGAAGCCAAAGAAGAGAAAAGATAATTAGAAATTTATTTCTCGGGAGCCACTCACCCTTACGGAAGCATCGTCTTTTTTTCTTCAGAATTTCTCTTCTGTTCAGAGAAACACCGTACACTTGCATGCAAGATATTCTTCCTCGGAAATAACGTCTGTCTCCAATTTTGGCTCCCATTCTTACAGGATAGTTCGTAGAAAGCTTGAACCGACCGATTCTTCGACGAGCCACAAAACGGTTGTTGATAAACAGTTTTGCCATTCCTGTTCTTCCGTTGTATGTGGCTCCAACGTACTGCCAAGTTCGAGGTCTCACGCGATGGGAGATAACAGGTGCTGGCTGTCGACGATTTCGCCTTGTGAATCGAGCGAAGAGTGTTTTTGGAGATATCATCCAGAAGTGCACTCCCCAGCCTCTAGGGTTGAAGTTGAAAATGGGTCCAGATCGTCCGTCGTGCTTTATCCAAGCAAGGAGGGTAATGGAGCTACGGGTATCGATTTTGCCTTTATTTGGGAACTGAACGTAACTGTTTCTTTTGCCGTAGAATTGATATGCTCCTCCGCGAGTTTTATCAGGACCTCGTGCAGGACGAACACCAACAAGTCTACCAGATGGATTTTTGTTCAAGCTGATGTCTCTTCCAGCAACATTGGAGGTCAATGGGTACACAGCGACTGCACGACCTGTCAGGATAACATAAAACTTGTGATAAATGTTGATCATACTAATATTTTGATACTGGAATCGCTCTTATAAAATAAAATATCATGCAGATTTTAGTTCAGATATTAAAATCCGAACAGGAAAACCGACAATCCTTTCATATGCTAAAAACAGTAACAAAGTTAGTAAAATAGTACTTACGAGATGGCTTGGGGGTTGGCCTGATCACTGTAGGATAAAAAAAACAGTTGCTTAAGTATTAGGTTAAATACATTTCTTTAAAGAGCGGAAGAAAGGGGAAGCCATACAAGAGAAAAAGTTATAAGAAATTTATTTTTTGGCAGCAACTTACCCTTACGGAAGCATCGTCTCTTTTTCTTCAGAATTTCTTTTCTGTTCAGAGAAACACCGTACACTTGCATGCAAGATATTCTTCCTCGGAAATAACGTCTGTCTCCAATTTTGGCTCCCATTCTTACAGGATAGTTTGTAGAAAGCTTGAACCGACCGATTCTTCGACGAGCCACGAAACGGTTGTTGATAAACAGTTTTGCCATTCCTGTTCTTCCGTTGTATGTGGCTCCAACGTACTGCCAAGTTCGAGGTCTCACGCGATGGGAGATAACAGGTGCTGGCTGTCGACGATTTCGCCTTGTGAATCGAGCGAAGAGTGTCTTTGGAGATATCATCCAGAAGTGCACTCCCCAGCCTCTAGGGTTGAAGTTGAAAATGGGTCCAGATCGTCCGTCGTGCTTTATCCAAGCAAGGAGGGTAATGGAGTTACGGGTATCGATTTTGCCTTTATTTGGGAACTGAACGTAACTGTTTCTTTTGCCGTAGAATTGATATGCTCCTCCGCGAGTTTTATCAGGACCTCGTGCAGGACGAACACCAACAAGTCTACCAGATGGATTTTTGTTCAAGCTGATGTCTCTTCCAGCAACATTGGAGGTCAATGGGTACACAGCGAATGCACGACCTACCAGGATAACATAATATTTGTGATAAATGTTGGCAATACTAATATTCTGATAGTATAACTGCTTTTATGAAAGTAGATATGAGATGTTAGTTCAGATAGTTAAACCCCAAAAGGATGAAAATCCCACGACCCTTCTATCTATTAAAAACAGAAACAAAGTTAGTAACATAGTACTTACGAGATGGCTTGGGGGTTGGCCTGATCACTGTAGGATAAGAAAATCGTTGCATTAGTATTAGGTTAAAACACTAGATCGATTGACAAAAATCGAACGGAGAAGCCAAAGAAGAGAAAAGATAATTAGAAATTTATTTCTCGGGAGCCACTCACCCTTACGGAAGCATCGTCTTTTTTTCTTCAGAATTTCTCTTCTGTTCAGAGAAACACCGTACACTTGCATGCAAGATATTCTTCCTCGGAAATAACGTCTGTCTCCAATTTTGGCTCCCATTCTTACAGGATAGTTCGTAGAAAGCTTGAACCGACCGATTCTTCGACGAGCCACAAAACGGTTGTTGATAAACAGTTTAGCCATTCCTGTTCTTCCGTTGTATGTGGCTCCAACGTACTGCCAAGTTCGAGGTCTCACGCGATGGGAGATAACAGGTGCTGGTTGTCGACGATTTCGCCTTGTGAATCGAGCGAAGAGTGTTTTTGGAGATATCATCCAGAAGTGCACTCCCCAGCCTCTAGGGTTGAAGTTGAAAATGGGTCCAGATCGTCCGTCGTGCTTTATCCAAGCAAGGAGGGTAATGGAACGACGGGTGTCGATTTTGCCTCTATTTGGGAACTGAACGTAACTGTTTCTTTTGCCGTAGAATTGATATGCTCCTCCGCGAGTTTTATCAGGACCTCGTGCAGGACGAACACCAACAAGTCTACCAGATGGATTTTTGTTCAAGCTGATGTCTCTTCCAGCAACATTGGAGGTCAATGGGTACACAGCGACTGCACGACCTACCAGAATAACATAATATTTGTGATAAATGTTGGCAATACTAATATTCTGATAGTATAACTGCTTTTATGAAAGTAGATATGAGATGTTAGTTCAGATAGTTAAACCCCAAAAGGATGAAAATCCCACGACCCTTCTATCTATTAAAAACAGAAACAAAGTTAGTAACATAGTACTTACGAGATGGCTTGGGGGTTGGCCTGATCACTGTAGGATAAGAAAATCGTTGCATTAGTATTAGGTTAAAACACTAGATCGATTGACAAAAATCGAACGGAGAAGCCAAAGAAGAGAAAAGATAATTAGAAATTTATTTCTCGGGAGCCACTCACCCTTACGGAAGCATCGTCTTTTTTTCTTCAGAATTTCTCTTCTGTTCAGAGAAACACCGTACACTTGCATGCAAGATATTCTTCCTCGGAAATAACGTCTGTCTCCAATTTTGGCTCCCATTCTTACAGGATAGTTCGTAGAAAGCTTGAACCGACCGATTCTTCGACGAGCCACGAAACGGTTGTTGATAAACAGTTTTGCCATTCCTGTTCTTCCGTTGTATGTGGCTCCAACGTACTGCCAAGTTCGAGGTCTCACGCGATGGGAGATAACAGGTGCTGGCTGTCGACGATTTCGCCTTGTGAATCGAGCGAAGAGTGTTTTTGGAGATATCATCCAGAAGTGTACTCCCCAGCCTCTAGGGTTGTAGTTGAAGATGGGTCCAGATCGTCCGTCGTGCTTTATCCAAGCAAGGAGGGTAATGGAACGACGGGTGTCGATTTTGCCTCTATTTGGGAACTGAACGTAACTGTTTCTTTTGCCGTAGAATTGATATGCTCCTCCGCGAGTTTTATCAGGACCTCGTGCAGGACGAACACCAACAAGTCTACCAGATGGATTTTTGTTCAAGCTGATGTCTCTTCCAGCAACATTGGAGGTCAATGGGTACACAGCGACTGCACGACCTACCAGAATAACATAATATTTGTGATAAATGTTGGCAATACTAATATTCTGATAGTATAACTGCTTTTATGAAAGTAGATATGAGATGTTAGTTCAGATAGTTAAACCCCAAAAGGATGAAAATCCCACGACCCTTCTATCTATTAAAAACAGAAACAAAGTTAGTAACATAGTACTTACGAGATGGCTTGGGGGTTGGCCTGATCACTGTAGGATAAGAAAATCGTTGCATTAGTATTAGGTTAAAACACTAGATCGATTGACAAAAATCGAACGGAGAAGCCAAAGAAGAGAAAAGATAATTAGAAATTTATTTCTCGGGAGCCACTCACCCTTACGGAAGCATCGTCTTTTTTTCTTCAGAATTTCTCTTCTGTTCAGAGAAACACCGTACACTTGCATGCAAGATATTCTTCCTCGGAAATAACGTCTGTCTCCAATTTTGGCTCCCATTCTTACAGGATAGTTCGTAGAAAGCTTGAACCGACCGATTCTTCGACGAGCCACAAAACGGTTGTTGATAAACAGTTTTGCCATTCCTGTTCTTCCGTTGTATGTGGCTCCAACGTACTGCCAAGTTCGAGGTCTCACGCGATGGGAGATAACAGGTGCTGGCTGTCGACGATTTCGCCTTGTGAATCGAGCGAAGAGTGTTTTTGGAGATATCATCCAGAAGTGCACTCCCCAGCCTCTAGGGTTGAAGTTGAAAATGGGTCCAGATCGTCCGTCGTGCTTTATCCAAGCAAGGAGGGTAATGGAGCTACGGGTATCGATTTTGCCTTTATTTGGGAACTGAACGTAACTGTTTCTTTTGCCGTAGAATTGATATGCTCCTCCGCGAGTTTTATCAGGACCTCGTGCAGGACGAACACCAACAAGTCTACCAGATGGATTTTTGTTCAAGCTGATGTCTCTTCCAGCAACATTGGAGGTCAATGGGTACACAGCGACTGCACGACCTGTCAGGATAACATAAAACTTGTGATAAATGTTGATCATACTAATATTTTGATACTGGAATCGCTCTTATAAAATAAAATATCATGCAGATTTTAGTTCAGATATTAAAATCCGAACAGGAAAACCGACAATCCTTTCATATGCTAAAAACAGTAACAAAGTTAGTAAAATAGTACTTACGAGATGGCTTGGGGGTTGGCCTGATCACTGTAGGATAAAAAAAACAGTTGCTTAAGTATTAGGTTAAATACATTTCTTTAAAGAGCGGAAGAAAGGGGAAGCCATACAAGAGAAAAAGTTATAAGAAATTTATTTTTTGGCAGCAACTTACCCTTACGGAAGCATCGTCTCTTTTTCTTCAGAATTTCTTTTCTGTTCAGAGAAACACCGTACACTTGCATGCAAGATATTCTTCCTCGGAAATAACGTCTGTCTCCAATTTTGGCTCCCATTCTTACAGGATAGTTTGTAGAAAGCTTGAACCGACCGATTCTTCGACGAGCCACGAAACGGTTGTTGATAAACAGTTTTGCCATTCCTGTTCTTCCGTTGTATGTGGCTCCAACGTACTGCCAAGTTCGAGGTCTCACGCGATGGGAGATAACAGGTGCTGGTTGTCGACGATTTCGCCTTGTGAATCGAGCGAAGAGTGTCTTTGGAGATATCATCCAGAAGTGCACTCCCCAGCCTCTAGGGTTGAAGTTGAAAATGGGTCCAGATCGTCCGTCGTGCTTTATCCAAGCAAGGAGGGTAATGGAGTTACGGGTATCGATTTTGCCTTTATTTGGGAACTGAACGTAACTGTTTCTTTTGCCGTAGAATTGATATGCTCCTCCGCGAGTTTTATCAGGACCTCGTGCAGGACGAACACCAACAAGTCTACCAGATGGATTTTTGTTCAAGCTGATGTCTCTTCCAGCAACATTGGAGGTCAATGGGTACACAGCGACTGCACGACCTACCAGGATAACATAATATTTTTTATAAATGTTGGGAATACTAATATTTTGATGGAATGGATGCTCTCTTTAAAGGAAGTATAAGCAGAACTCCAAATAGAATGTGCCGAATCCGAAAAGCAATTCTTATCATCGGCGAAATTAGATTAGTTTCAGTAGCAGGAAGTTGAATTCAAAAATCCTTCAGATTTATGATCTCAATAAAAACTATAAAAGAAACCTGAAAGAATACTTACGAGATGGCTTGGGGGCTGGTCTTATCACTGTAGAACAGGAGAAAAGGTCCATTAGTATTATATTGCAGTATTAAAAATATTTGAAACTAATGAAAGAAAAAAAACACACTATAAAATCCAAACACAAGAAAACATGGGGTCTTTTTGCAGTTGCTACTACTTACCCTTACGGAAGCATCGTCTTTTTTTCTGTAGAATTTTTCTTTTGTTTAATGCAACACCGTACACTTGCATGCAAGAGATTCTTCCTCGGAAATAACGTCTGTCTCCAATTTTGGCTCCCATTCTTACAGGATAGTTCGTAGAAAGTTTGAACCGACCGATTCTTCGACGAGCCACGAAACGGTTGTTGATAAACAGTTTTGCCATTCCTGTTCTTCCGTTGTATGTAGCTCCAACGTACTGCCAACGTCGTGGTTGCACGCTATGGGAGATAACAGGTGCTGGTTGTCGACGATTTCGCCTTGTGAATCGAGCGAAGAGTGACCTTGGAGAAATCATCCAGAAGTGCACTCCCCAGCCTCTAGGGTTGTAGTTGAAGATGGGTCCAGATCGTCCGTCGTGCTTTATCCAAGCAAGGAGGGTAATGGAGCGACGGGTGTCGATTTTGCCCTTATTTGGGAACTGAACGTAACTGTTTTTGTTGCCATAGAATTGATATGCTCCTCCGCGAGTTTTATCAGGACCTCGTGCAGGACGAACACCAACTAGTCTACCAGATGGACTTTTGTTCAAGCTGATGTCTCTTCCAGCGATATTGGAGTTCAGTGGGTACACAGCAACAGCACGGCCTAGAACAAAATAGTTTATTTAGCACTAATCTGAGCAGATAATTTTGGTGAAGATTTTAAGTTTTAATTCACGAGTTAGAAGTTTGAAGTAACCAATTTGACAAATGTTTATTCGACGTGTTAATGATCAAAAATTAATCTTCGCTTACCAGATGGTCTGGGTCTTGGTCTTGTTGGTCTTGCCGTAGGATTTACAACTGTAACAACAAAAGGAAAAAGAGATCACATTGGTGAATTGAGGGATTGACAACGCTGTTTAGTGTGTCTATAAAAGTTGAAATGACTCCGAAGAAGGGAACAGAAAACAAATAATAAAATGCTGCACGACAAATTTCTTTTCGTTTTAACGTACTTCTGCGGAAACATCGTGTCTTCTTTCGCATAATTCTTCTTCGGCTTAATGCAACACCGTACACCTGCATGCAGGAGATACTGCCACGGAAGTAGCGTCTGTCACCAATTTTGGCTCCCATGCGTATATTATAGTTGGTAGCGATCTGGAACCGACCGACTCTTTTTCGAGCTACGAAGCGGTTGTTGATGAAGAGCTTGGCAATTCCTGTCCTCTTGTTGTATGTGGCACCCACAAATTGCCAAGTTCGAGGTCTCACGCGATGGGAGACAACAGGTGCTGGCTGTCGACGATTTCGCCTTGTGAATCGAGCGAAGAGTGTTTTTGGAGATACCATCCAGAAGTGTACTCCCCAGCCTCTCGGGTTGAAGTTGAAGATGGGTCCAGATCGTCCGTCGTGCTTTATCCAAGCCAACAAGGTGATTGAATTTCTGGCATCAAGCTTGCCTCGTCGGTTAGCGAACTGAACGTAGCTGTTTGATCGACCAAGGAATCGGTAGGCACCGCCGCGTGTTCTGTCAGGACCTCGTGCTGGACGCACGTTGACCAGTCTTCCAGGGTTGTTTCGGCTAAGGCTGATGTCCCTTCCACGAACGTTAGTGTTAAGTGGATAGACGGCTAGGGCACGTCCTGTGTACGGACATATATGATTAGAATGATCTTCTTTTATTTAAAAACATTGTGCGATGATGGTATTTAAATGAATTCAATAACAATGCATGCATACGCTCAGTTTTGTGAAATAAATTCCTCTTATTCTAGTGATAAAAATCATGCAAAACTTACCAGATGGCTTTGGTTTGGTTGGTCTAGCTGTAGGAGGTCTAAACACTACAATAAAATACATGATAAGAGGTGAATGTCAAATATGGATTAAAAAATAAAAAAAGGAGAAAAGCTACTCTGTGGGATAACGAATTCTCAACTATTCAGTTAATAAATTTGAAGTTATAGATTCTTTGATTTCTTTGTATACTTACAGCTACACAGCTTCTTCTTGAGTATTATAGTCAGTGACTCAATATTTCTGAATCCCACTGTGTAAACATGAGTCTTGTCAGTTGCAATCTGAAGCAATTGAGTTAGGCTGTAATGCTTGCCAATGCCGATTGCAAATGATTCTACTCGTGTCTTCTTTAGATATGACGAGGGTCTATTGACTCTGTCCTTTGATGGTCCAGTTGTTATGAGGATAAACACTTTGTCACGTTTGCTTCGACGGAATATGTTGAAGTATGAGTACCGTATCGCTCTTCCAGTGTTTCGTACGCCGCAAATTAGACTCATGCGATCTATAGCTAGGAAAATTTTACTCTGGAGAGAAAAATAAAAATGAATGTATTAGCAACATTGTATCCCTTGATTGGCTTTCTTGGACCAAGTAAACAAATGGATCGATATCGTCCTATAATGAAACGAATGTTATGTGAATTCTATGTAAACTCTTCTAAGCGTTAGTGAGTGGTAGAGGAAAGGTAAGTTCTTTCTTTTCTAAATTCAAAATGCAAAATGTGAAAAGTAACAAGGAAGGAAAGGTGAGACTTTTTACAATTTTCAATTTAAAGTTATAGATAGCTAAATTGATTTGTTGAAACAAATATAGTGACTTTGATTTTGCCATTAGCAACCAAATTCTAAATGATATATCATGTGAGCAAGTGGGAGAGTGACTATATACCTTTTTCATGTTGGAGTTGATTGGCACAACGATGCGGGCTGTTTGTGCGTATACGACAATACTGACGCGGACGTAGCGGCGCTTGACGCGCAGCAGGCCGATGATCCTCTTGACAAAATTCTTTACACGAATGAAGTTGGCCTTGGTGTAGCGCATGTCGGTACGGCACGCATCGATAGCAAAAACGATATCCTTGGTGACAGCGCATGCTGAAATAGAAGAAGAATAGTAATGTCATTAATTTATCCATGCATCCGTTCATTTATCTATTGTATGATGTTTCAGACCAAGATATATGACGATGAAGAGGTGATGATAAAAATGATGATGATGGCGGGTGGTAATGATTAGTATATTGATTTTTGTTTTCAATAAGAGGTTGATGATACCAGTAATGGTAGTAGCGGTTGTGATGATGATGTAATGATGATGATGATGATGATGATGATGATGATGATGATGATGATGATGATGATGCATCATAATGATGATGCATCATGATGATGATGCATCATGATGATGATGCATCATGATGATGATGCATCATGATGATGATGATGATGATGATGATGCATCATGATGATGATGATGATGATGATGATGATGATGATGATGATGATGATGATGATGATGATGATGATGATGATGATGATGATGATGATGATGATGATGATGCATCATGATGCATCATGATGATGCATGATGATGATGATGCGGTGGTGGTGGTGGTGGTGGTGGTGGTGGTGGTGGTGATTCTAATTCATGTGAGATCTTAACTGAATACAAAAAACAATGAAAATATACATACTCTTCTCTCCTGGACAGGAGCCGGCTACAAAGAAAAACGAAATTGTGTCAAGAATAAACAATTTTTACAGTTAAAAAACGTGACATTTTCCCCACATAAACACATAAAACAACTTCCATCATTGAGATTTGAAAATTAGTAAGGTGGGCAAAGTTAGAAAAAAAGGAGGCCATGGGGCTGCATTGGCTACATTACGGAGAGAAAGGGAGGGGTAAAGCCATTTAACACAAGATTAAGTATCTTTTATCATTTGTAGAACTTTTCAAATTTATCGGTAACCTGACAAACTTCTTGGCTGATAAAGTTTAGGGGCTGTCTAATAGATCGAACGCTCGAATCAAGGGAAAGGAATGACACAGTCTCCTCACAAGTGATGCTGAGTCGAGGAATCGAACCCGAGACCCCAGAGGTGAGAGGCGAGGACACTCTTCCACTGTTATATGGATCAAAGAAGGATATTTCTTGGGAAACATTGCACCCCCTCTGGTTTTCCCAGTTAGTTTTTGTTCCGCCCCTCAAATTTTTTTTAAAGCGCATACCTTTGCACTTCCTGAAACATCTTCTTTTCCTTCTTGCAATTTGTTTTCCGTTAAGAGCGACATCATAGACGTGTACGCACGACACTCTTCCCTTAAAGTATCGTCTATCACCAATCTTTACTCCCATTCTAACTGGATAATTAGTCGCAAGCTTTATCCTGCCAATTCTTCGAGACGCAATGACTCGGCTGTTCAAGTAGAGTTTGGCTTTACCAGTGTTATAGTCGTAAGTGGCTGCAACGTACTGCCATTTATAAGGTTTAATACGCTTAGAAGCAAGAGCTGGAGTTGATCTACGGCTTCCACGTTTTGTAAAGCGTACGAAAAGAGTCCTTGGAGATGTCATCCAGAAATGGACTCCCCATCCGTTAGGCATGTAGTTAAAGATAGGTCCAGCGCGACCAGTGTGGTAGATCCACGCGATGATCGTAATAGACTTCTTGGTGTCAATGCGACCGTTATTTGGGAATTTGATGTAGCTGTTTCGTCTGCCAAAAAACTCGTATGATCCAGCTCGCTTACCATCGGGGCCTTTAGCAAGTCGCACACCAACTGGGATTCCAGGAATGTTTCTAAATAAGCTAACGTCCCGGGTTTTGGTCTTGTAGTTGAGTGGGTAGATGGCGGAGGCTCGAACAGGTCCTAAATAAACAAACAAGAAAAATTTAGATAAGGGAATGATGTTGGTATGATTATTTCTTATAAATAACTGACCACTACCTCTCGACCACCTTTCAAAACCCACTTACTACCTTTAATTAACCCTTCCCTTATTGTAACCGATCACTACAGCTCGACCACCTACTCCGGCGGGAATACTATTTGCCCCTTATGATCATGTCTTTCGATTCCAAATTACCTGATGGTTTGGTAGGAGTTGGTCTTGTTGGTCTTGTGGTTGGTCTGGTAGCTGGAATTGGTTCTGAAGTAACAAATTGCAAGATAAACGGTCAATTCTGGCATAGACATTAGTGTCAATTCTAGATATTATTTAATACAACTAAGCAAGAAAGTGAAGTATTTAATACTTACTGAAGCAGACGTTTCTTGCGGCTCTTATTTCTGCAGCTCTTAATACTCTGCTGAATATTTGCACGCAGAAAAGTCGACCTTTAAAGTAACGACGATCGCCTCTTCGAACACCGAGACGGATCGGGTACTGTGTTGCAATCTTGAAGCGTCCTAATCGTTTGTTAGCAACAACCTTGGAATTGACCCAGATTTTGGCAAACCCTGTTTGGTAGTTGTATGTCACTCCAACATAGTTCCATGCCTTGTAAGGAAGTCTTCCTCTGTAGCCAACCAAGCCAGGAGTTACTCGTCCGTTGCGCTTAACAAAGCGGACGTATATGGTTCGTGGTGCGACCATCCACAGATGGACACCCCAGCCTTTTCTTGGTTGGTAATTGACGATTGGTCCTGCTTTTCCTTCATGATACACCCAAGCAAGAATCGTGATGGACTTCTTTGCATCCAATTTTCCTCGATTTGGAATTTCAATAAAGCTGTTTCTGTTGCCAAAGAAACGGGTAGAACTGTAGGGCCGTCCATCGGGTCCTTTAGCAAATCTGACCCTTTGAAGTCGGCCGGTTGGATTTCCGAATCTATCTTTTCCTCTGTATTTTTTGGACAATGGATAAATTGCTTTGACTTTAGTAGGTTCTACAAAATAAAAGAAGACATCAGACTACAGACATAATATTGCCTATTAAATATTTATATAATACAAATTGTTAAAAATTCTCGTTAAAATTAAGTCACTCAGCAACCCAAGGGTATAGAAATTACGACTCTAATCATGGAAGCGCAAATGGACCCTATTTTACGTTGGTAACGAAGGGAGAAACCCCCAAAGCAAAACAAAGAATCAACAAGCAGATCTGCTCACACTTGACTACAGCGTTGAGAGGCGGTGCTTTAGCTACATAACCATAAAACGATTCCGATTTGGTTGAAAGCAAATTCAACCTAAATCAGTATTAAACGTTTTTATACAAACAATTAAATAAAGTTATCTTCTCAAAGTTACTTACTTGATGGAGGTGGACGAGTTGGAGTTGGCTTAGGTCGTGCTTAAAATTAAGTAACAGAGATGCATTAAAAGAAAGAGGACATATAACATACACAAGTGTTTGGGGGGAGGGGAGGGAGTGGGTCGTATCACTGTGAAAAAATACGGACCTGCCGTGTGGTGACTGTGACGGTGTTCTATCCGGACATTTTGATTGGATAAACAGGAATCTCGCGGGATTTGTTGATTCTGTAGGTCTGAGCGCCGTGTTCCGTGTTTTATAGTCAAACGACATAGGCTTTATTACACATTAGTATCATTACCCAGGTGATTATAGAAGATCGCGCGCACTGATTGGTCGAGAACTTCGGAATATTTTTCTATATTCACCTACAGGTGAATATAGGATTGCGCGCGCTTCGTTTGTTGATACAAGCCTCTTTGAAAATACAAAAATATCTACATTTTAGAAATATATTGATGTTTTCGAATAATCCCCTATGTAATGATACTAAAATAATTATGGACTCGCGGCTCGGTAAATATTCACCGATAATTACCTAGACTTCGGTGAATAATTGTTAATTAACAGTATCAATTGGTTGCAATTGCCAAATTTTCTTTTTCTAATTTATAGTCGCAGAATAAGCTCAATATTTTAAAGATAAGTGGTGATCGCTTACCTCTGAAACATTTCTGTTTCAGCGCTGCTATCTGTTTGCCATTCAGTGCCGTGTTGTAAATATGCAGGCAGGCTATTCGACCCCGGAATGTGGATTTTCCACCAACATTTCTCAATCCCATAATTGCAGGGAAATTCGTGGCAAGTTCAAAGGTACCAATGCGTCGTTGTGCAATAGGTGAAGAATCCCTCCATAGAGTAGCGACACCACTTCTATAATCGTATGTAGCTGCTAAATAGTTCCATCTACGTGGTTTGATTCCACGAACGCTCACTGTTGGCACCGCGCGCTGATTGCGTGGTACGAATTTAGCCAAGAGAGTATCAGCTGATGCCATCCAAAGATGGACACCCCATCCTTTTGGGTTGTAGTGAAGGATAGGACCACTGCCTTCAGGGTAGACCCAGGCAATGATAGTTATTGATCTCTTGGTGTCAAGGCATCGGCTTTTCGGGAATAAGATGTAACTGTTTGCAATTCCTCTCAAGTAGAAGGATCCTAGCGGAAGCTTGTCTGGACCGCTAGCTGGTGCCACGTTGTACAGACGAGCTGTTGGGTTTCTGTTCTTCGAGATGTCTCTGCCTTGGTACTGGCTGTTTAGAGGGTATAAAGCAGCAGCATCGAATGATCCAGAAACTAAAAAAAAAGAATTATAAATATTATTAGACGGAAACAGAATGTAATTTTACGAAAGTAATCATGGCTAAGTTGTTGAAAATGTTATCCCTTGAGGGAGGGCTGTCTATCTAGACCAACTTAACAATATAAAACATATGCTCATTTTGATACTAACCTCTGCAAGCCAGATTTCTAATGACTGCAATGTATCGTCTGAGGTTCCGTATGTTAATTCTAAACACGTGTCTTGAATCTGTAGCAATCCTCAGTAGGTGTTTAGTTCTGATTATCTTTCTTGTGCTACTGACTCCAATAGCGATTACTTCGACCCCTCCGCGGCGCAGATGATATGCTGCCCTGCGGAAGTTGCCACGGGAACGACCATCAGTGACGAGGACAAGGATACGTTTCCTACCGCACTGAACCCTTCCACGGAAGAGATATCTTTTTGCGACCCGGAGAGCGTATCCAGTTCTAGAAGTACCACGTCGATACCGTATTTGCCTCAGCCTTGCTAATACGCTTCTTAGATTGGAATATCTATAAAAAAATCAGGTGAATGCTTTAAACTTTGAACAAATAAGAAGGAAGTAACTGACAACGACCCTGCTTGTCCTTGCATTAATATCAGGAGATGAACATTCTAATGCCCGTCAGCGAAAAAAAAAACGCCTGAAAACGTCTGAAAATCAGCAGAAAATCAAGATATGACATGATCTCAACCTAAAATTTCAAAATTTTATCACCTCTGTGCCCCATCCGCTAAATAGATAGTTTACTTCTAACGACATTATGAACTAGATCGATTATTATTTTACATCCCAGAGCCTTTCTCAAGATCACTCGTCTAGCCAAGAAGTTAAATTTAAATTACTATAATTGGTCGGCCATGATTTCTTCAGAGAAAAACAGAGCCTTTTATACTTAATAAAACAAAGACAATAAAACAAAGACAACGAACCTGTTGAATGTGAACTTCGTGTAGACTCTTGATGCATAGACAATAACACCTACACGAGTCTTACTTCTGGAAATCTTGAAAGACCTCACAAGTGACATTACAAAGCTGATCACTTGTTTGAAGTTTCGTTTTGAAGCGCCAGTTGATGCGTCAATTACAAAACCAAGGTTAATGTCAGCGTTGCAACCTGTGGAAGATCATTGAACAGTTAATCAGGGTTTTTACGTTTGTCAATTTTGATTGTAGTATCTTATCTAAATTGATTATTCATGTGATACTACATTCCATTTAATAAGTTTTTTTCTCGTTTTTACTCACGTGGTAATGGTCTTCTTGTTGGTGTTGGTTTGGTTGGTCGTGGCGATGTTGTGAAAGGCCCTAGAACATCAATCAATGGAAGTTAGAAAAATCACTATATACCTTTTCCGAGTTCGATGAACAGGATGCATTGTGGTCTAGCTTCGGTACAAACAACACCATATAAGGCATGATGAACTAAAGATGTTTGGACCCAAGCTAGACCACAATGCACCATGATTCCTATCTCAGAAAAGGTCTAATGCAGCCCCATTTGAAGTAAATTCCTAAAAGCTTTAGAAAGTCCTAGCAAACAGTACTGTCTCGGTACGGAATTTACATCCATAAACCAATCACAGCACTTGAGATCCGATCGCTATTCATCCAATGAAAGCGCTTGGGCACCGTCACAACTATGATGCCTTTATTACCCTTACTACCCATCCCCTTTTTTCTTTTCACTTCTTAATCAATCGTACTTACTGGTCTTGAAGCACAGTTTTTTAGCCAATCGCATCTGATTAATGGTCAGTGCAGTATCATAGACTTGCATACAAGTAATACGTCCACGGAATGCTCTGTTGTCCCCGATCCTCGCTCCCATTCTAGCAGGGAAATTAGTCGATAATTTTATTCGTCCAATTCTCCTTCTAGCAACTTCTTTGTTGTTGATAAACAAACGAGCGACTCCAGATCTCTGATCATATGTGGTTCCTACGAAATTCCAAGCTCTGAGACGTATTTTTCGTGATTTTAAGGGGTAGGTAAAGGATCCCTTTGAGCTTACGAATCTGGCAAATAATTCTCTAGGACGAGTCATCCAGAAATGAACACCAAAGCCGTTTATCTTATAGTTAAAGATAGGGCCAACAGGTCCATCGGGGTTGATCCAGGCAAGAAGGGTAATGGAGTTTCTCGCGGAAAGCTTTCCACGGTTAGGGAACTCGATATAACTGTTGGTTCGTCCTTTAAACCTGACTGACCCTCCAGGGACGCCATCTGGTCCAATACCAGGGCGAATATTAGCCATACGTCCTGATGGGTTACGGCTACGGCTTATGTCACGGCCACCATATCGAGAGTTTAGAGGGTAGAAAGCCAAAGCTCGCGGCAGTCCTGTTGGATAAATATATTTGAATATTAGATTCTTTCCATTAAATTCAAAGAAAAAATTGTTGAAAATACTTACCGCGTGAAGGTGTCGTAGGCTTAGTTGCTGGGCCTAGATTTACAGAAGAAAATAAACCCGACGATTACTATTGGAAGGAAAGTTCACAATACGAATATACAAAGTAGCAAAACACAAAACAAGGACGATATGGAGCATATAATGAGATTCAAAAACGTTCATGAGCTGATTGAAATCCAGCCATAACTCACCTGGTCTGGTACACAGATGTTTCAGTTTTTGAATCTGTTTCCTATTAAGGGCAACATTGTACACCTGCATACACATGATTCGTCCTTTGAAGTAACGACCCATGCTGACAGAGCGATGGGTTTGAAGCCGTCTGCGCACGATTCGTCTATGTGCAACTGGTATTGAATCATACCAAAGGATAGCCATTTGAGTAATGTGGTTATAGGTTGCTGCCACGTAATTCCATTGTCTTCTTCGCAGTTTTTTTACTCTGACTGCAGGTTGTCTTCGATCGACCTGGAAATACAGCGTATCGCCCCTACTAACGATCAACCTCACTCCTCCCTTGTATTCAAAGATTTGTCCACCAGATTCTGGATAAATCCATGCGATCAATGTTATAGAATCTCTAGCTTTCAAGTTTCCATTATTAGGGAATAGGATAACCGATGTTTTTCCGCCGTAAAAGTACGTTGACTTCTTAGGTCTGCCATACGGTCCCGGATAGTATCGGATACCTACAGGAACGCCCGGTGAATTACGGCCTCGGCTGGTATCACGTGTCTTTGAGATGATATCCAATGGGTACACCGCAATGGGATCAGGAAATCCTTCAAAGACAATACAAGATGGTGTTTAATAAAATAACCTAGTTTTCTGTCAATGAGATCACTGAATTATTACCTGGTTTCCTAGTAGGTTTCGTGGATGGCGGCGGTCTGGTAGGAATGGTTGGAGGGAGGCCTGAATAAAGTCAAAATTCAAGTATAAATCAGAATGGTTGATGTCTTTTCGAGGAATGGTTAAAGACATTGAAGAGAAAATATACAGAACAAAGTTTGGATTTTTTCTAAACAGATAATCATGCCCAATCTATGTTTAAGGTTTGTTTTTATTGTATCTAGGACTTCAGTTTCAAATGTTCGTACTAAAATTGTTTCCCTTAAAACCTCGACCAATTTACGTGTTGTATAGTTGCAACATTTTCAAGCGGCCATGTTTGTTCTCTTGCACAATTTGGCGCATGGGCGTACGTTTTTCTGCCCTGTCAGAATATGCGAAATGCAGATCAGATCACGTGGTCAATGTCAGCCATATTGGAACGCATACATGAGTTCTCATTTCGATTAAACAAATGTGAAAAATACAAAAGAACTAACGCATTACCAGTGCAGACTTTGGTCTTTAGGGACTTGACAAACTTATACAGGTTTGAGAATGTCACCATGTACACATGTCTTCCATCAGTGGCAATCTTTCTCAGATGTCTTTCATTGATTCGTCTACCAATTCCGACAGCAAAGATCTCAACCTTTGCCCTCTTGAGAAGCTGGTTGGGACGAGTTACATCGTCACCTGGTAGTCCATCAGTGATAATCACCAACGTTTTCCTTCTTCGTTTGTCGCGTTTAAACAACTGTATAGCTCTATTCATGGCTAATCCAGTTCTGGTTCCTCCCCGTGGATATCGGAGTTTTCGGAGCGCAGCGTCAAGGGTTCTTCCATTTGTATATCGTTTGAAGTTGAATGCAACTTTTACTCGTGAAGAATAGACTATGACGGCAACACGACTAGCGGTTCTTGAGATGTGGAAACTCTTAGCAATTCTCCTGAGGAAGGTCTTTACGCGTTGGAAGTTTCGTCTACCGACGCTGCTTGAACCATCGATAGCAAATACGATATCAATCTTTTTCAGGCAACCTGCGAATGAATGAATTGCGTTACAGAGGGCTCCGGCGATCAATGCGTAACTGAATACGAAGTACAATTTCAATAGAATGAATGATGTACTCGTGTAATGCAAAAACATCAAAATGGAGCTAAAAGAAGATCTAGAATCAAATATAATTTATTATTAATTAGGACTTACCAGATGGTCGACTGGTTGGTTTTGGAGCTGAAAGATAATGTGAATAAAACAAATCAATATATATATATATACATTAACTAACCCTTTGCTTCTTTTATGGGTACTCCTCCACTCTCTTCTCACTCTCTCGCTCGAAATCTTTATCAGTTATGTCGTTTTACAGTGTACAAGTGTTCATACATATGAATAAATGAAAATCAAAACTTACTTGGCTTGAAAGGACTGCAAGCTAATCCCTTCAAAGAGGACAGCATACGGCCTAATAATAATTTCCCAAATCCAGTAACAATCACGTGTTTTCTTGTTGAAGCCACTTGGTAAAGTTGCTTCCGTCTTAGCTTTCTCCCGATACCAATCGTTGCTACCTCTACTCCTTTCCTACGGAGCATAGCCGAGGGGCGTTGGACAGAATCCAAAGATATACCATCAGTTAAGACAACAAGGAACCTCTTACGTCCTCTTCTAAGACCTCCTCTAAATAGGCGTCTTCCGGCAAAGTTAAGCGCACGGCCTAGATAGGTCTTACCATGAGGATATCTTATGCGGTCTAGAGCTCGGTATATGCTCTTGCTATTTTTGTATCGGTTAAAACCGAATATCAAATGTGCTCTGGTGGAGAAGAGGACCACACCAACTCTGGTTTTTCCACCCCTATAGGGGAACAAACTCAAGAACACCTTCATGAAATTAATGAGACGTCTGAAGTTTCCTTTGGCGTTGCGGATGATGCTTCCAGAACCGTCCAACAAGAAGCCAAGATCGACTCTCGATGCACAAACTAGAAACAACAATGTTTAAAAAAACATAAGCAAAAATGACAAGGACAGGAAAGAAACAATATGATTACATGAAGACCATACGTTGTATGATTACGTTACCTGGAGACGGTGTGGTTGGTGGCCTTATAGTTGGACCTGGTCTATGACATGCCCTCATTCTTGCTAATATTTCATTTCTTGTCAACGCTCTGCCAAATACTTGTATGCAGGCAATACGTCCTCTGAAGTACCGACGATCACCAGGTTTAGCACCAATCACAACTGCATAGTTTGTCGCTAGACCAGAAGAGAATTTACCGATTCTCTTACGAGCGATTGGTCTGGCATTATTCCATAATGTTGCTATTCCTGTTCTGTGGTCGTATGTAGCAGCGATGTAGTTCCATTTTCCTCGTCGAATGGATCGGCTCTTAAGGTATGGTGATCGTTTCTTGTACCGACCAACGAATCGAACAAACAGTTCATTAGGTTTTGTCATCCACAGATGTACTCCCCATCCACGTGGGTTGAAATGGAAGATGGGTCCACTGCTTTCAGGGTACACCCAGCCAATGATTGTGATCGATGATCTTGTATCCAAGCAACCAGAGTTGGGAATCATGACGTAACTGTTCGGTCTACCCTTGAAGTACAGAGCACCCTTAGGATTGCGATCTGGACCAGTGATATAACGAACACCAATAAATCTTGCTGGGGGATTCTTGTTTCTACTGATGTCACGTGCACCAGTGGCACTTGTAAGTTGGTACAAAGCAACAGCTCCCTTTTTAACAGTTACTTGGAAAGCAAATGCAAAAGATCAAGTTAGTTTTATAATTACGCTACGGACACAGTGATATCACAGATGTTTTGCAAAATTTAGTTTCTGATAGCTAGTCAACCCACACTGAAGATTTACAGACTGGAAGTTAATGACACACACACCGCACACATGGACTTCAATTTAATATACGATATACTGTCTGAGCCGTTTGAATTATGTTTAAGAACAGAATTTTTCATCTATTTATCATAATCTTTAATACACAAAGGCAGTGCTGATTGCTAATAAGAATACAGACGAGGCGCTGTATGGCTGTGGGATATCCCCGCACCAGTCAATGCGTGAGAAATACACCAGAGGGGTTGTACACGGCACTAACATAAACATAGCATGGCACGGCATGCCAATACCATAATACTCAAAGTCATATGCATGAAATCTGCTCTTGCTATATAATTCTGATCAAATATTTTAAGATAGTTAACGTACCTCGTGGAGTTATGCAAATCTTTGTGGTCAATCGATTAGTGATCTTGACTAGTGATTTGTAGGGGACTATAATAATGTGGTGTCTTGTGGTTGCAATCTGATACATCTGTCTTATGCCTCGTCTACTTGTGATGACTGCGAAGATCTCCACTCCAATACCAACTAGAGATTTTGTTGGTTTGACAACTCTGTCAACCGACATACCACTCGTCAGTACAATAAGAACTCTCTTTCTACCACATTGGGGTTTTCCTACAAACAGGTATCTCTTGGCGTAGTTGAGAGCACTTCCAGTTCGTCGTTGTCCTCGTACCAGTTTGATTCTTGACAACACACGATACACGCTGCTACGTCCTCTGGCTCTTGTCATGCTCAGGATACGTTGTTTGCGTGAAGAATAGATGACAATTCCGACACGTGTTTGTCGAGGAGAAACGATAAAGCGTCTGGTCATTTCTTTAACAAATCGACGAATGTGCCCAATGTTTTTTCCACCGACTCTTGACGACACGTCGATAAGGAAACCAAGATCAATACGCCGTTTGCAAACTACGTAAAGATCACATCAATAATATAAGAAACATGATTTCATTGAAAGCTCAGTAAGCAGATTAATTTTCATACCTTTAGGCGGAGGTGGTGGAGATGGCTTGGGCGTAGGAGGAGGAGGTGGTGCTGCAAAATTAACCCATAAAATTAAGAAAAAGGATTAAAATAAAGATGCTGTCCACCATATCACATATCACAAAATATCAAATCAACGTACCTCTAAAGCATGTCTTCATTCGCATTCTGATTTCAGCAGCTGTCAACGCTCTACCAAATACTTGCATACAGGCAATACGTCCTTTGAAGTACCGACGATCACCAGGTTTAGCACCAATCACAACTGCATAGTTTGTCGCTAGACCAGAATAGAATTTACCGATTCTCTTACGAGCGATTGGTTTGGCGTTCTTCCATAATGTTGCTATTCCTGTTTTGTGGTCGTATGTAGCAGCGATGTAGTTCCATCTTCCTCGTCGAATGGATCGGCTCTTAAGGTATGGAGATCGCTTCTTGTACCGACCAACGAATCGAACAAACAGTTCATTAGGTTTTGTCATCCACAGATGCACTCCCCATCCACGTGGGTTGAAATGGAAGATGGGTCCACTGCTCTCAGGGTACACCCAGCCAACGATTGTGATCGATGATCTGGTATCCAAGCAACCAGAGTTAGGGATCAACACGTAACTATTTCGTCTACCGCTGAAGTACAGAGCACCCTTAGGATGACGATCTGGACCAGTGATGTAACGGACACCTACAAACTTGGCTGCGGGATTCTTATTTCTACTGACGTCACGTCCTCCAGTAGCACTTGTCAGTTTGTACAAAGCAACAGCTCCCTTGATAACAGTAACTAAAAATAACAATTAATATTGAATAAATAATAGTTCAGGATTAAAGGAAAGAAATCAGGCTCAAGGGAATGAGGTGCGATTGGAAAATGATGCACTAAGGATAAAACTATGCGTAGACTACACAATTGGCCAGAGTAGCCGATGTAGACGATCATGGGCAAGAACGAATTGTTGAATAAATAAATGAACAATGACATAACTTTGTTTTGGTTAATTGTTATTCAATTGTCAACTAGTTTTATATTGGCCAATCTGACAAAGTTACAAAACCCATAGTTATAATGGTTGGGAATGTCTAGAAACATTATAAAGTCCACCTATTTAGCCAATAGCAGTGATGAATTTGTTTACCTCTTGGAGTAACGCAAATCTTGTTCTTTAGACGATCATTGATAAATACCAAAGTACTGTATGGTGTGCTGTAAACGTGACCTTTTGTGGTTGCAATCAATTGTAGTTGTCTAACGGCTGACCGTTTGGTAGCAACCACGAAGATCTCAACACCAATTCCGACTAATGATTTCGATGGTTTAACGATTCTATCCACAGAAACACCACCCGTCAGTACAATAAGTACTCTCTTTCTACCACACTTGGGTTTTCCTACAAACAGGTATCTCTTGGCGTAGTTGAGAGCACTTCCGGTTCGTCGTTGTCCTCGTACCAGTCTGATTCTCCTCAACACACGATACACACTGCCCCGTCCTCTGACTTTTGTCATGCTTAAGATACGTTGTTGGCGTGAGGAATAGATGACGATTCCGACACGTGTTTGTCGAGATGATACGACAAAGCGTCGCACCATGTCCTTGATAAATTTCCTGATGTAGCGAATGTTGCTACGACCAACACGAGAAGAGACATCAATGAGGAATCCAAGGTCAACGCGACGGTTGCAAACTAAAGGCAATGTTTAAAGTGGTGGTTAATAAAGTTTTGATACCGTTTTAATCAATCAAGATAAATAATATATTATAATAATAATTAATATAGTAATGAGTGAGAATAGGTAGATGAGGCTCTTACCTTTCGGTGGTGGAGCTGATTTTCGTTCAGAATAATTTTTTTTTGCAAAAAAAGAAAAAAAAGTTACACATTAGTGCTAATAAAAGTTATAAAATAAATTTAACTTTTCTTTCTTGTTACAATGTTGGTCTATTACAGACGAATTTTAAATCATGTTTTTCTTTCGATAGAAGAACATTATTGTAAAATGAGCCGATATTTGAAAAAAAAATTAGGAAACTAAAGGAAATTTGCAAATCAGAATTTGCACGATATTTAAAACTTCCCGGCAAACATGACAACTAGGATTCCAAAAAACCTATTGGTGAAGTGAACCATCTTTACATTACCTGGTCTGAAGCAAGACTTCATACGTGCTCTTATCTCACGTGCATTCAGTGCTCTGCCAAATACTTGCATACAGGCAACACGTCCTTTGAAGTACCGACGATCACCAGGTTTAGCACCAATCACAACTGCATAGTTTGTCGCTAGACCAGAATAGAATTTACCAATTCTCTTACGAGCGATTGGTTTGGAGTTCCTCCATAATGTTGCTATTCCTGTTCTTTGGTCGTATGTAGCAGCGATGTAGTTCCATCTTCCTCGTCGAATGGATCGGCTCTTAAGGTATGGAGATCGCTTTCGTTTACGGCCAACGAATCGAACAAACAGCTCATTAGGTTTTGTCATCCACAGATGCACTCCCCATCCACGTGGGTTGAAATGGAAGATGGGTCCACTACTCTCAGGGTACACCCAGCCAACGATTGTGATCGATGATTTGGTATCCAAGCAACCAGAGTTAGGGATCAACACGTAACTGTTTGGTCTACCCTTAAAGTACAGAGCACCTTTAGGATGTCGATCTGGACCAGTGATGTAACGAACACCAACAAACTTGGCTGCAGGATTCTTGTTTCTACTGACGTCGCGTGGTCCAGTTGCACTAGACAACTTGTACCATGCAACAGCTCCTTTTGCGACGACAACTATAGCAAATTTAATCGGATTATTAGGATAAACCTGGTCAACTCAATTTACACATTTTGGTCATTTTTAGGATTCTCAAGGCACTTATTAAATTTTTAAAAATTTTGGAATACATTCACAAACATTTTCCTAGGATGAAATAAATTCTTCAAATGTATTGCGTAGTACCTTTATTTTGTTTGGCCCCTAAAGGTCCATCCTATCTTCATGTAAAAATTAAAAGCCATTCACTAGGACCACAAGATCACAAACGTACCTTTAGGTGAAACGCATATCTGACTAGACATACGGACCACAATGGTGATCAGATTTCCATGAGCCATCGTTATCACGTGACGCCTTGAAGTTGCAATCTGGTGCATTTGTTTCCGTCCACCTTTATTAGGCACCACGACAAAGATCTCAACTCCGATGTTTTCCAAGGATTTCGCGGGCTTTCTGACTCCATCAACAGATGCACCACTCGTAAGAACGACGAGGACTCTCTTTCTACCACATTTGGGTTTTCCCTCAAACAGGTATTTTTTGGCATATCGTAGAGCACTTCCTGTTCGTCTTCGGCCTCGTCTGATTTTGATTCGTCCTAGAACTCTGTTAACATCTCGGTTTGATCTCGCACGGGTTAGCCTAATGATTCTTCGCTGACGGGAAGAATAGGTGACAATTCCTACGCGAGTTAGACGCGAGGTAACTCTAAACCGACGAACCATTTCTTTTACGTAGATACGAATGTATTTCATGTTCGCACGACCAACTTGTGGCGAAACGTCAATAAGGAAACCAAGGTCAATACGGCGGTTGCATACTAGATAACAACAAAAAAAAAATTAGAATCTAAATAAAATTTTAAAAAGTTTACAAACCTGGATCGTAAACAACCTTTTCCGACTTCACGTATGATCACGATACTTTGACTCTGGACACCTCCAGATTAGACTTGATGTGTTTATACAGTTATTATAGACTCCTGCCTCGATTGAAGCGATTGATGGAACGTCTATTAGCCAACTGTAAAAATTTTTTAGAGGGCACCCGTGGCAATAACGGGAGGATTCCCACACCCCGTATTTGTGTTACGAATTATGGAGAAAAATTAAAAGACAAGTTGCATTAACTTTATCTAGTCCAATCGCTTATGCTTACTAACATGGCCATTGTTTGTTTCTTACCTTTGGGTGAGGCTGTGGGTGGAGGACGCGTTGGTGGAGGTGGTGGCGGAGGTGCTAAAAAGAAAATACAAGAAAAATATTTAAGTGACAGGAAACAAAGAGAATTGTTAAACATATTCATTGTCATTACCTCTAAAGCATGTCTTCATTCGCATTCTGATTTCAGCAGCTGTCAACGCTCTGCCAAATACTTGCATACAGGCAATACGTCCTTTGAAGTACCGACGATCACCAGGTTTAGCACCAATCACAACTGCATAGTTTGTCGCTAGACCAGAATAGAATTTGCCAATTCTCTTACGAGCGATTGGTTTGGCGTTATTCCATAGTGTAGCTATTCCTGTTTTCTGGTCGTATGTAGCAGCGATGTAGTTCCATTTTCCTCGTCGAATGGATCGGCTCTTAAGGTATGGAGATCGCTTCTTGTACCGACCAACGAATCGAACAAACAGTTCATTAGGTTTTGTCATCCACAGATGTACTCCCCATCCACGTGGGTTGAAATGGAAGATGGGTCCACTGCTCTCAGGGTACACCCAGCCAACGATTGTGATCGATGATCTTGTATCCAAGCAACCAGAGTTGGGAATCAACACGTAACTATTTCGTCTACCGCTGAAGTACAGAGCACCCTTAGGATGGCGATCTGGACCAGTGATGTAACGGACACCAACAAACTTGGCTGCGGGATTCTTATTTCTACTGACGTCACGTCCTCCAGTTGCACTTGTCAGTTTGTACAAAGCAACAGCTCCCTTGATAACAGTAACTAAAAATAACAATTAATATTGAATAAATAATAGTTCAGGATTAAAGGAAAGAAATCACGTTCAAGGGAATGAGGTGCGATTGGAAAATGATGCACTAAGGATAAAACTATGCGTAGACTACACAATTGGCCAGAGTAGCCGATGTAGACGATCATAGGCAAGAACGAATTGTTGAATGAATAAATAAACAATGACATAACTTTGTTTTGGTTGATCGTATTCAATTGTCAACTAGTTTTATATTGGCCAATCTGACAAAGTTACAAAACCCATAGTTATAATGGTTGGGAATGTCTAGAAACATTATAAAGTCCACCTATTTAGCCAATAGCAGTGATGAATTTGTTTACCTCTTGGAGTAACGCAAATCTTGTTCTTTAGACGATCATTGATAAATACCAAAGTACTGTATGGTGTGCTGTAAACGTGACCTTTTGTGGTTGCAATCAATTGTAGTTGTCTAACGGCTGACCGTTTGGTAGCAACCACGAAGATCTCAACACCAATTCCGACTAATGATTTCGATGGTTTAACGATTCTATCCACAGAAACACCACCCGTCAGTACAATAAGTACTCTCTTTCTACCACACTTGGGTTTTCCTACAAACAGGTATCTCTTGGCGTAATTGAGAGCACTTCCGGTTCGTCGTTGTCCTCGTACCAGTCTGATTCTCCTCAACACACGATACACACTGCCCCGTCCTCTGACTTTTGTCATGCTTAAGATACGTTGTTGGCGTGAGGAATAGATGACGATTCCGACACGTGTTTGTCGAGATGATACGACAAAGCGTCGCACCATGTCCTTGATAAATTTCCTGATGTAGCGAATGTTGCTACGACCAACACGAGAAGAGACATCAATGAGGAATCCAAGGTCAACCCGGCGGTTGCAAACTAAAGGCAATGTTAAAAGTGGTGGTTAATAAAGTTTTGATACCGTTTTAATAAATCAAGATAAATAATATATTATAATAATAATTAATATAGTAATGAGTGAGAATGGGTAGATGAGGCTCTTACCTTTCGGTGGTGAAGCTGATTTTCGTTCAGAACAATTTTTTTTGCAAAAAAGAAAAAAAAGTTACACATTAGTGCTAATGAAAGTTAAAAAATAAATTCAACTTTTCCTTCTTTTTACAATGTTACGAATTTTAAATCATGTTTTTCTTTCGATAGAAGAACATTATTGTTAAAATGAGCCGATATTTGAAAAAAAATTAGGAAACTAAAGGAAATTTGCAAATCAGAGATTTTCACGATATTTAAAACTTCCCGGCAAACATGACAACTAGGATTCCAAAAAACCTATTGGTGAAGTGAACCATCTTTACATTACCTGGTCTGAAGCAAGACTTCATACGTGCTCTTATCTCACGTGCATTCAGTGCTCTGCCAAATACTTGCATACAGGCAACACGTCCTTTGAAGTACCGACGATCACCAGGTTTAGCACCAATCACAACTGCATAGTTTGTCGCTAGACCAGAATAGAATTTACCAATTCTCTTACGAGCGATTGGTTTGGAGTTCCTCCATAATGTTGCTATTCCTGTTCTTTGGTCGTATGTAGCAGCGATGTAGTTCCATCTTCCTCGTCGAATGGATCGACTCTTAAGGTATGGTGATCGCTTTCGTTTACGGCCAACGAATCGAACAAACAGCTCATTAGGTTTTGTCATCCACAGATGCACTCCCCATCCTCGTGGGTTGAAATGGAAGATGGGTCCACTACTCTCAGGGTACACCCAGCCAACGATTGTGATCGATGATTTGGTATCCAAGCAACCAGAGTTAGGGATCAACACGTAACTGTTTGGTCTACCCTTGAAGTACAGAGCTCCTTTAGGATGACGATCTGGACCAGTGATGTAGCGAACACCAACAAACTTGGCTGCAGGATTCTTGTTTCTACTGACGTCACGTGGTCCAGTTGCACTAGATAACTTGTACCATGCAACAGCTCCTTTTGCGACGACAACTATAGCAAATTTAATCGGATTATTAAGATAAACTTGGTCAAATTAATCTAGACATTTTGGTCCTTTTGATGATTCTCAAAGGACTCATTAAATCTTTTTAAATTTTGGATTACATTCCCAAGCATTTTCCTGGGATGGAATAAATCCTCCAAATGTATTGCGTAGCACCTTTATTTTGTTTGGCCCCTAAAGGTCCTTCCTATTTTCATGTAAAAATGGATCTTTAAAACCATTTTTTCCTAGCTATACCTAGAAAACCTTAACCCATTCACTAGGACCACAAGATCACAAACGTACCTTTAGGTGAAACGCATATCTGACTAGACATACGGACCACAATGGTGATCAGATTTCCATGAGCTATCGTTATCACGTGACGTCTAGAAGTTGCAATCTGGTGCATTTGTTTTCGTCCACCTTTATTAGGCACCACGACAAAGATCTCAACTCCGATGTTTTCCAAGGATTTCGCGGGCTTTCTGACTCCATCAACAGATGCACCACTCGTAAGAACGACGAGGACTCTCTTTCTACCACATTTGGGTTTTCCCTCAAACAGGTATTTTTTGGCATATCGTAGAGCACTTCCTGTTCGTCTTCGGCCTCGTCTGATTTTGATTCGTCCTAGAACTCTGTTAACATCTCGGTTAGATCTCGCACGGGTTAGCCTAATGATTCTTCGCTGACGGGAAGAATAGGTGACAATTCCTACGCGAGTTAGACGCGAGGTAACTCTAAACCGACGAACCATTTCTTTTACGTAGATACGAATGTATTTCATGTTCGCACGACCAACTTGTGGCGAAACGTCAATAAGGAAACCAAGGTCAATACGGCGGTTGCATACTAGATAACAACAACAAAAAAATTAGAATCTAAATAAAATTTTAAAAAGTTTACAAACCTGGATCGTAAACAACCTTTTCCGAATTCACGAATGATCACGATACATTGACTCTGGACACCTCCAGATTAGACTTGATGTGTTTATACAGTTCAGTACTGTATTTTATAGACTCCTGCCTCGATTGAAGCGATTGATGGAACGTCTATTAGCCAACTGTAAAAATTTTTTAGAGGGCACCCGTGGCCATAACGGGTGGATTCCCCCACCCCGTATTTGTGTTACGAATTATGGAGAAAAATTAAAACAGAAGTTTATCTAGTCCAATCGCTAATGCTTACATTAGTGTTCCTAAGTTCTTTTGCTCGCGCTTTATTTTCTACAGTGCGCGCTCTGTCTCTTTCCTGTTAGGTTCGTTTAGATCTGTTTATACACGTAGATCGTATTGTTTCTCTGATTGGTCCTTATATTCGTAAAACGCAAATCGCACGCGCTTATAGTCTTTAAATAATTTGAATCGTTGTAAAACATACTTTTCGCCCTGATGATGCACTAGAAGTGCGAAAGCTCGGTATTATATTAAAAAATAGTGGAAGAAACAAACGTAAACAACATGGCCATTGTTTGTTTCTTACCTTTGGGTGAGGCTGTGGGTGGAGGACGCGTTGGTGGAGGTGGTGGCGGAGGTGCTAAAAAGAAAATACAAGAAAAATATTTAAGTGACAGGAAACAAAGAGAATTGTTAAACATATTCATTGTCATTACCTCTAAAGCATGTCTTCATTCGCATTCTGATTTCAACAGCTGTCAACGCTCTGCCAAATACTTGCATACAGGCAATACGTCCTTTGAAGTACCGACGATCACCAGGTTTAGCACCAATCACAACTGCATAGTTTGTCGCTAGACCAGAATAGAATTTGCCAATTCTCTTACGAGCGATTGGTTTGGCGTTATTCCATAGTGTAGCTATTCCAGTTTTCTGGTCGTATGTAGCAGCGATGTAGTTCCATCTTCCTCGTCGAATGGATCGACTCTTAAGGTATGGAGATCGCTTCTTGTACCGACCAACGAATCGAACAAACAGCTCATTAGGTTTTGTCATCCACAGATGTACTCCCCATCCACGTGGGTTGAAATGGAAGATGGGTCCACTGCTCTCAGGGTACACCCAGCCAACGATTGTGATCGATGATCTTGTATCCAAGCAACCAGAGTTGGGAATCAACACGTAACTATTTCGTCTACCGCTGAAGTACAGAGCACCCTTAGGATGACGATCTGGACCAGTGATGTAACGGACACCAACAAACTTGGCTGCAGGATTCTTATTTCTACTGACGTCACGTCCTCCAGTTGCACTTGTCAGTTTGTACAAAGCAACAGCTCCTTGTTTTACGATCACTATAAACGAAGAAGTTTATTATCTATGAGACTTTCCACATATTGAATAAAGTTGCTTTCAAAATCAGTATTACAATATATGCAGTCAGCAATAGCCTTTTCAAATTGTTTATCGAGAACATTGCTTACACATTTCTGTGCTTAGAAAGAAAATAGTGCTGAACTATGTTTTGGTTTTAACATTTTAGGTAGCTTAGAATTGCAGCGCAAAGTACCAGCACACGCCGCAATTGATTTCCCTGACGAACATTGCTAATCAAGGTTAATTCAGCTTCTGCTGCCTGTAGAGCTGGATCACGCGCAGTTAACTTTTATTCTATTTTATGTCCTCTTTCTATTAAAGTACTAAAAAGTTCCTAATTACCTCTTGGTGAGACACAAATCTTGTTCTTCAAGCGATCCGTAATAGCAACCAGAGAGCCGTAAGTTGAAAACGTCACGTGTTGCCTGGTGGTTGCAATCCGGTAAATCTGTTTTATGCCTCGTCTACTTGTTACTATGGCAAAGATCTCCACTCCAATACCAACTAGAGATTTTGTTGGTTTGACAACTCTGTCAACCGACATACCGCCCGTCAGTACAATAAGAACTCTCTTTCTACCACACTGGGGTTTTCCTACAAACAGGTATCTCTTGGCGTACTTGAGAGCACTTCCGGTTCTTCGTTGTCCTCGTAACAGTTTGATTCTCCTCAATACTCGATACACGCTGCCACGTCCTCTGATTTTTGTCATGCTCAGGATACGTTGTTTGCGTGAGGAATAGATGACGATTCCGACACGTGTTTGTCGAGATGATACGACAAAGCGTCGCACCATGTCCTTGACGAACAGACGAATGCTACGTATGTTGTATCGACCAACACGAGAAGAGACATCAATGAGGAAACCAAGGTCAACGCGACGGTTGCACACTGGAAGAGAACACGTTAGAATGGTTAGAAAGAAGGAAACAGGGTATTTTTACAATTGATAGCAAGACCAAAAAAATTTCGAGCTTCTGTTCTGCACAGTTACCTTTTGGTGGTGGTGCTGTTTGTTGTATCCACAGAGATTAATGTCGGAAAAAAAGACGGTCACATTAGTAATAGTCATTTTTTAATGGTTCTAAGAAATAAAAATGAGACTGTAGTCTCCTTGATTAAAAGGAAACTCCGAACATTACCTGGTCTGAAGCAAGACTTCATACGTGCTCTTATCTCACGTGCATTCAGTGCTCTGCCAAATACTTGCATACAGGCAACACGTCCTCTGAAGTACCGACGATCACCAGGTTTAGCACCAATCACAACTGCATAGTTTGTCGCTAGACCAGAATAGAATTTACCGATTCTCTTGCGAGCGATTGGTTTGGAGTTCCTCCATAATGTAGCTGTTCCTGTTTTGTGGTCGTATGTAGCAGCGATGTAGTTCCATCTTCCTCGTCGAATGGATCGGCTCTTAAGGTATGGAGATCGCTTCTTGTACCGACCAACGAATCGAACAAACAGTTCATTAGGTTTTGTCATCCACAGATGTACTCCCCATCCACGTGGGTTGAAATGGAAGATGGGTCCACTACTCTCAGGGTACACCCAGCCAACGATTGTGATCGATGATCTGGTATCCAAGCAACCAGAGTTGGGGATCAACACGTAACTGTTTGGTCTACCCTTGAAGTACAGAGCTCCCTTAGGATGGCGATCTGGACCATAAGTATATCGAACACCAACAAACTTGGCTGCAGGATTCTTATTTCTACTGACGTCACGTGGTCCAGTTGCACTTGATAACTTGTACCATGCAACAGCTCCTTTCTTTACGATCACTTTGAAGAAGTAGAAAGAAGTAGAGTACTGAGTTAATCAAACTTTATTGATAACATTCAGTAAATTCATGAATTGACCAAGGCGATTTTGACCGCATACACACACAGAGACAATGAATTAATCTAAGAATAGTTACCTCGAGGTGACACACATATCTTCTTCGATACCCGAGCAACAACTCTGATAAGAGATCTGTATGATGTTATGATGATATGTTGTCTAGTGGTAGCCATCTGTATCATCTGTCTGAAGTTTTTTCGCTGGGTTGCAACGACAAAGATCTCCACTCCTGAGGTTACTAACGATTTGGTGGGTCGTACGACTCTGTCCACAGACACACCGCCCGTCAGTACAACAAGAACTCTCTTTCTACCACATTGAGGTTTTCCTGTAAACAGGTATCTCTTGGCGTAGTTGAGTGCACTTCCGGTTCGTCTGCGTCCTCGCATGATCTTGATTCTTCTTAATACCCGATAAACGCTGGCACGGTTTCTGGCTCCAGTTAGTCCAATAAGTCGCTTTGGACGAGATGAATATATAGCGATACTGACACGGGTCTGTCGTGGCGACACCACAAAGCTCTGAACAAGGACCTTGACAAACTGTGTAATGTAGCGGATGTTTGTTTGACGAACTTGTGACGATACGTCGATGAGGAAACCAAGATCAACACGGCGTCTGCAAACTGTAAGAGTGCATGAGGTAAGTCAAAATGTATCTGCTTCAGTTATATTTCAGTAAAGAACCGTGTCTTATTGCAAGGCACAGATGAGCAAAACCCCACCAATAATAATGCTAGCGATAACGATAACGATAAAAACCATGAACTGCCGGGACAAAGGAATGAAAACATTGAATTGAACTTCGACGTGAATGAAGTAACTTATGCAGTTAACTTGAAAAAGAAGCCAAGAAAAAAATACTTCATCGCGATTTGAACCCTCTAGAAAAAAATAATCGAACTCCAATAGTTTTTGGGCTTATTTCACGATGATATTCAATTTTGGATTCACTTACTGGGAGGTACTGGTGGTTTTGGCGTTGTCGGAGGAGGTCGAGTTGCTAAAAAGAAAAAGAAAATGGAAAGTTTAAAAACATTTAAAAACATTTATCTTTACGAAGTAGCAAAAAAATCAAGGCTGAAACAGATTAGATGGATTGATTATGTCTAGAGATTATTGTTCTAAGAAGAATGCTGTAGTTAGAGCGGTTTTCGTATGACTGAAAAGATACAGGAAAAAAGTAGCCGTAGTAGAACCATACCCGTAGCAAAGTGCAATGATTAGTTGAATTACTGGAAGAATGAGAGTCCTGTGTTACGGCATTTTGTAAGCCAGTACCGCTGGTAGATTTTCCCCTCATACGAAAACCGCTCTATAAATCGACTAATACTTACTTGGTCTAATCATACAAATGCGCGTTTTCAGGCCCACCATTAGTGTTGGCAGCGAGCTAAACGAAACCTTAATGATGTGACTTCCATCGCTTGCAATTTGTCTAAGTTGCTGTTTTCGGTAAGAATTACCAACAGCAATCGTGAACACTTCGACTCCAGCTTTCTTGAGACGAACTGCAGGTCCTTTTACAGAATCCTGTGAGATTCCGTCGGTCAAAAGAACAAGCACTCGCTTTCTACTTTTTGGTGTACGTCCCCTGAACAGGTTTCTGAGGGTGTAGCGTAAAGCTTTTCCTGTCTTTGTACCTCCACCAGGATAGCGTACTCTGCCAATAGCTCTCCACAAGGATCGTCTTGATCGATATCGGTTTAATCGGAAGATCTTGTACGGTCGTGAACCATAGATAACCATTCCAACACGAGTGTGACGACTTGAAATTTTAAAGAAGCTTACTAAGGATCTTATAAAGTTGATTAGGCGTCCAAAGTTTTGTTTTCCGCGACGTACGATGCTTCCTGATCCATCGACTAAGAGTCCCAGGTCAATAGGAAGTGTACACTCTAAGAATTAAAAAATATATATATAATGCGTAAGCTATTGGAATACGAAATCCAACACTCGATATCCAAGTAACGTCCAGTTTCCTTTTGAATCAGAAATATGTTGCAAAAAATAATCACACGACGACATGCGACACGCAACACGCGACACGCGACACATAATAACTGCTCTCGATATCTAAAATACCCAGAAATAACGATCGATTAAGGGAAATGAATCAAAATCGTACGACATGTGGCGCACAACATGCAAATAGTATTCATTTGACGTGCGACATTGGTCTAATGATGTGTAGTTAACACTGACTTGATACAAGCAACAAATAGGAACATCTTACCGTCAGGTCGACTTGGTGGCACTACAACAAAAAGAAATGTGAAATGATTATTATTTTTATTATAATCTTATATTTAATCTTTAATATTATATTCTAATCTTATTAAAATTAAAATTAAAATAATTCAATCAAATTTATGAAAAAAATCATGTTCTGATTGCATTGCAGCTGAGTTGATTGCGTTCCCCGAAAGGAATTATGGGTCAACTATACTTTTGGTCAGCATTTTCTGAGTGGGGACTTGGGAAATTCTAATTACAATACAATTTCGAATCCTCATTTCTGATTGGTTGAACTTGAGTTCGTTTAGAAGGTCAACCCAGCTAGTTCTATGTTGTTTGTTTGTCCTGTGTCTCTTCCTTTGTTTGTGTGTCTTCTATCTGCCTAGCCTCGTTTGTTTAATCCTGTTCCTAATAAAGCTTACTTTTTGTGGGTTTGGTTGTCGGTTTGGTTGGTCTCGCTGTAAAACAACAAAATAGGAAAAATAAATTGATAATCTTTTACAAATCATCAAGCAAATGAAAATAAGACAGATATTTCTATCTTGGAAAGTCATTTTCAAAAATAACTGTATACCTTATAACATTTTAATTTTGTAATTGTAACTCAAAGCAGTGTTATCCATAGGTATATCTTACCTCTGAAGCACCGTTTTTGTGCTTGTCGTATTTGCTTTGCATTAAGAGCAACACTGTACACTTGAATACAGAACAGTCTTCCACGGAAGTATCGTCTATCTCCTTTTCTTGAACCAATTCTGATTGGATAATTAGTTGCCAGTTCAAACCTTCCAATCTTCCTTCTTGCAACAGGCCTCGAGCCTACCCAAAGAGTTGCGATACCTCGATTGTAATCATAGGTCGCACCAATGTAGTTCCAAGCACGGTAAGCAAGTGGTCTTCTGTCAGAAGATATTGACTGTGTAAAACGTTTGTCGCGACGGACGAATCGAACGAAAAGTACTCTGGGTCTTGTCATCCATAAGTGAACGCCAAAGCCGCCAACATCATAGTTAAAGATGGGACCAGATTTTCCCTCGTGGTAAACCCAAGCAAGGATGGTCATTGAGCGTCTAGTATCAAGCTTTCCTCTGTTTGGAATCTCAATGTAGCTGCCAGGTTCTCCTAGGAACTGAGTGGAGCCATCCACACGACCGTCCGGGCCTGGTGCTGGTTTAGTTTTGACTAATCGACCTGGTGGACTGTGCTTTGTGACGTCCGTTCCGCCATGAAGCTTGTCCAGCGGGAAGATAGCAACAATGTGAGGAAGTTCTACAACAAATGCAACAAGAATTGGAATCAGCGAGTGTAAAAAGGTAACAAATATTCTATCTCTTTTTCTGTTTCTTTTTGCTTCACCGTCGCAAATTTACACAAGGATACACTTGTTGTATCTCGGCACAAAGTTTGGTACAGCTCAAGGAAGGAATTGGACAATTCTCTCAAAGAACTATTCCAGCCAACTCATAAAAATGACAGAGCCTTATGCGTGTATATAAATCATATACTGTCTATCATACTATATATACTTAAAATATGATATACGTACTGGGCGGAGGCTTTGTAGGTGGCGGTGCTCCTGAAATTCAGAATATAAAGGCAGAAAAAGTTAGAAGTTTTACTGAAATAGGCTATATAAATGGTAAACCGTTTCTGTTTACAAGACTTTCGAGTTCTTCAGTAGAAGGAAGCTGGGAAGCCTTGAGACTTCAAATTTCACATAATTTAGAAAATGTGAAATTCGCTACTTACCTTTCAAGCACACCCTGGTACGTTTCTTAATCTGTTTTCCAGTCAACGCAACATCGAATACATGGACACAAGAGATGCGACCTTTGAAATATCGCTTGTCGCCATACTTTTTGCCCATAACTGCTGGGTAATTGGTAGCAAGGCGTATCACACCAATGTTGCGTTGTGCAACTGGCTGTGAGTTTATCCAGAGAGTTGCCAGCCCAGTCTTATGGTCATACGTGGCACCAAAGTAGCTCCATTTTTTGGGTTTCAAGCGACGGCTCATTATGTGGATTGTCTTGCGACCAGAGCGTCGAGAAAACCGTGCAAAGAGGATATTAGGTGCTAAGAACCATACATGTACGCCCCAATGACGAGGTCTGTAATGGAAGATTGGACCACTTTTCTCAGGATAAACCCAACCAAGAATAGTAATAGACTCTCTGGCATCAATGCCGCCTTTGTTAGGGAAGTATATATAGCTGTTTGATCGGCCTGGGAAGGCATATGAACCACGTGGCCAACCATCAGGACCTGGAGCTAGATGGACACCTACTGGACGACCAGCGGGGTTACGTCTTGGTCCTACGTCACGCCCACGAGTTTTACCGTTCAGTGGATAAAATGCGATGGCTCTTGGTTTTGCTGTGAAGAAAAAAAAGTTATTCACTGAAGATATATGATAAATAAAGCATGGAAAACAGCATGCCTAATGTCATGCAACCATCAAAATAAAATTACAAGCACCATGACAACATGGCAATCCTTGGATTATAGCTTAATAAAATTATCTATGAAATTAGTAGTAGACTTACGTGGAGGAGTTGGCTTTTTAGTGACTGAAAAAGCAACGAAACAATGATAAAATTAATTATTATATAACATAAAATGATTATTTCACGCTTAACTTATCTTTACAAAACATATGGTTTTCAATGCTAAAGAGAAATATTCCCCGCCCTTTTTTAACGACCAGAATTAGTTAGAGGAATAATGTGAGGAACTTCAAGATTATTACAACTGGTCTACACTTAGAACAATGCTAACTATTATGAGAGCAAACATTATATTACTCGTCTACAAGTGGGAAACCTCTGCTCCGTCACGTGTTATAAATGGCATTCTCTTGGCGTGCAAATACCGCTTGTCACGTGATGGCATCAGTCAAAAGGCACTCGATTGGCGGACAACCAGTACCCGTCACGTGATAACAATAAATGGCATTCATGAATTGGAAACTGTTGTCATGTGATATCAATCAGAGGCGGGACAAACAATGTCTGTCATGTGACATGATTCAGAGGGACAGTCTAATGGAGGGCAAAAACGGATTCCCACGTGTAATGAACCAGGACATTCTAATGGCGGGCAAACACTGGTTGTCACGGGATAGTATCAGTAAAAGGTCATTGAATCAGCGGGCAAAGTCTGCTCGTCACATGATATGACGGCATTCTAATGCAAGGCAAACACTGCTTGTCATGTGATGATATCAGTCAAACGGCAATCAATTAGTGGGAAAAGGCTGCTCCCAACATCATGGCATTCTAATGGTGCGCAAACACTGCTCGTCACGTTATAAGATGGCAAGTGGGTAATCTCTATCATGGTCGGTCAAACAATTCCAGCTAGAAAACAGGCAGACGGTATCTCATAACAACTGGCTTCATGGTTCCAAAACCGGGAGAAAATGACGTCTTTTGGTACAAATACAACAGATATAATGGTAACATACCTGGCTTACAAGCATGGCTCAACATTTTGCTTATTATATGTTGAAGACCACTAAATTCGACCGTAAAGACCTCTTCAGTTGTAGTGGAGATTTCTTCCAGTTGATGTTTGCTATAAGAATGGCCAACACCGACCGACATTACCTCGACACCTTTCTGTTTCAAGTGTTCAGCAGGACGATGAACATTGTCAGTAGATTTGCCGTCTGTTATGACAATAAGCTCCTGTTTCCTTGTAGTCGATGTATGGGAGAAAAGGGCCTGTTCTGTATAGGAAATGGCTTTCCCGGTTTTTGTTTTTCCACGCGGGTATCTAACAAAAATGTCAACCATTCACAATAACTTGGTATCGTTATACGTTTTATAAAAATGCCTCGTCTTGCTGCTCCATTTCAGATCACAACACCTTCGTCTTTTTATCAGATCAAGCTTCTTACACGAATTTTATTGGTAAATTTTAAAATTATTTTTGTCATTCATTTATTTATCTCCTTGCACATTCTAAACAGCCGAGTTAATATACACTTATTTCAATTAACGTTGATAACGTAAGAATCAAATCTAAATCGGTATTTTTGATTAAAGTTCCTATCATCTGGGGAATCTAAGGCCAGAAATACCTTCTTAACATGGAAGAAGCTTTATGATTTGAATAATGTGAATCCCGCAAGTTCGAACACTTAAAGCATAGTCATTCCAAAGTTATCACCGAACCATTTCCTACCGGTTAAAGCTTAACTAAATTGACTAGAAAAATTGAAAAAGGAGGTGATTGCCAAGTGATATGAAATGTAGCAACAAGGCAAGGTCTTTACACCAAATGCATATCGTTAGAATGTGCTCTGGTCACTGGTTTCATGTTTTTGAATCTTTCCTATGGGAGGAGCTCTCTCTCTCATCAGGATAATCTGGCTGGCACTGACACACTTTTTTATAATTGCATTCAGGCGTAGACGAGTTTCCAAATAGACCAGTCGCTACGTATCTCACGGAAAAGAGCTTACCTAACATGATCGAGTTTGTTGAGTACTTTTCCAACCGATTTGCTCTCCTCAAATCCCAATATACGCTTAGGTCGTGAGCCATACACAACTGCTCCAACTCTTGCTTCTTGTTTAGAAACGGCTAACGAACTTACAAATGATTTAACAAAGTCGATGATGAGTTGGAAATTCTTCTCTCCGATGCTGCCTGAGCCATCAATCACAAACCCGATGTCCAAGGGAGCATGGCATACTGTGGGGTAAGATCAATATATTAATCAATTATTGGGTCTGGTCATTTCATGGTCTTTTTTCTGGACTTTATCGATGATCAGTTTTTGTCTCTTCTTTGCCTGGGCTGTCATGTATTTGAACTCCAATCTAACATGGTACACTGTTAATTGTTCCGGCCCGTCATTTTATAGCTTTCTTAATAGTCTCATGACTGGAATTGTCTTTAGAATTTGGAATCGGTCATCTTGGTTCATCGTCACGGTCACTTCAATACTGGATGCATGGTTTATGGCCAAAAATGTACACCACAATATCATCTTGGTTCATTGTCATGGTCACGGTCTCGGTCACGGTCACGGCAACATTGGACTGTAGGATGCATGGTTCATGGCCAAAAGAGTACACCACAATATCATCTTGGTTCATTGTCATGGTCATGGTCACGGCAACATTGGAATGTAGGATGCATGGTTCATGGCAACCATCTTAGTCATGTCACTTGGTCACATTTCCAAAACTTAGAGTCACAGACAAGAAAGGGTTTGCCTATGCGATTATTTAAGCCATGTAGCATTTACAATATTTTTACGTTTTACTTGCTTTACATTTAACAACCGTATTAACCTTTTAGCCTCTTACATTATTTTATCTTTTATATTTATCTTATTTATATATTGACACTATTTTAACTATTTACTCGTTTATCACTGATTGTTTATGAGTATAATAAAGTAATTTTTTTGTACATTTTGTACATGCTTATAATTTATTTTATATAAGCTTTACAGCAATTATAAAAGCCGGATATATATCTTATTAACATTTAACACTTTTATCTTTTTAACATACCTGGTCTTGTTGGTTTAGTTACGGGAGGAGTTGGCACTAAAATAGGGACACGAAAATTGGGAATTAGACATCATGAATAGAAATATGTGATTATTAAACATTTTCTATAAATCTTTGCTTAGGGAATGATATATCCTGTTTCAGAAAACGTGTAATATCTCGTCATTTTAGTTACGCGATGTTCTTATTGTAAAGGGCCTGTTTGTTTCATTCTCGGGGACGAAGAGCCACCCAAATCCCCAAGCCCAAAATCCTTTTATTATTTTAAAATACTTTTAACATATTAGGCGAAACTTACCACGACGGAAGCATGTCATCATTTTCGATCTGATCTCCACTGCCTTCAAAGCTCTTCTGAACACTTGTACACAGGAAATACGACCTTTGAAGCGACGACGATCACCGGGTTTTACACCAATCACAACTGGATAATTCGTGGCTAGACCTGAATATAATTTACCAACGTTTCGTTGGGCAATAGGTGAAGCGCTCCTCCACAGAGTGGCCAGACCTGTCTTAGCATCATAGGTTGCTGTGATGAAGTTCCATTTTCGTGGGGTGATTGCACGACTAAGGATGTGAGGAACTCGTTTCCTTTTGCGTCCAACAAATCGTACAAACAACTCATTTGGTTTTGTCATCCAGAGATGCACTCCCCATCCTTTAGGATTGTAATGGAACAAGGGTCCACTACTTTCAGGATACACCCACATCATGATTGTGATGGACTGTTCGGTATCTAAGCATCCAGTATTTGGGATGCGCACATGGCTGTATACTTTACCACTGAAGTAGATAGCGCCTTTAGGATGGGTATCTGGACCACGGACGTAACGGATTCCAGAAAATACAGCTTGTGGGTTCTTATTTCTGCTGATGTCTTTCTTGAGGACTGCGCCGTTGAAAGGATACCGAGCTACAGCTCCTCTATTGACGGTCACTAGGAAAGTGGAGTAAATATATGAATCGGTTAAACGACTGGATTTATAAGACGAATGAATTAAGATGGATCTTTATGGTATCCTTCAAAGAGACATACTCGAAAATTTATCGAGAAAAAACATACTAAATTTATTTATTTTTTCTCATCTTCGTAGCTTTGACTTATGACTTACCTCGAGGAGTATTGCAGATTTTCACAGCCAGAGGATTCAAGATCTTGACAAGAGACTTGTATGCTGATACGATTAAGTGTTTTCTGCTTGTTGCCATCTTTATCATCTGTCTCAAACCTCTTCGCTGGGTTGAAACAACAAACACTTCCACACCTATTCCAACTAGGGATTTAGTTGGTCGTACGACTCTGTCCACAGACACACCGCTCGTCAGTACAATAAGAACTCTCTTTCTACCACACTGAGGTCTTCCTGTAAACAGGTATCTCTTGGCATATTTGAGTGCACTTCCGGTTCGTCTGCGTCCTCGCATGATCCTGATTCGTCCTAAGATTCGGTTAACACTGGAACGTCCCCTAGCTTGTACCATGCTGATAAGACGACTTTGCCTAGAGGAGTAGATTACCACTCCAACGCGTGTTTGTCGTGAGGACACAACAAAACGTCGGGTCATTTGTTTGACAAACATGCGGATGTATCTGATGTTCTTTCTGCCGACACGGGAAGAAACGTCGATCAGGAATCCAAGGTCAACACGACGTCTGCACACTGTAATTATGTAATTAAGTAATAAGTAACAGTAATAGTAGATATTAAGCTTATGCAATTAAAATACATACAGATTATGGGTACAATTTTGGTACAAGTTTTTTTAATGTTTTTTTAATGTTTTTTCAAAAAATGTACGCTTTAATGTAAATTATGTCAAGATAGAGAAATATATAATACCTTTAGGAGGAGGTGGTGGTGGTGGTGGTGGAGGAGGTGCTGCAAACAAAAAAGGAAAAATTCAAAAATGGGATAGTTATGAAAGAACAGCAACAAAAGAGAAAATACATACTTCTGAAGCAAGTCTTCATTCGCATTCTGATTTCAGCAGCTGTCAACGCTCTGCCAAATACTTGCATACAGGCAATACGTCCTTTGAAGTACCGACGATCACCAGGTTTAGCACCAATCACAACTGCATAGTTTGTCGCTAGACCAGAATAGAATTTACCGATTCTCTTACGAGCGATTGGTCTGGCGTTATTCCATAGTGTAGCTATTCCTGTTTTGTGGTCGTATGTAGCAGCGATGTAGTTCCATTTTCCTCGTCGAATGGATCGGCTCTTAAGGTATGGAGATCGCTTCTTGTACCGACCAACGAATCGAACAAACAGTTCATTAGGTTTTGTCATCCACAGATGCACTCCCCATCCACGTGGGTTGAAATGGAAGATGGGTCCACTACTCTCAGGGTACACCCAGCCAACGATTGTGATCGATGATCTGGTATCCAAGCAACCAGAGTTAGGGATCAACACGTAACTGTTTGGTCTACCCTTGAAGTACAGAGCTCCTTTAGGATGACGATCTGGACCAGTGATGTAACGAACACCAACAAACTTGGCTGCAGGATTCCTGTTTCTACTGACGTCACGTCCTCCAGTTGCACTTGTCAGTTTGTACAATGCAACAGCTCCTTTCTTTACGATCACTGTAAACAAAGCAGTTCTTCATATAAGCGACTTTCGAATAATTGAATAAAAGAAAAACTTGCGAAATGTTACAATAGAGGCTTTGCACCATTATGTGATGTGCCTCCTGTCATGGCTACCATCACGTGATGGTGCAAAGCCTAAATACAAGAAGTCAGTGATATATTCTTCAAATTGTTTATCAAAAATAAACAATGACCATTTCAGTGCTTAGAAAAAAAAGTGCTAAATTTTGTTTTTGTTTTAAACTTTTAAGCTGCTTGGAATTGCAGCTCAAAGCACCATGGCCATCACGTGCCGCAATTAAAAATACAAACATCGTTAATCAAGGGTAATTCAGCTTCTTCTGTAGGACTGGATCATCATGCTGATACCTCTTTTTTCATTTTATGTCTCCTTACGATTATAGTACTAAAAAGTTCCTAATTACCTCTTGGTGAGACACAAATCTTGTTCTTCAAGCGATCCGTAATAGCAACCAGAGAGCCGTAAGTTGAAAACGTCACGTGTTGCTTGGTAGTTGCAATCTGGTACATCTGTTTTATGCCTCGTCTACTTGTTACTATGGCAAAGATCTCCACTCCAATACCAACTAGAGATTTTGTTGGTTTGACAACTCTGTCAACTGACACACCGCCCGTCAGTACAATAAGTACTCTCTTTCTACCACACTGGGGTTTTCCTGTAAACAGGTATCTCTTGGCGTAGTTGAGAGCACTTCCGGTTCGTCGTTGTCCTCGTAACAGTTTGATTCTCCTCAATACGCGATACACGCTGCCACGTCCTCTGACTCTTATCATGCTAAGGATACGTTGTTTGCGTGAGGAATAGATGACGATTCCGACACGTGTTTGTCGAGATGATACGACAAAGCGTCGCACCATGTCCTTGACGAACAGACGAATGCTACGGATGTTGTATCGACCAACACGAGATGAGACATCAATGAGGAAACCAAGGTCAACGCGACGGTTGCACACTGGAAGAAAACACGTTAAAACCTTTTAGCAAGAAGGAAACAGGAAGTTTTAAAATTGATAGCAAGAATGAAACATTTTCAATCTTCTCATCTGCGCAGTTACCTTTTGGTGGTGGTGCTGTTTGTTGTATCCACAGAGAAAAATGTCGTAAAAAAGGAGGATAACATTAGTAATAGTCATTTTTTTAATGGTTCAAAGAAATAAAAATGAGACTGTAGTCTCTGATTGAAAGGAAACTCCGAACATTACCTGGTCTGAAGCAAGACTTCATGCGTGCTCTTATCTCACGTGCATTCAGTGCTCTGCCAAATACTTGCATACAGGCAACACGTCCTCTGAAGTACCGACGATCACCAGGTTTAGCACCAATCACAACTGCATAGTTTGTCGCTAGACCAGAATAGAATTTACCGATTCTCTTACGAGCGATTGGTTTGGCGTTATTCCATAGTGTAGCTATTCCAGTTTTTTGGTCGTATGTAGCAGCGATGTAGTTCCATCTTCCTCGTCGAATGGATCGGCTCTTAAGGTATGGAGATCGCTTCTTGTACCGACCAACGAATCGAACAAACAGTTCATTAGGTTTTGTCATCCACAGATGCACTCCCCATCCACGTGGGTTGAAATGGAAGATGGGTCCACTACTCTCAGGGTACACCCAGCCAACGATGGTAATCGATGATCTTGTATCCAAGCAACCAGAGTTAGGGATCAACACGTAACTGTTTGGTCTACCCTTGAAGTACAGAGCACCTTTAGGATGACGATCTGGACCATAAGTATATCGAACACCAACAAACTTGGCTGCAGGATTCTTATTTCTACTGACGTCACGTGGTCCAGTTGCACTTGATAACTTGTACCATGCAACAGCTCCTTTCTTTACGATCACTGTAAACAGAACAGTCCATTATCGTTAATTCAATGTGAAATTTTTAGCAGATCGAATAAAAGAAGAACTTTACAATATATGCAGCCGTCTATAGTTTCTAATAGTTTAGCCATACCTCGAGGAGTATTGCAGATTTTCACAGCCAGGGGATTCAAGATCTTGACAAGAGACTTGTATGCTGATATGATTAAGTGTCTTCTGCTTGTTGCCATCTTTATCATCTGTCTCAAACCTCTTCGCTGGGTTGAAACAACAAACACTTCCACACCTATTCCAACTAGGGATTTAGTTGGTCGTACGACTCTGTCCACAGACTTACCACCTGTCAGTACAATAAGAACTCTCTTTCTACCACACTGGGGTTTTCCAGTAAATAGGTATCTCTTGGCGTAGTTGAGAGCACTTCCGGTTCGTCTGCTTCCTCGCATGATCTTGATTCGTCCTAAGATTCGGTTAACACTGGAACGTCCCCTAGCTTGTGCCATGCTGATAAGACGTCTTTGCCTAGAGGAGTATATTACCACTCCGACGCGGGTTTGTCGTGAGGACACAACAAAACGTCGAGTCATTTGTTTGACAAACATGCGGATGTATCTGATGTTCTTTTTCCCGACACGGGAAGAAACGTCGACCAGGAGTCCAAGGTCAACGCGACGTTTACACACTATAATGATTATGAGTAATAAGTAAGAATAAATATTTTGCTATAACTTAAAAAACGTAAAGGAGGTGCATTGGTCGCAGAACATATTAAGAGTACAAATGTTCATAATCAAAAAAAAATTTTCTCCTTGAAAGCAAGAAAACAATGCATATCTAAATCATCTACGAAAAAATAAATACCTTTTGGAGGAGGTGAAGGTGGTGGTGGTGGTGGAGGGGGAACTGCAAAACAAAATAAAAAAATTCAATAATGGGATAGTTATGAAAGAACAGCAACGGAAGACGAACTACACACCTCTGAAGCAAGTCTTCATTCGCATTCTGATTTCAGCAGCTGTCAACGCTCTGCCAAATACTTGCATACAGGCAATACGTCCTTTGAAGTACCGACGATCACCAGGTTTAGCACCAATCACAACTGCATAGTTTGTCGCTAGACCAGAATAGAATTTACCGATTCTCTTGCGAGCGATTGGTTTGGCGTTATTCCATAATGTAGCTGTTCCAGTTTTGTGGTCGTATGTAGCAGCGATGTAGTTCCATTTTCCTCGTCGAATGGATCGACTCTTAAGGTATGGAGATCGCTTCTTGTACCGACCAACGAATCGAACAAACAGTTCATTAGGTCTTGTCATCCACAGATGTACTCCCCATCCACGTGGGTTGAAATGGAAGATGGGTCCACTGCTCTCAGGATACACCCAGCCAACGATTGTGATCGATGATCTGGTATCCAAGCAACCAGAGTTGGGGATCAGCACGTAACTGTTTGGCTTACCCTTGAAGTACAGAGCTCCTTTAGGATGACGATCTGGACCAGTGATATAACGGACACCAACAAACTTGGCTGCGGGATTCTTGTTTCTACTGACGTCACGTCCTCCAGTTGCACTTGTCAGTTTGTATAACGCAACAGCACCCTTGATGACGTTTACTACAAATAAAGAGCAAATATTAAACAGAATTCCACATAAATGGTGCTATTTTATAACATCGTATAAGTTATTGTAACAACTAGGTGGAATTCCCTGTGTAAAGACCCGTAGTTTTTTCAAAATTCAGTTGAGTTTCGGTTCTCGCTGCTGTGCCAATCATGTAAAATAGGGGGGTTTTGCAAATTACGTACGATATACGTGCGCCCATTTTCCCGCATGTAATTTTTAAACCACGCTCTTTGGTTATCTTGACTTTAATTTTATCTCTCATCTTTAAAAAAAATATTGTTTAAAATCCATAATGTTACCAGGACGTTTTATATTACCTCTTGGTGTGACACAAATCTTGTTCTTCAAGCGATCCGTAATAGCAACCAGAGAGCCGTAAGTTGAAAACGTCACGTGTTGTCTTGTGGTTGCAATCTGGTACATCTGTTTTATGCCTCGTCTACTTGTTACTATGGCAAAGATCTCCACTCCAACACCAACTAGAGATTTAGTTGGTTTAACAACTCTGTCAACCGACATACCGCCCGTCAGTACAATAAGAACTCTCTTTCTACCACATTTGGGTTTTCCTACAAACAGGTATCTCTTGGCGTAGTTGAGAGCACTTCCGGTTCGTCGTTGTCCTCGTAACAGTTTGATTCTCCTCAATACTCGATACACGCTGCCACGTCCTCTGACTTTTGTCATGCTAAGGATACGTTGTTTGCGTGAGGAATAGATGACGATTCCGACACGTGTTTGTCGAGATGATACGACAAAGCGTCGCACCATGTCCTTGACGAACAGACGAATGCTACGTATGTTGTATCGACCAACACGAGAAGAGACATCAATGAGGAAACCAAGGTCAACGCGACGGTTGCACACTGGAAGAAAAGAGAGTTGTATATCAATAAACGAAAAAAAAAGCATGACACTAATACCTAGTAGTAAAGAGGGAAAAAAAGTAAATTTTCTTTTGATTTTGGACTCTTACCTTTGGGAGGAGGCGCTGTTGTTCCAATTCCATCAAATGGGGAAGAGAAAAAGAAACAAAAACAGAAGCACATTAGTAATTAATCGTACAAGCAAAATAACTCAGTAGTCTTAGATGATATCGTAATAAGGTGAACCAAGCTAGAAGACAACCGCAGTCGGTGTCTGAATGCTTTTACTACACCTCCAGCTTAGACTTGAAGCTAATAGCTTTACAAGAGAAAACAAAACATTTGGTTTATACAAAGGAATTAAAAAGTAACTTTTGATCTGCAACATCTGGTCGTTCAATATCCCTCTCTTGTTTACTAATATTTCAGGAATTGAAAATTTCAAAATTCCGTACATTACCTGGTCTGAAGCAAGATTTCATGCGTGCTCTTATCTCACGTGCATTCAGTGCTCTGCCAAATACTTGCATACAGGCAACACGTCCTCTGAAGTACCGACGATCACCAGGTTTAGCACCAATCACAACTGCATAGTTTGTCGCTAGACCAGAATAGAATTTGCCAATTCTCTTACGAGCGATTGGTTTGGCGTTATTCCATAATGTAGCTATTCCTGTTTTTTGGTCGTACGTAGCAGCGATGTAGTTCCATCTTCCTCGTCGAATGGATCGGCTCTTAAGGTATGGAGATCGCTTCTTGTACCGACCAACGAATCGAACAAACAGTTCATTAGGTTTTGTCATCCACAGATGTACTCCCCATCCACGTGGGTTGAAATGGAAGATGGGTCCACTGCTCTCAGGGTACACCCAGCCAACGATTGTGATCGATGATCTGGTATCCAAACAACCAGAGTTGGGGATCAGCACGTAACTGTTTGGTCTACCCTTGAAGTACAGAGCTCCCTTAGGATGGCGATCTGGACCATAAGTATATCGAACACCAACAAACTTGGCTGCAGGATTCTTATTTCTACTGACGTCACGTGGTCCAGTTGCACTTGATAACTTGTACCATGCAACAGCTCCTTTCTTTACGATCACTGTAAACAGAGCAGTTCAATATCGTTAAATAAATTTGAAAATTTTTAGCATATGAAATAAAAGAACTTCTAAAATATATGCAGCCATCGTAGCTTCTTCAAATAGTTAGCCATTCGTTAACAAGGACGATATTCATTTGAGGTAAATGAAAACAGAAAGCCAAGTTATTTTTTGGCTGATTTCTCACCTTTAGGTGAAAGGCAAATCTTTCTTGTCAGACTATCAGCTTTTGTTACTGCAGATTTGTAGGTCACGACAATGACATGTCGTCTGCTGGTTGCAATCTGGTACATCTGTCTAAATCCTTTTCTGCTTGTCGTCAGAGCAAAGATCTCGACACCAATACTCCTTAGAGATTTAGTTGGTCGTACGACTCTGTCCACAGACTTACCACCCGTCAGTAAGATAAGGACTCTCTTTCTACCACACTGAGGTCTTCCTGCAAAAAGGTATCTCTTCGCGTAGTATAAAGCACTTCCAGTTCGTCTGCGTCCTCGCATGATCCCGATTCGTCCTAAGATCCGATTAACACTGGAACGTCCCTTTGCTCTTGACATACTTAGAAGCGCTCTTTTCTTTGAAGAGTACAGTACTATTCCTACACGGGTGGCGCGGACGGACACCGTAAAACGTCGAACCATTTCTTTAACAAATGTGCGGACGTAACGAATATTCTTGCCTCCGACACCCGATGAAACATCGAGAAGGAAGCCGAGGTCAATACGACGTTTGCAAACTGGAAAGAAAGATGAAAGACTATTAGAAAACTGTTTTATTTTGATCTCAAATAGACTCAGTCAGTAACTTACTGTATGGGGGTTTGTTTGGCCGTGTTGGTGGCTTTGTTGGTGGTGGCGCTGGAGTTGGTGGTGGTCCTGTCAAACAATCAGAAAGCAAGATTTAGTCCTCAATGTAAAATAAGGTAAATGTTGGATCTATATAATTTTTTTATCGCAGAACTGCCTTATAGGCTAATATTTGTAATGCTGGTTGTTGTCTTTATTTGCTTTTCCTGATCCTATTGAGTCTCTTTTGATTGTTATTTTATTGCGCAAGCGACGTTCCATTTACCGAACCCTAGAAACATACGGTTAAGGACTAATATATCATATCAAGGACATCCAAAAATGACATTACCTTTCATGAAGCATTTTCTTGATAGCTTCCTCATTTGCTTAGAGTTCAATGCAGTTCCATAGACCTGCACGCAGAAAATGCGACCCTTGAATCTGCGACCATCGCCATCTTGAGCACCGATTCTGATCGGATAATTAGTCGCGAGACTAAACTTTCCAATGCGTCTGCTAGCTACAGGAACGGAATTGATGTACAACTTAGCCACACCAGTTCTCTTGTCGTAGGTAGCGCCAACATAGTTCCATGCCTTGAAATTCACTTTATTGCTCACCACTGGTGCTGTCATCTTATGTCTGCGAGTAACGAAGCGCACAAACAGCTTTCGTCTTCCTACCATCCAGAAATGGACGCCCCAGCCTCTTCTGTTGTAGTTCACAATTGGACCAGAATTTCCAGTATGGTAAATCCAAGCTAGAATGGTCATTGAATTTTTGGCATCAATTTTTCTGGTGTAGGGGACCTCGACGTAACTGTATTTTCGTCCAGTAAATCGGGTAGAACCTCGTCGTCTTCCATCAGGACCTGGTCCGAACGACACACCACGACGTTTTGCATTGGGGTTTTTGCTTCTGCTGATGTCGCGCCCGCTTCTTGGTCCGTCCAAGGGGTAGATGATTAGAGCTTCTGGTTTAGTTACTTTAATGAATAAGAGTATTAGATAAATATTAATTTGTTATTGATTAAATATTTACTAATTGATCACTATTATGCCCATTACAAACCCGGGTTTATATTTGGTTGACGTTACTTATTTAGTAATTATGCCCATTACATATATAGCGTTATTTTCATCATCATCATCATGCTATGGGGTGATGTTATGGAGTGAGGGGTGTTAGGGGACCATGCCCCCTTTTCAAAGTCCTAGATCCGCCACTATCACTATTATCCTTTCTATCTTTCAGTACCATGCCTTATTAGTAACAAGAATCATATCTTACCTGGTGTTGGTCGAACGGTGGGTCTTGCAGGGACTGAAACCAAAAATCAAAGACCATGTCAAGTTATAGTCTTTATTAGATTACTAAGTATTTAAAGGAAAAAAGAATTGGAACACTTACAACAAACTTTTTCCTTCATCGACTTCACGATACGTCCCAGATTACGGAATCCAGAAGTCACCACGTGTCTTTTATCGGTAGCAATTCGCTGTAGCTGTCTAATCTTGAACCCTCTACCAACACCAATAGCAAAGATTTCTACATTCTTAGATCTTTTCAATCGTCTTGCTGGTGAAGTGATTCTGTCTTGGGAGATACCGTCGGTAAGAACGATCAGGACTCTCTTGCGTCCTTTGGTTTGTCGGCCAGTGAACATCCGGTAACGCGCAAACGTCAAGGCCCTGCCAATTTTCGTCCCTCCACTGGGGTACCTAATGCGTCTAACAGCTGTAAGGATCGCATTTCGACTAGAATATCGCTTGAACCCAAAGATGAGGTAAGGACGGGTTGAGTAGACGGCTACAGATATGCGAGTCTTTGAACGGCCGATTGGTAATGATCTGGTGATGCTACGAACAAAATTCAGGATTCGTGCAAAGTTGCCACGCCCAAGCCGTTCAATACTGCCAGATCCATCGATAAGGAAAGCCAGATCCACTCGAGATCTACAAACTGAACAAATACAAGTATTCATGGTCAATAATTACTTATATAGATACACTGGCTCATTCAAATCTTGAACTTTTATCGTCTACCAAACCAAATTAGTAAGAGAAAGTAAGAGAAAACAAAAAAATATATTTATTCCTAAGACTTTAGGTTGAGCGTAAATTTTTCTTTCCTTTTCTTTTCATTGCTGCGCAATCTTAAGCCTAAAAATAATCTGACTTTTTTTCTGAAAATGAGCTATAAGATTACTTTTTCTGGACACAAAGTCAGAATCGTGCTAAAAACAATAAAAACTCAAGCTTTGTTTAATAACTTAAATCGAATTATGAATTAAATTAAATAGTACCTGGTTTTGGCATTGGTTGAGTGGCAGTTGGTCCAGGTGTTGGGGGAGGTCCTGTAAAAACAAGTAGGAATACTTGATATATAACATATAGAAGACAGCGTTCAGGGTAACATACGATTCAATCAAAATGCAATGGCTTTTCCTTGATATTTTATCGATACCTATCAAACCATGAAACAACCTCTGGGCTGATCTAAGTCAGGACATGGCTAACTCACAGATTGAACCATGAAACAACCTCTGGGCTGATCTAAGTCAGGACATGGCTAACTCACAGATTGAACCCTGAAACAACCTCTGGGCTGATCTAAGTCAGGGCATGGATAACTCACAGATTGAACCCTGAAACATCCTCTGGGCTGTTCTAAGTCAGGGCACGGCTAACTCACATATCAAACCCTGGAACAACTTCTGGGCTGTTCTAAGTCATGGCATGGCTAAACCACAGATCAAACCCTGGAACAATCTCCGAGCTCAGCAAAGTCAGGGCATGGCTAAGTCACATATCGATAGCCTGAAACAGATAGTTTTATAATATTACCTTTGAAACATCTCGTTTTGGCTTGTTTAATTTGACGTGCATTTAATGCAATGCTGTAAAACTGCACACACGCAATTCGTCCACGGAAGTAGCGGCGATCACCGATCTTGGCTCCCAATCTAATTGGTGCATTTGTTGCTAAGGTGATTCTACCGATATTCTTACGTACGACAGGTTTTCCATTGACCCAAAGTATAGCCACACCAGTTTTCTTATTGTATGTAGCACCGATGTATGTCCAAGCTCGTTGTTTGACCCTATTGAATCCAATCAAAGGGCTCGTCATTGCACCATTTCGTTGAACAAAGCGCAGGAAAATGTTCTTGGGTGAGGTCATCCAGAAATGGACTCCCCAGCGAGGGCCAGGGTTGTAGTTGATGATGGGACCGCTTCGTCCACTGTGGTAAATCCATGCTAGGATTGTAATGGAGTTACGGGCGTCAAGCATTTTGCGATTTGGAATTTCGACATAACTTGTACGTCTCCCATAAAACACGACTGAAGTCTCTGGCCATCCGAAGGGACCCTCCTTGAATCCGATTTGACTGAACCTTCCGGTTGGGCTGCGGCGACCGCCAACATCACGACCACGGGTGGATTTATCAAATGGGTATATAGCCAAAACCACAGGCAATCCTATCAATTGAAAAGGTTATACACTATAAGCACATTGTTGAGATTGAGATTGGGTTTATAGATTACTAGTCTTCAACGCAGACGTTCTTAGGGTCGTCATACAACGTTTTTCTTTCTCATAGGAAGAAACGTTGCGTAACGACGTGACAGTACATTTTTGCTACGCAGCAAAGTATCGTACAAAATAATACAAATATTTTAAACGAAACTTACGTGGTGTTGGGCTAGATGTTGGCTTAGCTGTGAATAGAAAAAAATGCTTGTTATCATCAAATTATAGTGACATTTAACGAGCGTTCACCCATTCCTGCAACCATCAAACTCATTTATTCATTCATTCACCCATTAACTATCCTTTCATCTATCCATCCATCCTTCAATCCACCTATCCATTCATCGATCCACCCACCTATCCACCCACACACCAACCCATCCATCCACCCACTCATTCATTCACCTACCAACCCATGCGACCATCCACCCAACTATGCATCAACCGCCCCACCATCCACCCACCCAGCAATCCATCCATCCAACCATACAACAATCCATCAATCCACCCAACCATATATCAATCCACCAACCCATCCATCCACTCATTCATTCAACTACCAACCCATCCACCCACCCATCAATCCATCCATCCAACCATACAACAATCCATCCATCCACCCAACCATATATCAATCCATCAATCCATCTATCCGCTCATTTACTGTAAATTCTCTTACCTCTGAAGCAAGACTTCTTCAGTTGCCTAAGCTGGTAGCCATTCAAAGCCACGTGATACACATGCAAGCATGAAATCTTTCCACGGAAGTACTTGCTGTTTCGGGGTTTTCTTCCAGTGAAGGCGGTGCTATCAGTAGCGAGTTTGAATCGTCCAATGTTTCTCTGGGCGATTGGGACAGAATTTCTCCAGATAGTTCCGAGACCGGTTCTTTGGTCATAGGTCACAGCAATGTAGTTCCATCGCCTGCCTCTGATGCGGCGACTTATCAATTTCCGTACACGCTTCGTTCGGCGCGATACAAACCGAACTTCGAGAGTATTGGTTGCAATCATTTCAATGCCAAAGCCAGAACCGTCTCTTTTATAGACGTAAACTGGACCACTGCTCTCAGGTTTAAGCCAAAATACTACAGTAATAGAATTTACTGTGTCGAGTTTGCCAACGTATTTGATGTAGCTGTTAGGTAACCCGCGGATTTGGAAAGATCCCGCGGGCAGGTTATCGGGACCGGAAGATGAGGCTAGGTTATAGAGACGAGCAGGACGGTTCTTGTAGCGTCCAATGTCACGACCTCGATAGATTCCATTCAGAGGATAGATGCCCATGGCTGGTGGAATGGCTGGAAGGACGGTAAGAAATAAGTTAGTGGTTAGTATAATGCATATCAGTTAGTTTTTAGTTGAGATATGAATGGCGTATATATGATATAGAGATAGACTTGCTCCAAGCCGACCTCTCTGAGACTCTGACATACATAGTCACGAGCAAAGAAAAGGAAAAAATAAGCAAACTTCGAAGTCGCGAGAGGTCGACCTGTTCCTCTTGTACGATTTTTATTTCCGTCTCTCGCCAAAAATGGCATGTATTTCTGCAGCGCGCGCTACATTTTCGTATATACTTATGATAAATTTTCGTGATCTTAAAGAGCGTGACATGAGCAAAATTCGGCGACTCGTTTTGGCGGGAAATAAGTTGGAAAACTCCTCCGTACAGCGCGTGTGATCATGGTTGGGCTGCCTGTGCTTTATTCAACACGCGTGAACTAAAAATGCAGAGAAGGACTTTGCGAAAGTCTAATATAGAGACAATATAGATACTTACTAAGTGGTCGGGTAGGTTTGGCTACAAATACAAAATAAATAAAAAAATAAGTAAAATATTCGCTGAGCAAAACCTCTTCATATCATATTTGTTTGTTTTTTATCACTTTCACTCTGAATATTTTGCATTTCTCATGGCTTTTTTCATTTTTTTTCACTCACTTCATTTCTCGCACACAATTCTATTCAAGTACGAATAGAAGCAAACCTCGAACTGCAAAAACTAGAACTTACTTGTTGGTCGTATGGGTCCTGGAGTGGGCCATGCTGTAGTCATTAAATACATACAAAACGATTAAATACACGTTCAATTTAATAAGATTGTATCAGTTAGACAGGGAAAGGACAGTGGTCAGCCTATATAGAGTGGTTCCAGAGCAGTCATGTTGAAGGCACAACACCTTTTGACCCGGGAGTTAATAAAAGCAAGACCTCTAAGTGGTAATTTAAAGTTGGAGTTTTTGAATTAATTTGAGGCCAACTTCTTTATAAGTGTTGTATGCTAGTTCCAAGCACTACAGTTAGTTTTATGTAAGCATTCATAATAGTTCTCATGAACGTCCATGACTATCGCGGGGAAAAATATTAAGCAAACAGCAAACTCCCATGATTCTCAGGGGTCAAATCTATTCTCTATCGGGGCCGGTACCTAAATGAGGTAAGTATATAGTTATTATAATAGAGACGCACCTTTAAAGCAACGCTTCCTAGCTTCTCGGATTTGACTCGGATACAAAGCAACATCATAGACCTGCATACAAGTAATTCGTCCGCGAAAGTTTCTTTTGTCACCAATACGCGCACCCATCCTGGATGGATAATTTGTAGACAGACGGATTTTACCAATCCTAGATTTAGCCACTAGGACTGCATCTATGTAGAGCTTGGCGACGCCAGTACGCTGATCGTACGATGCGGCTACGAAGTTCCAGGCCTTTGGGCGCACTTTGGCGCTGATCAGCGGTTTTGTCATTTTACGTCGTCGTGTTACAAATCGAACGAATAACGTATTCGAACGAATGATCCAGAAATGAACACCCCAGCCACGTGGGTTATAGTTGAAAATCGGCCCAGATAATCCCTCGGGATTAACCCAAGCGAGTAAGGTAATTGAATTTCTGGTGTCCAATCTTCCACGGTTTGGGAAATGTATGTAGCTGTTTTTGTTGCCCCAAAACCTGTATGAGCCACCAGGTTTACCGTTAGGTCCTGGAGCGGGTTTGACGTTGCCAAGGATACCTGGTGGATTTCTGCTTTTGCTAACATCTACTGCTCTGTATACCTTGGTGAGTGGGTAGAAAGCAACCGCAGGGGGGAGAACTAGGGTAAAACAAATATACGTGAATACCATGCTAAAACAATCGAAAAGATGAATTGTTTGGTCGCATGGTTGTTTATGTTTAGTAATATGCTTGATAATTTCGCGCACTTATGGCAACAGATCAAGCAAAACCACCGAAATTTCGCGATAAAATGTTTTCACTTTTTGACTTTATTTTTTCACGAGAGAGCCATCAACAATAAATATTTTGCAGCTAGACAACATTTCATTAACTGTCAAACACAAAGCATTTAATCGAGGCTGCGAGCGTAAATTGTACCTGGTAGCCTCGACTTAGGGGTTTGTCAATGACCTATAAACGGTTGTATGGAAAGTAGTCGATGGCCTACTAGGTCTTTATGGTTTTATAATTACTGTTATCTCCAGATTAAGGTTTCAGTCTTATACTTACGTCGTCGAGGTGTAGGCCTTGTTGTTGGTTCTGTAATAAATAATACATGTGTGTTAACTCATACCAAGATATTTCAGTAATCTATTACAATGTAATTCCCTTTCCATACTTTAATGAGAGACTATTAACCCTGACTTGAATAAAATACTGTAACTGTACTCTCTCTCTCTCTCTGTTATACTGAAACGCCTAAAGTTACTTACTGGCTCTGAAGCAAATCTTCTTGACAGCTTTTATTTCAGGACCTTTCAACGCCACACTGTATACCTGGACACAGGAAATTCTTCCACGGAAGTATCTCATATCACGCCTCAGCGCTCCCATTCTAACTGGACGATTCGTCGCTAAACGAATCCTTCCAATATTCCTGGAATATATAGGAATGGAGTCCCTCCAGAGGGTGGCAATACCAGTTTTGTCATCATAGGTAGCAGCAACGTAGTTCCACCTATTAGGTTTAAGTCCTCGACCGATAAGTGGTCTTGTTGAGCGACCAGTTCGGCGTACAAAGGTGACCTGAAGAGCATTACGCCCAAGCACCCAGAATCTGACGCCACCAGGAGTATAATGGAACATAGGACCGGATCCTTGTGGGTACACCCAAGCAACTATGGTGATGGAATAAGTTGCATCGAGTCTTCCACGATTGGGAAAGTCAATATAACTTGTTTTTCGGCCAAAGAAGAAGGTAGAGCCATCGGGAAGACCGTCGGGGCCTGGTGCTGGACGTACACCGCGTGGTACCCCAGAGGGGTTGGGTGGGGATGTAATGTCACGACCCCTGGTCTTCTTGCTAAGTGGATAAATAGCCAGCACTCTTGGGAATACTAATAAATAAATAAATAAATAAATAATTTAAAAAAATAACTATAAATCAATCAATCAATAAACATAAATAAATCGGGGCTTTTAGAACTGTCATTCAGTTGTACATATGTTTCTTTATTATATAGACACTAGTGTTTTACTGAGAAATACACCACTTGTATTTTGCATACGAACTACATCCGGGACCTCAGTAACATATTTTTCATTTTATCAGACGTGAAGATATCGATGACGTCACTTCAGTTTTCCCGCTCACTTTTACGCGCGTTGCGTATTTTCGTTTGTGGAATTTGAAAAATACTTTCACCACTCGAAGATAAACTTCATATCTTCGTACCAACGTGTAATATCCTCTATGTATTTTAGTTACCGTAAACCTTTGAATATGAGCCCCTTATCGCGTGATTCTATTGTTCTTCTATTGTTCTAAGACTGACCAAAAAGGCACATTGGGCCAATATAAGCCCAGGGCTTATGAGGTTGAAGGTTTTCAGTCATGACTTTAAGTCAAAGAAATAAAAACTCAACATCTGCATTATACGTACTACTAGAGTGTAGAGTCACGCGTTACAGTCACGCACTCTTACTAAACAAATGAAATAAATACTAGGCAATCATCATATAGGAGCTGGTTTTTATTCGTTGTTTTGTGTCACCCATCGCTTTTATTATCATAATTACATCAAAATTATAAATATTAAGGATTTCCAAATCATGAATTGATATTAAATATCAAAACTACAAGTGATTTATAGATTTTTACACCAGATGTTTTGCTTGGGGTCAATGTTGGATTTTGTATTGCCTTCAGTCACGATCTTATTAAATAGATTTTGGTTCAGGGTAATCATTTATAAAACGACAATTCTCACAAGAATTATTTTACTGATTTCGATTATATGTTGCTCATCATCATCGTCATCACCATTCTTCGGCCTCAGATAATGTTGGTAATGATCTTCTTCGCACGAGCCTGTTATTAATCGTAACACAACACGCAGCTAACGTATTGAGAATCACTGGTTGTGTTGACCATGTGTTCAAGTGTTGATTCTGTCTATGTATAATTTCCCATTCAAATGATCGACCTCGTGTTGTATGATCCTTGCAGGCCATCCATATACCTTCCATGTTACTTCCTCGCCTTTCTCATCCATGGCTTCCAATTCTATTCCACGATATCGTGGGACGATCTCTCTTGCACCATGGATGCTTAAACAACCCTCGTAAAGCTTCACTATTTTGGAATCAATTACTTTGATTTTCGGATTCACAAAGACCTTGAGAGGAACCTCAGATACTTCCATCTCTTTGAGAACGTTTTTTTCAAAGTGACAGTAATTATGTTCTAAGAATTCAATAGCGAAAACTTGAAGGCTTGTTCCGATCTGTGGTGCCGCTATTCCTACACCTTTAGTCGCCCGCATCGTCTTCACCATTGATTCCTTTAATTCAAGGAATTCATCTGTTTGAAGGAAATCCTTATGTACCGGCTTTGCAATGCTTCGTAAGACGGGGTCACCGATTTGACGAACCTCAACTACAGACATTTTGTTATCTTACTTGGAAAATTATATTTGCTAATTAGGTGGTTTTCACTTGATCACGTGAGTGCCTCATTATCATATTTTAGTTGGGGGTTCCCCTTGAGTGCGTGCTTCTATATATACGTAAGCTTATCAGACATCTCATAAGTTTTCGTCATCTAATAGGGCTTCCCCTTCGGCTGAAACCACGTTAAATGTAAATATTTCTCAGAAATTCGGAACCAAAAAGACACTGAGATTTTGAGATTCAAAACCTAACAAGTTAAATCCATATTCGATCAGTGAGTCCGAGCCATGCCCTAACTTTGATCAGCTCAGAGATTGTTTCAGGTCTCGATAAATTTTTAAGGAGAATTCATTTGAAGACTAAATTGACAAATATGGTCTCTTTTACATTGGAGGCCGGTTGAAGGTAGGGGGAGGGGGTGGAGAAGGGGGTACTCGTCAAGTGAGGGAGTGCCCTGGGTGCCAAAGGCTCACTCTTGAGACACCAATAAAAAAGAAACTATTTAAAGTGGAAGGCTTGTTATCCTACAATATGGTCACTTTTACATTGATGACCTGTTGAAGGTAGGGGGAGGGGTGGAGAAGGGGTTACTCGTCAAGTGAGGGAGTGCCCTGGGTGCCAAAGGCTCACTCTTGAGACACCAATAAAAAAGAAACTATTTAAAGTGGCAGGCTTGTTATCCTACAATCATGGTTCGTCGATGATGAAAAAAAAAAACAATATAAGTTTGAAATACTTTATAAAAGAAGGGGTTTTGACGTTGGGTTCGAAAGTAGGTCTATAAGTACATATTGGGTTCGAAAATAGGTCAATTAGTGCATATCAATTAAAACTATCTAATTTGGTTCTAAACGACTTTCATTCTAAGCATGAAAGAGAAAAGGGTTGACTTGATATAAACGAAAGAACGGTGTAAATACAGTACAGGTACCTCTTAATATAGTAATAAAATAATTTACAACATCAAATTAAGCGTTCAGTTTCCAATAAAGATTCTCAAATGTCTCAGGGTTCATTTTGTGATCAACCTCGTGTTGTATGATCCTTGCAGGCCATCCATATACCTTCCATGTTACTTCCTCGTCTTTCTCATCCATGGCTTTTAATTCTATTCCACGATAGCGAGGAACGATTCCGTTGAAGCCAGGAATGCTCAAACATTCTTCAATAGACTCGATTATCTTTGGATCAATCACTTTGAACTCAGGGTTCACAAAGATCTTTAGAGGAAACACAGACATTTCCATGGCTTCGAGAACTTCTTTTGTGATGACACGTTTTCGTGTTGCATGAAGATGTTTCTCAGAAAATTCCATAGCAAATATTTGGAGGCTTTCGCCAACCTGCGGTGCTGCTATTCCAATTCCTTTGTTCACTCTCATCGTCTTCACCATCAAATCTGTTAATTTTTTGAATTCGCGCGTTTGAAGGAACTCTTTATCGACCGGTTGAGCAATGCATCGTAACACAGGGTCCCCAACTTGACGAACCTTCAATGGCGATCTCAGTGAAGAGAGAGATCGGAGAAACTTTGTAACGCGAAGGTTTAGCTTTGAGACTCCAGCCATGTTTATGCGTACATCCATATGCTATCCATCGTGTTAGCCGTGCCCTTTCTCAGAGGTTGCTTCAAGTTTCGATAACATTTGAAGGTATCTTAAGGAGATCTTATTTGAAGACTAAATTGCCAAATATGGTCTCTTTTACATTGAAGGTAGGTTGAAGGTGTTGAAGGTGTGGAGGATAGAGAGAGAGGGGGATTGACTAACTACCATGGATGCTAGCCAAAGGACCTCATGCCATCCTAACCTTTCATGTAAACAAACTATTCGTTGATGAGGAAAGAAATAGAAAGTAAGTTTGGAATACATTAGAAAAGGTCAGACTAAAAGAAGGGATTATAACGTTGGGTTTGAAAGGAAGTTGATTAGTCCATATGAATTATAACTTTGGTTCTGAACGACTTTCATAGATCTTACCATTAAAGAAAAAAGGATGTGACTATATAAATGTATGACGGTTCAGATACAGTACCAGTGTAATTTTTAATATAGTTAAATACAATTTACAACTTCAAATTAAGCGTTCAATTTCCAATAAAGATTCTCAAATGTCTCAGGGTTCATTTTGTGAATATAAAGTGTTCCATTCAAATGATCAACCTCGTGTTGTATGATCCTTGCAGGCCATCCATATGCCTTCCATGTTACTTCCTCGCCTTTCTCATCCATAGCTTCTAATTCTATTCCACGATAGCGAGGAACGATTCCTTTGAAGCCAGGAATGCTCATACATCCTTCAGGAGACTCGATTATCTTTGGATCAATCACTTTGAACTCAGGGTTCACGAAGATCTTTAGAGGAAACACAGACATTTCCATGGCTTGGAGAACTTCTTCTTTGATACCACGTTTTCTTATCGCATGAAGATGTTTCTCAGAAAATTCCATAGCAAATATTTGGAGGCTTTCGCCAACCTGCGGTGCTGCTATCCCAACTCCTTTGTTCACTCTCATCGTCTTCACCATCAAATCTGTTAGCTTTTTGAATTCGCGCGTTTGAAGAAACTCTTGGTCGACCGGTTGAGCAATGCATCGTAACACAGGGTCCCCAACTTGACGAACCTTCACTGGCGATCTCAGTGAAGAAAGAGATACAAGGAACTTTGTAACGCGAAGGTTTAGCTTTGAAACTCCAGCCATGTTTATGTGTACATCCGAGGTGAGCTATCACTGATGACTAACATGTTCAATTCCATATTCACGGTAACCCATGTCATTATTCATTAGGGGATTTTCCCGTCTGAAGTTTGACTTTCAGTTTTGTCTCTCAAAAACAAGATAACTGGGGGAATCCCCGGTGCACATAATGTCAACATCAAATGCGTATACATTCACACTAAAAATAACAATAATATAATTCTAATAAAATTAATAAAAAGTCATTCAATGGTATTTTTCCATCTTCAAAGACCTAACAGGCTGAGCTTGTTTGGACTTCGAAAGTCCAATGAATTTTGAAAGTCCAATAATATCATTGATGACAATTTTTCCCCGAATTTCAAATAGTGTTAAGTAAGCAAAATGAAATCTGCTTCAATAAGCACTTAACTCAGGAGAGGGTGTGGTAATTAGAAATAAATATCTACCATCAACAGACACACATTTAAAAAAAACTGGAACTCGAGAAAGAAAAAAGTCGCCTAGCAGAATGCTGTTTGAAACAACACAAAACGTAAGTCAAATTATTTCTAATTCATCTTTGAATCTACCATCGATGATTTTGACCGTTTTTTGTAATCACAATTCCGTTAGGCTCATGCAGGCTATACATATTTACGCCGTATTTGGAATAGGTGAGTTAATTATTGTCTAACTAAGTTCCTCATCCAGTTTCAAAATATTTACTAGTACCTTACGCATATCATAGTCTCATAATCTTACACATCTCTTGCACAATTTTGCTATTATACTTATATTGGCTATAATAAAACTAATTCAAGTCACGAAACGCATGAACTATTGGTAAGTATTGCAAAAACAATTTCCGCTTTTTACAAAAAAAAAAAAAAAAAAAAAGATAAATTTCGTATACACAGACAAAAGAAAAACCTAAATACATGTGGAAATATAGGTCGTCTGAAAATCATATTTGATTAAAATATTTTTATACAATTTTTAAAATCCTGTTTTTCGTGGTAATGACGACTCACTTGGCATAGTCTCAAAACACTGATCGACGCATACCTTAATTACCTATAAAATTCATTACTAATGGTGAGAAATAATGAAATCGCACGACTAGGGTCACATGAGAGCACTTGTAATCCCCATACAGCTCAGCTAATTATTATTCTGTATCCCATACAACATTACCACTCATATGGTATCTATTACTTTTGTATCATGAAAACAACCATCAAATTAAGAAAAATCACACAGGGGCTGTCCATTTACATTTTCTTTCTAGTCTGGGAAGAAGAAAAAAGCCAAAGTCTTTATTAAGGGTTCTGTGAATACAACCCCACCCCTCTTTCCGCCACGTGATGTCCTCTCGAGTAATAAACAATCGGTTCCTAAATGTTTCCAGTGGATAATCAAAGAGGGGGTTCCCCTCCAACCTTTTCTCTTTCACTTTCACTTTCGATTTGTTTTCTTTAATTGACTATTATCTTGGTTTTTTCTTCTTACTTTTTTCCCAGATTTAAAAACTTATGATTCAACACGGAAACACCGGCAAAAGTTATTTAAAAAATATTTTTCTTGGAAATCCTACTTGACCTTTGGAATTTTCACGGTTTTTTTATTTGCTTGTTTATTTTTTCTTTCTTTCGTTGTAAGTCAGTTAGACTTCCCCGAATGATATAGGAGAAGCTTTTCTTGGTTAAAAATCAAATATATAGTATTTTATTAAAATTAGTTCTCATTTATTTCTAGGATAATCAACATGTGAGTCGTACACCAGTTTGCTTTTGCTATTTCTGAACATGTAAAATCAATGCAACAGAGAAATGTTACTTTTCAACTATGACATCAAAGCGGGTATACAAAGAAGAAGAACTAAACTGTTTCAAGTTATCAGATATCATTCAAACCGTTTCTAAAGGCTTGAGAAAAATATTTGAGAAAGAATGGTATAGGTGTACGAATTATCACTGGACAGACAGACAAGTCGATCGTACACAGTTGTGTGAATGGATGTCGAGTGAACCTACTAAATATACTTTCAAAGATTTGGATAGTTTCCGACATATGCGCATCAAAGAATGGGACTGTACGAAGCTATGCAATGTTATATTGTTCCTTAAGCCGAAATTGTCAACTGCAATATTTAAACTGAAAAAAATCCGAAATGAAAGTTCGCACAACCCAAGCTTAAAACTGTCCACCCGTCAGTTAAAGTCCACGGTTGACACTATTGCCGGTATCTTCCAACAATTTGGTCTGCCTGATATAGCGAGAGAAGTACGATTCATCGAAAGAGAAAAAAGATTTGGTAGAGGACAAAGCAACTTGGAAGCGAACTTCAAAATCTGCAAACTTCCTCTTCCTCTCAAACTTCCTCTCCCCCCTTCACATGACGTACAGAAAACAAGAAGTGGAAGATATTTCAAGTCGCTTGGATAAAATTCGAGCTTCAGTTGACGATGACGCCGTCTGTGTTTTCTACATCTATGGGAATGCAGGCAGTGGGAAAAGTCAAGTTGCGCGCCAAGTTGGAGAAAAGCGTCACAAAACCAAAGTTGTTGCGACTCTAAATGCCGAGAACAGTACGACGATGGTTGATTCCCTCGGGAAACTCGCTTCTGACCTGGGCTGTGAAGAAGAAAGAGTAAACAGTGCCATGCAGCTGTCTGATGAGCAAAAAGGTCTAAGGATTTTGTCGAACTCTGTTCGCTCAAGAATTAAGCATTATCCATGGCTTCTTATTGTTGAAAACATCACCAAGAGTTCAAGTTTCAAGGACTCCTGGCCACAGCCAGGTGACCAAACATGGGGGCGTGGCCAGGTAGTTGTAACTACCCAAGATGTCAGAACTGTCCCCCGTAAAAGTAAGTTTACTGACAATATTTGTCTGAGTAACGGAATGATTCAGGAGGATGCCAAGAACCTTCTCATTTCTGTGTCTAATGCCGATGCAGAAAATTTATCAGCAGTTGCACAGGCTTTAGATAGTCAACCACTGGCCCTTGCAAGTGCTGCGACATATGTCAAGGAAGCATCTGTTAGCTGGGAAGAGTATATCAGCAAACTGAAAGAAGGGAAACAAGAGAGTACAGAAGAACTGTTTCTGAATACAAATTCTGGAAGCTACGGAAAAACCATGTCAAGCGCCGTGATGCTGTTTTCACGATATATGTGGGATGACGATCCGGTTTTGAAGAAAGCCTTTACGTTTTTGGCATTCTGCGCACCGGAGCAGCCGGTCCCGCTGGAACTAATCATCCAGTATGTCACAAGAAACGACGCTAAACTAGATGAAGGAGTTGTGAGGGGGAAGTTGAAGGCTTGCACCCACTTGCTTCTCGATAACATTAGAGAGGAAGCTGTTGATAAAATCGTGACCAGACACCAGGTAGTTCAACGTAGTTTTGAAAGGTTGGTCGAAGAAACCTTAAAGCCAAGCGTGGAAACCTCAGCAATCTATGGAATACTATCAGATATTCTTATAACGTTCAAAGTTTACTACGAATCATTCCACGAGTCATGGGATGCATCTACTGTTTTGAAGAAGAGGCTGTGCTTTCAACATCTGACAAAGATCGCTGAATTTGTTGCCAGAAAGTCAGACTTCCTAGTGCTTCAGAGAAACTTAATTCTAGAAGACTGCTTGGAAAGACTTGGACACTTTTGTCGAACTTACAGCAAACACAAAACTGCGCAAACCTTTTACAAGTTGGCAATACAGTTGAGGGAAAAGGCGTATGGACACCAGCATTCCAAAGTTGCTGTAGTTCAAAGTAAGTTGGGAGACAGTCACTTGCACCTTGGCAATTTAGATCAAGCTGAGAAGTGCTGTTCAGATGCACTTGAAGTTTTAAGACTTGGCAGCAATGAAGGTGAGGTAGAGGTCAGTATTGCTGAGACTCTCACTTCTATTGGCCTCGTTCACGAAAAGAAAGGAAATCTAACCAAGTCCAAGGATTTCTTAATTCAAGCTCTTGAAATATTAGATGTTCACCCACCATCCGATCTCGAGGTTAAAGCTTTGACATTCAATTCCTTAGGGACTGTATGCTACAGACTCGGGGATTACCATGGCTCGTACAACAACATCGAAAAGGCATTGTGTTTGCGCAGGAAGGAAAATAACCCAAAGATATCCCAGTCACTCTGCAACTTGGGTTTTGTTGCCTCTGAGATAGACAAGCTAGAAATAGCTGAACAATACTTGGAGGAGGCATTTATTATCACCGCGTCCAAGTATGACACTGATAATGATTTGTTTGCCTACATATTTTGTAACAAAGGAATCGTTTCTCGGAGGATGGGAAAGCTTGACGAAGCAAAGCAGTACAGCCTTGATGCTTGCGAATATTTCAGACGTTTTGCAGATGATCCGATCGATATAGCTGAAGCAACTGACTATCTAGGGATGGTTTATTATGAACGTCAAGAATATGAAGAAGCTAAGAAATGTCACGAAGAAGCCATTGATACTTGGAAAAAAACGTATGGAGAAGTAATTCATCCAAAATTAGGTCGGTTTGAGCAAAATCTAGGACTTGTCTTTGAGGCAACTGATGACCTGACGTCCGCCATGCAGCACTACAAGACTTCATTGAAAATAATGGAAACTTGTAGTGAATTCCACCCCAAAGTGGCTGAGGCTTTGGAAAGAATAGCCTCTGTTTACGGAAAACTTGGTAAAACTTCAGAAGCTATGGTTGCTAGTAACCGCGCCCTTCAGATAAGGAAGAAAGTAACAGCTGAAAGCGACGAAGATGGACGGCAGATGCGAAAACGATCACGTAATCAAAGCCAAACTCCTTCTTTATGCGAAATTGACAAGCCAGATTCAAAGAAGCAAAAGGATGCATCCACACACAGGGACCGCGGAGCATAGCCTTGAGTTGGAGGGGTATATTCTGGGGGGAGGGGGTCTGAGGGAATGCCTGAACCCCAATGAAAATTTTAAAATTGAGGCTTTCGAACAAATGCAATTTCTATTTTGAAGGGCAAAATTGCCTCAAAATTGCAAGACTTGTATAAATACTTTCGTATTTAGAATAAAGGGAATTCATTTCCACAGCCTAAAAGCTACTCAAGATTATAGACAGGCTTTTTCAGCACTTGAAGGACAAAACAATGTATCACCACTTTTAACTTGGGAGTAATATTTGTTCATGTTGGGATCACATGACATTCTTTTGAGAATAAGTTCTTTGTTTGAGTTGTATCCATATTCATGTGTCTACATTAAACAAAGAAATGGTATTCTAGGAAAAAACATGTGGTCTGAAATGGGAAAACATTACGCCCAAGCTATAAGAGTTTATTCAATTTGCATTTGATGAACACACTGGAACTTAAAAAACACAAAATAATAATTTTAATATATCATTTTCAAAAGATTAAGTGTTTTGTTCTGTCCTTCAAATTGCATTGGGAATATGCTGAAATGGATCTTTATGCAGGATTCAAAATTATAATTTATTTAGCCTTAATAGTATTAGATTGTAAATACCTTTTCTTTTGGTTGGCTTTGTTCTTGGTGGTCTGACTGTTGGCCCTAAACACAACACATTATGTTTAAACATTTATTGTAAAAATTAACATTAAACCAGTGTAACATAGTGGGAAGACTAAAATTGTAGGTCATAAAAAAAACATAAAAACTGGCAGAAACTTTGAACACAATGTACATGCAACCAAGCCTACTGTATCTGTATATAATATCTTCCATATGTAAATATACAGACTGTATATACTGTATATACTATATACTATATACAGCTATTTCAAAAACGTTGAAACCCTGAATAGTGCATTCCAAGACCGAAATGCATTTTGGGTCTTATGTAATATTGTCTAAAGTAAAATAAATAATATTTTCATTTTTTATTTTTAGTGCATTCCATCTGAAACAATATACTAGCTACATATTAGATAGCAAATCGTTATATATTTACTCATGATCTCAAATTATTGAGACCCACAATACTCTTTGGTCTTGCACTATGGAATGCACTATTCAGTATTCAGCATTCAGTATTCAACATTTTTCAAAATAGCTGTATGCTGCATAAGAGTGTTGATGATACATGATATCACATAATATTAGTTTAAATTTTATACCTGTGACTGGACACAAACATATCTTATGTGTAGCATGGATAAGAGCTCCTCCACTTCCTGTTAAAAGATTATATTTATATACATTAGTTGGTCATTCCAATCACTTTGATAATAAAATTGTAAAAAAGTTAAACTTGTGGAATAGATCCAAGATACTTAAAGGAGGGGGTGCACCACTTGTGATCAGGATGCCCACAAACTCAAGCTTGCATCAAGTAGACTGTCACTCATCTAGGAGTGTGCACACCCCCTGCAACCCACCCCTAGATCCACCCTGGCCCTTGATACACTTAATATAAACCCCTTGCACTAAATACCTACCTGTGGGTCACAACAATGAAAAACATTAACATAAAAAAAGATTCCATTAAAGAAGGTAACCTTTTTTTTTGATCCCAAGATTGGGAATTAGTGCAAGGGATGGAAGACATACAGTCATGTACAGTAGGGTACTATTTTGAACTTTTGACAGAGACCACAGTCAAACTCTGCACCCTTAGAAACTAATGAATGTCTAATTCCCACACCACATCAAAGTAACCAATGCCTATTTTCTCTTGAGCATTTGCGATAGCTGAATCTTATAAACAAGTTAGCAAATTTTAATGTATTTCTATGACCTTGGCTATTTTGGTTTTTAGATCCCATAATTAATCAAAAATTGTAATACAGCTACCAATGAAAATTTGATGGATGGGATCATCTGCAGAACCAAACTTGAGTTAAAGGGGCCATAGAATATAAGCAGTCTGAGGTTCATGCTTTTGTGACTTACCAAGACAGATAGCATCTCTGACGGGGTTTACAATAAACTGTAAGTGAGCCCAATCTCCAGTGAATATGTGAGTCCTGCGAGGCATAGAGGCAATAGTATCCAGTTGTCTTCCATTAATATACCGGCCAATACCAATGCAGAAAATCTTTACACCACTGGCCTTTAATGCCCTAGCTGGTCTGGAAACATCATCTGTAGATCGGCCATCAGTCAATAGTACAACAATTCTGGTACCACGACTTCGACGACGATTCCTTAATAGAAAAGAAAGGTAAATTTCAATATAATGATATGCTTATAGAAAATAATATCTAGTTATAACAAATAAGGCTGAAAACAGTACCCACCAAACCAAGCAAGAATATAAAAGAATACAATATTATAGATTTTATGTAACTTACATTCCCAACATTGTTTCTAAATTCTTCATTACCCTTAAACATTAATGGCAGTACATACCTAGCAAAGATCTTTCGTGCCGACCATAGAGCTCCACCAATTTTCGACCCAGACTGGGGGTTCCTAATAGATCTGCCCAATGCATTGAATACTCCTCCATTATTTCTATATCCATTTAAGCCAAATACAACCCGTGAACGAGTGCCAAATACCACCAAACCTACACGTGTGTAGGTACGAGATACCAAAAATCCTGCTGTCAAGTGCTGGATCATGACAATCTCCTTGCGGAAATTTCCAATTCCATGGCGTTCCACACTCCTGGAGCCATCCACAAGGAACACAATATCTAATGGTGCTCGGCAGGCTGACAAGGTTAAAAATTATAACAGATTATATTTAGTTCCCATTACATTCACAGTAAAAAAAATCATACACTAAGTTATATGAATTTTATAATGTATTCGGTGTATAAATTCATATTCTTGGGGTGCATGTTGTGTCATAGCTGCCATGTTGGTTGACAATAATTCCTCAATAGTTTCTCTTGTTTGATCAACCTTGGAACATGGTGGCTTTTGCATTGTTACTATTTATATCTCAAGGGATTTGGAGTTATGTGGTTGCACCCCAAGAATAGATGTCATTATTAGGGTCATTCTTTTTTTTAATCTTATTTCTTATAACTATGAAACCCAGAATCTTATATTTTCAAAAGGCTTGACTCCTATAAGTTGAAAACTCTACTGCAAAGGTCTGTCATAGTATTATTTTCAATTCAGTTTAAAGCTCAAAAGCTTCCCATTGTACTCAACTGATAAATATTACCGAGAAAGGGTTTGAACATCCCGTGTTATCTAAATAGATAGATAGATAGCAGAATGCAATCATAATTGTCAAACGTAAAGTGTGACTTACTTGATGGCGCGGTTGGCTTTCTTGTAGCTAAAAATCAAAACAAAAATACTATTTAGCTAAAATCAATATCATTCCAAAAAGTTAACAATAATAATAAATAATTGCAGTCCAGAAACAGATTGTAAAATAATAAATTCCTGAAAATCGATCAAATAAATCGTAAAAATTGGAAAAGCTAATTCAATGTTGACTTGGACTTACGCCGCGGTACCTAAAATCACTGTCAAATTTCTTCCAAATTTCAAATCATTTTCAAAAAAATAGATCAACAAAGCAAAGACACTAAAACGCTTACTATATATTAGTGTTTTTTTCTTACCTAAGTGTAAAAGAAAGCATTTCCCCCGGTGTGTTTTGTTGATGTTTTAAAGGGAAAGCTAACAATATGCTAAACAAAATGTCCGACATCTGAAGGGTTTCTAATTTTGGCGCCAAAACAGAAACGAGGCTGGCAGACGCGTCAAGCAACAAATTTACGCATGCGTGAAAATTTTATCCTTGTCGTTTTTGTTTCCAGGTTCACTCTCTAATGTTTGTTTTTTTCTTTTTCTTTTCTTTCTTTTCTTGGTTTTATTTTTTCTATTCTTTTCACATTTTCTTTCTTTTTCTTTTCGCTTACTTGTTTTACATTTTTGCTTTTCTGTTTACTTTTTTTGTTGATTGACCAAATTTGTTTTTATTACACTACTACATTGTGCTTCCTTGAGCTATTCATTTCCAACGTGATCGAAAATCTCGTATCAAAAATAACTTATAGCTTAAGATTCGCAACGATATTTTGCAAGTCACCGTGCTGAGTGTTACTCGTGAGGTTATTATATTTTAATAAACTTTTATACAAGTCTCCGTGGCGCAATCGGTTAGCGCGTTCGGCTGTTAACCGAAAGGTTGGTGGTTCAAGCCCACCCGGGGACGCTTAACTTTTCCTCTAATCATTTAACTTGTTGGGCAGTCGGCGAAATGTTTCAGAATCGACTTGATGGAAACAAAACAAATTAGACCAAGGAGTGAGGAAAACGGAACTTTTAGTTACCGTTGATTTTCACGCTCTTCCGATGAAACAAAATGTGAAACTGTACTAATAAAATAATTCAATTACTTACGACAAGGTGGGCAGATATGTTGTGTTAGTTTTATTGGTCTTCTGAATTTCATTGGACTTGTGTCGAATTTTTCGCTAAAAGAGCTGGGAGCGTCATCATGTTCGCTATCCTGTTGTTCTTTTGGCAGTAATGAGTCTTGTGGACTGGCCTTTTCTCCCAGTGAATCAGACGGGCTTGAGTTATCAAAGCCACCATGACTTTCGGCACCGGGTAGTTCGATGGGATGTCCTATGTTTGAATCTGCTTCTTTTTCGGCTTGAGCAATGGCAGAACTCAAAGTATCATGATGCTCACTGCTTTTACCAAGGCTCGTTTCCAAAACAGGCGCTGCGTTTGAAGTTTCCTCTTTAGCAGGCTTTTCGTTCAAAGCTTCAAGATCCAACGTCACGCCCTTGCTTTCTGCAGAATCCAAAGAAAACGAATCGTCCTTGGTCTCCCCTAAACCCATATCCTCTCTCTTGCTACTGGTAGCAGTAACGACTTTAGATTTGACTGATTTGGGGCTTGCAGCTTTTTTGTTGGACTTTGCCCTTGGGACATCGTTTCTGCCTCCAGCGTTCTCGTGTGGAACCGGTAGCATCTCTAAGCCAGGGAAACCATGAACTTTTTTGTCGGGAGTAGATTGTTCATCTTTCATATCGGATTCTGCAGGCTCCTCAAGCTGATCTTTAGCTTTTTTTACTTCAAGGAAGTTATCTTGAAGCTCATCAGCTTGATCCATGTTGGGAACTTTGTTTGAAGAAAACGTCTTTTTGTCACTGGTACTTTCTTCCACAGTTTTGTCTAACTGGATGCTGTCGGGAATTGATGAGGAAGCACTTTCGGTAGGTGTGGCTTCCACATCGTGTGACTCAGTAGGATGTGTTGGAGTCACTGCAGCGGTTGGCCTTGCTACCGTGGGTTTGGCTACCACGTGATCATCTTCCTCATATTCCTTGTTGTCATCTTCCTTCTTGGGAGCCTCAACCGTATTGACATTTTCATCAGAAGCTTGTGTTGGATTTACAGCTTCCGTAGGCATGGCAGCGGTTGGCATAGCAACAGTAGGCATGTCAGTCTCACTCTCTGATTCGTGGTCATGGTTTTCAGCTTCTCTGTCCTCATTAACTATTGCAACATCTTCTTCAGTAGCTTTAGTTGGCAGAAAAGTTGGCTTAAGGGGGTTATCCTCCTCATCGCTTAGTGGCAACTTGTTGTTAGACTTTAGTTCGTCTACACTTATAGGGTCACTATTAACATGAGCTGATTCGGAAGTCTCAGTGCCTGGATCTCTCAGTGCCACAGGAGGTTCAACACCTGCCTTAGAACTCATAGCCAAATCAACAGGAGCTGCCAAAGATGGCTTAGGGGGTTGCGGAAGATCTTCCAATGGGCTGCTGGTTGGTTCAATGACGTCGTTTTGCTCGGTCGTATTTGGCATCGCCTTTGACTCCGCTGCGTCATTCTCTGTTCCACTGGAGAGGAAGCTATTGAAAACAAACAAATAAATGTACACAAGTTAACAGTGAAGATTTTTGTACTTTTTAGCCATCTATTTCTGGTATTCGATGTGCCTACATGCAATTACTTATTCGTATTAGAGCCTCGATTTCTTTTGAATAAGAACAATTCACGGTACAAACGTGTCCCGGGAAACGTGTGCCATGCTCAAGCGTCTTCACTTGATAATCAATGATCATACAAGCAGTGATTTATTCAATTGATGCCCTCGATCCCGTACCGTGACCGTGGCGGTGTTGTGTCATGCATTTCGCAGTCTTACGATGTATACTCCTGAATCAAAGGATACTTACCTATATACTTCATTTCCCCAAGGGCCACCTTCACCATCACCTATAAGTTGGTAAACATAATAATGAAGGTATTTTAAACGGCAAAAAAAATCCATTGATTTTATATTGATTCTAGTATATCCGTTTTGCTTGAACAACATATGGACGAGAAAGAGGGACACAAATACAGCGCGTTTTTTTAACCAAACTTAACCTAAGTCCAGCCCCAGATTCCTGGCGCTGATCTGGTCGAAGCCACGTTCAAACCAGTCCATTACTAGACTCACAAATCTAGTAACCAAGGTATGTCTTTGGCGGAAGAAATGTGTGCGTGTGCGCAGTGGATTCCTAGCTAGAAAACCCATCCTACGGTTTTCCATTACTTAGTTACTCCTTCATCTTCGCTGCTTTCGCGAGAAATAGAAGCTAGCGAGGGGCTACACATGCTTTTGAGATTATGAGCAACAAATTAAAGATTGCTCCTCTGAGATTGCTCGAGCTTCGCGTGTGTAGTGAAAATAATCTAAGAGGATTAATGCTAAAAAATGATGAGTCCGCTTGTCTAACTGAGAAAAAAACTCAGTGTGTTAAGAAATTCATCTACGTCCTTACCACGGCAGGTTTTGCTGACTCCATATTTCATGAAAGTTCTATCAGCATCCTTTCCACCGAAGCACTGACCACCATTTTGGAGGGCAAACATCTTCAGCTTCAGGTCTTTGGCTGCCTTAGCGCACTTTACCAGAGCATTTGTTCTTGCCTTGTAGTCTGGCTCGTCTAGGAGAGAATTCTTTCCTTCCAGCGATGGTATGGCGCGATTCCATGTATCTCGCCAACAACCGACGCTTTTGAAACCTATAAAAAAAGATTGGATTGTTACCCCATGGTTCTCATACCGGCCAATACGTGAAGTCAGGGCGCGAGAAAATTCCTTCCGTTAAACAGATTTACTGAGGAACCATCACTAATCACAAGAATGTTTTTAAAAAGAAAACATCTAGCGAAATAAAGATTGTACATACTTTGCCCCTCGACATCATAGACCTCGTTGCGGTTAGGTGGCAAATCATCAGATTGCTCCTGCGCTTGAGACAACGTTGTCGGAGGCGGTGGAAAGGCACCTGCTGCTCCTTGATAGCCAGCCACGCCCTGGTTTGCTCCTACGTAAGGAGCAGGCGCTTCTGTGTCCGCTGGAGAACATGGCGGCCGATCTAGAATAGAACAGCAAATAAAAATTAGATATATTCATATATAGAAATAAACTATGAGCTTTTGATGCAAAAGAATAGGTTGAATATGCTCAACACCGCATATTGAATTCAGCAGTTCGAGTCGTGGCGTCGTAGGTATATCAAAACACCGAAGATCACGTTGTTCAACTAATGTTTTTACCATTCAATATTTGTTTTTTCCCGATGCATTCTCACGCTAGCTATAGGAGATCTTTAGTCGCACATACCTGGACAGTACATCCCTTGCGGACAGCAAGGAGTTGCTTGTCTGTCGTTAAACTGATTGGCTTCATATGTACCAGGGTAAGCTATAGTATGACAATAGTAATGATTATAAGTATTGATAATAGTGAATAAATTATTGAAAAGCTAAAAGAAAACAACTGTAAATTATAATTTGCATTGTATGATTGGAAATCTGATGAACGAGCTACCATCACCTCCCCCCCCCCCCCATATTTTATGCCTGGCAGACTGGAGGCCGGAAGGGTTGGGGGTACACATACTATACGAACATTTCACTCACCTATGAACTGCCTTTTATCAGTTTTATTTTGCTTTTCAGAAGAAGTCTTTTCTCCTTCCACGAATATTGCTAAGATGAGTAGACATCCTACTAGGTAGTAGGTACCCATATTTAGCCGCTACTAAAATGAAGCTGTAAAAGAGATTCAAAACCAAACAAATCAATTCAGGATCTTAATGGCATCTTTTTGAGATGCATTTAGTAATCATTTGCTGGAACAAAAGTGATTGTCTTGGAATCGTTTATCCAGCCAAAACCCGCTTTGGTGGTGGTTTGTTTCTGACATGTTCTGCCTTAATCGGATTGAATATCTTGTCAATCTTGACAAACGTTCATTTTTTCTTCAGTTGTACAACATCTTCTTCCTGTATTACTTTTTCCTTTTTTTATCTTTCATTTTACTGCTCAGCAGCTTTTAAAGGAAAAAAATGCCTTGGATTTGACTTGGTTTGTGATTGTCATTGGCTTCATGGATTATAAATGAACTTGCGTCATGTCTCCAGATTTTGTAAGTCAATAAATGTAGATGTAGATGAAGACTTTGGACGCGGCATCCGGAGCCTTTGACCCATGATACATTGGGATCGTACAGAAAATTAAAACCAAAAGACAAAGAAATTCAAGTATTTATCATATTGCCAGAAAATATTGTCACCTTGATAATTTTACGATCGTTTAGCAATTAAAGATCAATTCAATGACTTGTTTTTTATTTAGTATCTCTGAAGAACGTGATGTTTGGGTTTAGAAAATCGTTATGCAATTTTGTTTTAATTATGTGTTGCATTTTTTCCTTCCAACTATTTCTTTTTTGGTATTTAAATAACGCTTTTCCGTCGTGTTTTAATGTCATGTTCACCTTCTGTCGGTTATAAATCGAGTGATTTCATACACCTTCTAAAAGCCCTTTTATGTCGAATGAAAACAAAAGAAAGTCGAATTGCGGTTAGCTAGTTAACGTCCCACCTAACTGAACTTAAGCTGAAGATGAAAATTGCCTAATAGAAAGAAACATTGGCTCAACAAAAACTAAGAAAAAATCTTTGTCAACCACTTCTCGTAGCATTCGGTGTATAGTAGTTGTGACGGATGCTTGGGCAACCAATTTAAAAAATATATAAGACGATCGATAAACCTTTTCAGAAACAAATTCGACTATTTTGACTGAAAATCTGTTTATAGAAAGATAACTTTGTAATTTAATTTAGCTTTGAATTGGCTTTTTAAAGAAGTTTTGCTTCGAAAAAAAACCCTGTCAAAATCATATCTTTTCACTAAAGTTCACTGATTCAAGCTATAGAGTTAGTGTTCAAAGGCAGAAAAACTTTATCTAAACAAAAAACAAATGTGCAATCAATAGACGTTTTTCCAACGAAGAACGCATTTTTTTCGAATAGAAAGAAAAGCAATGCAAAAGGATAAAATTTTGAATAAAATATCAAAGATATGTAGGTATTCAACCTCGATAAACTTGGAAAAGCTGATTAATTTCATGTGAATTGGAAGTTGAGAGCATGGCTATTAATAATTGAAAGGTCAAACGGCAATCAATAGGTGAAAAGATTAAGACAAAGAAAAATCGTTAACCTCCATTTATTCAGAGAAAAGAAATTACGAGCCACTTAAATGACTTGTATTTCTATTTCAAAGAAAGTTAGAAGGAACTTCTCGCTGAAAAATTGCTTCAAAAAGCAGTAATCATGGATAGATATTAACTTCAGTTTTTCCCGTTTATTATATAACACAATAGTTCTCTCAGAAGGAAAATAATTTTTCTAAAAAGGTATTCGAAAAATATTACAGAATAAGTATATATAAGTTTTTAATGCTTACCTTTTTCTACGTTGAATTGCTGTGAAGTTCAACGTGGTTTACTCCATATTGTAAAGGTTTACTGCGACCTTCAACAGAGGCCGTGAAAGTTCTTTTGAACTGAAATACCTTTATTTTAAACAATTTTATATATTCGCTTTTGAAAACCCGTAAAAACTTTGAAAAAATATAAACATCCCAAGTATAAACAACTGGTTCAAATTTGGAAAAATATAAAAGATTTCTCTTGTTACTTAAAAGTTTAAATCTGTTTTGGTAAAAGAAATATTTTCGTATAGAAGTTTTTAACGATAAAATTGATCTTATCTAGTCTAATGTGCAGAAAAATGAACTTTACTCTTGCTGAGAAAGTTTTTATTTAATTAAGCAAAAACAGGTACCCGAGCCTCTTCGTGTTTTCGAAGACCGCTAAATATTTAAATCATTACTGAAAAAGTGACCAAATAGCAGTTTGCAGAGATTTCTCAACACCTTCCTTTTTTCCCTTAATTAAGTTCTTCTTACCAAACTAAAATATTGGTATGTTTTCTCGTTCATTAAAAATATTCATGATTCAAAGTTTCTTTCCGTTATTTTATCAAATGTACAAGATTTTTTCTCTCCCCCCCCCCCCCCCCCAAGTTAAATTGAACAAGGAAAAAAAACCCGGACTGTCTAACGTGTCACTTTTTTAATTTTCTTTTTTAGTAATTCATTTAAAATTGCATATCAAAGCAATTAATTACTTCACAGCTTTTTCCTGGAAACGGAGAAATATTTTGGTTAAAATATAGTAATTCACCATGATTCTTTAATGAATCAGGTACTTTTTCGTGTAAGTTAAATGGCCAAGAAAATTACATATTTAGTTGGGCTAACCAATCACATTTCAAAGCCATTTCGTGGAAATTTGAGATGAATAATTAAAGCTATGGAGACAATTTAACACAATAGGTTACAAACTCCTCTCCCCTCCCCCTGAAAGAAAAGCATGACCCTTCTCTCCACCTCCTAATTGTTTTGATCATATCTGATAAATCATGATGCTGGTACCATGAAGTTTGAAGATAAAAAATCCCACAGAGAAATGCCACCATGAAATCATCTTCTACCAAATTAAACTTTTTACATCACTGAGATTATGACTGTTACAAATATTTTACAACCTCATCAGGTTAACATATTACACAGCTTTTACTCAGGAAGCAATTTGTTTATGCATTTAGGGTGTGTGTTCTTAAATTATAGTGTAAAAACTATATCCATGAAGGTGCTATATAACTACTTCAATTCAGTATCAATTAGAACTGATGTAACAATAAACATTGCACTAATTTGTACTATTTAATAAAAATCAAATTGAGTGCTTTTTCACAGAATTAAGTGTTTGCACTCAACTGCAATACATAACATTTTAAATATGATTTTATTATTTTAAATTTGTACCACAATTTATTTACTTTTAATTTTGTTAATGGTATATTTTTTATTTTTACTTGCTTCCAGTATGTAGGTAAAGCCATTTTATATTACTATATCTGTCATTGGATTTATATTTTTCATGATTTATTGTCTTTAGTTTATTATTACTTACTGTACTTAATTCATGAGTTTTAATGTATTTAATAATTGTTCACTTTATTACAATAAGAGGGAACATGGCTACCTCATAGTGATTAACATAACAATGGTGGTGAGTGGCTGGAAACTATACATAATGGTTTTCTAGTTAGCAACAAGGTGCTTCTCCTTTAAATAATTGTGGATTAGGGACCAGTCATTATTCAATGGTCCATTTTTATTTGCACAAATTTTCATGACACCTTCCCCTAAAGTGCCTCTCTTATTCCCATCCTTTGTAGAGCATGAAAAATGCTGGCCCCCCTCTATTTGCACCACCCCCTCTGTGTAAATAATGACTGACCCAGTCCCTTACTGAGTAGAGCTGGAACGCCTATCAAAAAGCATATATGGGTCAAGACTTCAAGCAAGCCCCTGCAAAAACACATAGTTTGCGTTCAGCTTCAACAATTAGCACAGGGAACCTAGCCTCCTACGCAGATGCTCTTAGGGTCCTCACACAATGCTTCTCTCCTCATGTCTGCAAAGGAGGCTACAGGGAACCCGGCTTTCTATTGTTTGAATGCTTAACTTTCCTACTTATGGGTTTCCTACATATGTTTTGAGATAGGCTAATCAGTTTATGGTTACATAAGCTGTAATCAGATCTGGACTGTAAATTGATAGCTTCAAATCAATAACCATTGGTAACACACTCTCTTGAAACAGTCTTTTGACTGCTTACTAGAAAGTGTGTTACATCCAAACACACAGGCAACCCATAAAGAGTAATACTACAACAGTTATGGATCAGATCTGTAACAGCTTATGTAACCATAAACCGACCAGCTGATCTCAAACTAAAGGAGACCCATAAAGAGATACTTTTCTAAAAGAAACCGTAAATCATTCAAACAGTTGAAAGCTGGGTTCCCTGTGCAATTAGCTCTTGCAGTGCCTCTCTTAAAGTTTAAGTGGAATAAAAAACAAGGACCTTGGAGCATTCTAAAAAGCATGTGTTTGAGTGTGGGTATGTAGCAGATAAGTATTCATAAGGCCAAATAGTGGAGAATGAGGCTTGAAAATGTAGTGGATATTGGCAAAACAAGTGTGTGTGTGGGGGGGGAACAGGGGTAATACCAACATCCTTTAGCCCCCTGCCTCTCTGTACTCCATGCCAGCTGAATGCTGGGATAACCCATGATAGGCTAGCTTCCAATACAAGTGATACTGGCTTCTAGTCAGTTCCAATGATAAAAACTAAAGATTATACCATGCATGGCGCTGAAGAGAGATTGTGGCTAATCAAGTCAAGAAGGTCTTATATTGTTTTTCAAACTTAAAAAAAATTACAAGAGTTTCATTCAGGATTAGCTTCACTGTATTAATAAGCTTGATCTCCTCTACATAATTTAAGCAAAACAATAGTTAGCCAGACAAAATAAAGGGTAAAGTTTGGGAGTGTTGACTAAAATGCACTGCTTTGTCAGCTTTTTAGAGTTTCCCATCTTTATAACCACAGGGCTTCAAGTGTCCCTATATTTCAGGGGTGGATCCAGGGGGGGTGAATTGGGTGGCTAGCCACCCCCCTCTTTGCAGGGTTTAAAATAGGAAAAATAAAATGATTAGTGTCCCATTGTATAAAAATAATTAAAGAGTTAACATGAATAATTTTATAATTTTAAATAATAAGTTTTATTTTGATTGGAATCAATGTTTTATTAGTCTCGCAAATCTCAGTTGTCATGAGAGCCTATAGTACATGGTAGCAGCGTTCATCCTAAAAAACCCTTCATGGTCGTAATATACTAGAGGTGTCCGAGATATCGAGTTATTTTTACAAATAATAAATGCATGATATGAATTTGGCATTGCCTGGACCTAAAGAGTTGTCCGCAACCCTAGACCTATCCTTTTAATATTTTTTTTTAGAGTTAGCCACCCACCTTTGTAAAATCCTGGATCCGCCCCTGTATTCCCTATATTTTTTAAGTTAATTCTTATTTCCCTTCCACCTGTACCAAAGTTTATGAGCTTGATAATATTTTTTTTTCCTTTTCTTTTCTCAATAAAATTATAGGAATTACTTCTATTATATCGTATATTTTTAAACTTCATTTGTAAATAGATATATTTTATAATGTAAGCGCATTGAGGCTTGCGAAATGCGCAAGAATTGTTAATTAAATTAAATTAAATTAAATTATAGGACATTTATAAGAACTATATAGGGGAAAATAGGGACACTTGAATCCCTGTAACCACACACACACAAATTCTCGAGTGATATATGATCTGGTTATCTAGCTTTTACAGCTAGTTGGGTTGAAGACTGAATTGAACAACGCCAGAAATGGCGAACAAATTGAATTTAATAGTTAAGAAAGATTTAAAATTCTTACCTGTAAACTTAAAAAATATAGCTTAAAGTTTTAAACCTAAGTAAAGAGCTGAAATATACGAGTATAAAAGCCTTAGCAGTTGTAGTTTATGTGCTTGGCCTGGCCAGTGTTCATCATCTTTCTGACGCTTAAGACGATGAACGAAGTACTTCCCAATTCTTCTTCACATCTTGTGTCCCTTTAGAGTTCTCTAGACAAAGTTTAGGCTCAATTATTAAGTTTGGTTATTCAAGATCAGTTAAAATACTAAAAAAAAAATTGGAATTTTAGCAATCACATTGATCTACTGGCGAATCCGGGCAAACTGCAGAGTTTTGAATTGTGTAGCCGCTGACATATAGAGTAATTTGAGATAATACGTAATTATAATAAATACAAAAATTAACAGCTATGTTAGTAAGTTGTCTCCGTGGCGCAATCGGTTAGCGCGTTCGGCTGTTAACCGAAAGGTTGGTGGTTCAAGCCCACCCGGGGACGATTATTTTTTTCTATCTCTAATTTTTTTTTCTTTATCTTATTAAAAAACACATTTGAGATCAAAATATTTAGTAAGTTATTTTTTAGAAATATAGAGTATCGTTTTGCTTGCTCGAACTCGTTGCTGCTGTTGCAGCTTCTGTTGTTGTGTAGGGATTATTTCAGTGGTTCTAGTTAACTGTAACAACAGTTTTAAAAAGGTTTGACTATTACTAATATTTTCTTAGCTTTATAGTAAGAATTTTAATTTAAAGTTTTTAGAATGTTATAACAAATATATATAATCGTTGGCATGTGAGTCATGGAAACGAGGCTAGTAGTGTTAGTTTTTGTTAGATAAATTTGGATCTCCAATTTCCAGCCGAAAATTAATGAAATGATAAAATTAATGATTGTTTTATTCATATTATTTTATTTTATTTGTTTGATACTTGTCATTCAACACTGTGGTTAATTTATGTCACTGGTTCTTTCACAAACAAAGAGGCCTGATTATATTACTATTTGCCTGGGTTCATTAGCGATTAAAATATATTTTTGGAACTTTAGAAGCACTTGCGATGAACAATTGAGGGGCCAGATTCATCGTATTCTTGCTTGGAGATCCACATCTGTTGGAAGGTGGACAGAGAAGCGAGGATGGAGCCTCCAATCCAGACAGAGAATTTCCTCTCTGGTGGAGCGACGATCTTGATCTTCATGGTTGGTGGAGCGAGAGCTGTGATTTCCTTTTGCATACGATCAGCAATGCCATTGAACATGGTGGTTCCTCCAGACAACACGATGTTGGCGTACAAGTCCTTACGGATATCCACATCACACTTCATGATGGAATTGTAGCATGTCTCATGGACACCAGCAGCTTCCATCCCTAAAAACGAGGGCTGGAACATGGACTCTGGGCATCGGAATCTTTCGTTTCCAATGGTGATGACTTGTCCATCAGGAAGCTCGTAGCTCTTCTCGAGAGCTGAACTGGAGGCTGCTGTCTGCATTTCTTGTTCAAAGTCAAGAGCAACATAGCAGAGCTTCTCCTTGATGTCACGTACGATTTCACGCTCAGCTGTGGTGGTGAAAGAGTAACCACGTTCTGTCAGGACCGTCATTAGATAATCGTTCAAGTCCCTACCCGCCAGATCGAGTCGAATGATGGCATGGGGAAGAGCATAACCCTCGTAGATGGGGACTGTGTGAGAGACACCATCTCCACTGTCAAAGACAATACCAGTGGTACGACCAGAAGCATAGAGAGACAAGACAGCCTGGATAGAGACATACATTGCGGGACAATTGAAGGTCTCGAACATGATCTGAAAAAAAAATACGTGTACATGTTTATCATGAATTAGTCGTGGATCTAGTAGCACTTTCCATTTTACTGGACTGAAAACTATCTTGGAATGTCCAGGTTAGACGAGCCTTGCACGAAAGGGGATGGGGAAGAACTCAGAAACCTTTGGAAAATTCCAATCATGAATATATTATGAATATATTATTTTTACAACATCATTACATCGCGTGACAAATAACAGTTTATAATAGAATACGCCCAAAGCACTCTCCCTTACAGCGAACAAGCTAAACATTAGTTCAGAATTATTCCGAGACAAGGGGATATCTTACATTGTACATTTAGATTACAGATTTGAACATATACTACATGCATCGTTTTATTCATTTTGGAAGAATTAAGGCATGTAACTGGTTGCTGGAGTTTTATACTGCTTTGTTAGTTGATATTAGTCATACAGTTGTTTCGTCGCATTAAATACGAAAAAATATCAAGTATTTTAAACATATATGCAAAAACAATGCATTAGAATCGACTTATCACGCCACCATTGTCCGTTTTTTTAACGTTTATTGCTTTTCATGTATACGTCAAAAATCAACTTTGAAATGCAATTGCATCAGTCTATTCTCTTTCGAATATTGTTAGCAAGTCTAGATTTGTTTTTCATTCTACAGGTTATCGATTATAATCTCTCTTTTTTTCTATTTTCCTTGTACTCTTATTTTACATATGCATGTGATACTTTACAGCTTAGAAACTTGTTATGACGAACAGGAATTGAAAGAGTAATTACCCAAACGTTACTCAAGACCTATCTTAGTCCGTCAACATCTCCAAATTTGGCCATGCAGTCGATATAAATTACCTATAGATCGGTTTTTTCTTCTTGTTATTGACCTTAAGAATTTTTACTGCATGATCTTGCATATTTTAAAAAACAAAATAGTAGTTGAACAATGTTGTATAAAGAATAACAGCACTGAATTATCTCTGATAGGGAAAATCTAGCAGATCATGTTCAATACACACTGACAGTGATTCCCATTCCTGTGCACCGCAACAATAGCACAGAACCGTTACTGAAGTGTATCTCCTTTGATTCGAGGGTTTTCTATTTATTCTCGGGTTTTCCTCCGCTCACCTGTTAATTTAATTTGCTTTTATCAAAATGCAAATATCTTCATTCGCAATTCCTTCCCCGATTCCCGCCACCAACACGTCTAAGCGCACCAAAACAAGACCAAAACCTTCTTAAATAATTTCAGTACCTATCAGTATATAAGTATTATGGCTTACGTAAAGTAAGGTTCTACTTGATCTAATGATTTATAATGTAAACTATATGAAAAGGCGACTTGCAAAGCCGCGCCAACTAAAAAGATCGCAATCCCGACACTTTGCATTAAGCTAGTGCACGTTTTACTTATAGCTAACCCTTGTGTTTGGTACATATATTGTTAGGATGTAATATAGTTTAAGATACTTCTGATGGCGAACCACTATAACTGAAGATACGTGATGTTCTCAGACTCGGATGTTATTAAAGATGATGGTTACCTGTGTCATCTTTTCTCTGTTTGCTTTGGGGTTCAAAGGAGCTTCAGTCAGTAAAATTGGGTGTTCCTCGGGTGCTACACGAAGTTCATTGTAGAAGGTGTGGTGCCAGATCTACGAGAAGAAATTCACAAGTCAAAAACGTTCACCAAACAAGTTGCAAATCAAATGATTTCAAATCTTACCTTTTCCATATCATCCCAGTTTGTGACGATACCATGTTCGATGGGGTATTTGAGGGTCAGAATACCTCTTTTGCTTTGAGCTTCATCTCCGACATACGAGTCTTTCTGACCCATACCAACCATCACTCCTTGATGTCTTGGACGGCCAACGATGGATGGAAAAACTGCACGAGGAGCATCATCACCCGAAAAACCAGCTTTGCACATACCAGAACCATTATCCAAGACTACAGCAGCTGCTTCATCGTCCTCCATATTATTTGGTCACTGGGTTGAAATCTCGTTGAGTAGCAATTACAATGAAAGTGGATTCTCAAAATGAGATACCATAAGAATATCGCCCTTCTATATCAGTAAACGTCTAAGCGAATATGCTAAACCTGTCGCGTGCGACATACCCTGAGGGCCCTGAGGCTGGTCAGTTTGTCTGTAGTTAAAATGAACACACAAACATATTCGATATGTTTTGCTATCAAAACAAATTTGTTTAGTTAAAATCTCACGAAATTTGACTCCCTGCAATGCACTACGGGCTAATTCCACTACGATATTGCTGATTGCAACCGATGAATGGCTAAAGATCAGAAGACAGGAAACCAAAATGAAACGATGACTAGATTATTCTTAACTGGATTATTATTAATATTACCACACTCAAGTCAGACTATGAAGAATACATTTGCAAGTATTTTAAAAACTAAAGATCTTTCTAAGTGGTCAATCAATCAAGTCTTCGTTCAGTGATTTTGATTCGCGTGCTAGCCGTTTTCCCGCCTTTTTCACGGAACATGCGCGGTAAGCTTTCCTAGCGAAAAAAGTTTACACAGGAAGCCCAAAGTAAAATTCTCAAAACAGATTGGGCTTCCTGTTTTAAAGGTGAAACAGGGATCCCATAATAACTACATAGATTTTGAACACCAATTTCAAATTCCTAATTATAGACACCGAATCAAGATCTAAACGTATTTTTTATCCATTGCTACAAAAATTTAATTTCCAAGTTAAGTTAACGGAGATTTTTCTGTTTTCAGTTTCCATGGAAACCATGTATCCAACTTTTTATTACTTTCAGGTTGAAAATCATAAACTTTAAGTGCAAAGAAACGCCAGCCATTATTGTACTTTTTTAGCATGTTTTATTTTTATTAACTAAACATTGGGATCGATTTGATTATGCTTAACAATGTTACAAAGACCGGGTTGATTTAACAATCAGAGTAGGAAAACAAGTACATATGCATAAAAATGTGCACAAGTTGATATTAAATTGCTTTAGGGCCTAAAATTTTTCCTTATTTAAACTCAGGGGTAGAAAATTACACCAAGGATTTTTATAATTTATTGGAGATTTTCTTCATGCACTGCGTGGAAAGAATTTTAGAAAAATATAGCTCAGTTGGTGTGGGTTTAGCTGAAGTGAAGAGGCTGTTCGAGGATTTAGAAGCACTTGCGGTGAACAATTGAGGGGCCAGATTCATCGTATTCCTGCTTGGAGATCCACATCTGTTGGAAGGTGGACAGAGAAGCGAGGATGGAGCCTCCAATCCAGACAGAGTATTTCCTCTCTGGTGGAGCAATGATCTTGATCTTCATGGTTGGTGGGGCGAGAGCTGAAATTTCTTTCTGCATACGATCAGCGATTCCTGGGAACATGCTGGATCCTCCAGACAAGACGATGTTGGAGTACAAGTCCTTACGGATATCGACATCACACTTCATGATGGAGTTGTAGCATGTCTCATGGATACCTGCAGCTTCCATTCCGAGGAAGGCGGGCTGGAACATGGACTCTGGGCATCGGAATCTTTCGTTTCCAATGGTGATGACTTGTCCATCAGGAAGCTCGTAGCTCTTCTCGAGAGTTGAGCTGGAGGCTGCGGTCTGCATTTCTTGTTCAAAGTCAAGAGCAACATAACAGAGCTTCTCCTTGATGTCACGGACGATTTCACGTTCAGCTGTGGTAGTGAAAGAGTAACCACGTTCTGTCAGGATCTTCATAAGATAATCTGTCAAGTCTCTGCCGGCTAAATCAAGACGAAGGATAGCATGAGGAAGAGCATAACCCTCGTAGATGGGGACTGTGTGAGAGACACCATCTCCACTGTCAAAGACAATACCAGTGGTACGACCAGAAGCATAGAGAGACAAGACAGCCTGGATAGCTACGTACATAGCAGGGCTGTTGAAGGTCTCGAACATGATCTAAAAACAAGATTGAGAAATGATAAATAAATCTGAAAAAATAATGTAAAAGTCTTCCACTTTGAACCCAAAATATTCGAAAAGTTTTTAAAGACTTTTAAAAGCTGATAGCAATAATTTAATATATTTAAAATCAATGTAAATATAACGGATATATCGTGCAAGGACAGAAATTTAGACACATGCCAATCAAGTGAATAAGCCGGGCTTTCCAAACTCACAAATATGCATTGTTCTATAAATATTTTATCCTATATCGAAATAAAGTTGATCCATATCTGGGATTATTAAGTAAAATTATTGCAGTTGAATTTTTTATATTGTTGAAAAAAATAGTAAATAAAATTTGCAAGAAAGTAGATCGCTTAAAGAGGAGCCTTCTACAAAGAGTTTTCAAGAAATTTTGCGGATAAAAAGTTTGTAAACTCATCGAGTTCTTTTAAAGAATTTTTTTCTAAATTTTTGGTTATATATTTTTTTGTCAGAAAACCACAAATAAGTCTTGTCGAATATTTGCCGTGCCAAAAAACTGTCCAAGAGAAAAAAATATTCAAATTTTGTGACACTCAAATAGTTTTATTTAAATTAAGAGTTCAATTTTATCTGACCAATCACAAGCGACTTCTCCAAATATGGATAAAGTTAAGCAAAATCTATTCAAACTTTCTATTGTTATCGCTGATGTTTGTGTTGATCAAGCTAAACATATGCTGTGCTGCTCAATCAAGTGTTGTGAAAAGAAAATTCAAGTGTTTTTGAAGAAAAAAATTGTTTGAAATGCTAGAAATAAATTATAAAAATATTTTGACCGAAATTAGGCATCTTTCCTTAAGTATTATTTCTTAAAGTCACGAATTCAAGAATCGTATTTTATATTTTGATCCCTTTGTTTCATACTTCATTGATTTCCTTTATGGCCTAAGTATGCTTGTCAGTTGTTATGAAAAAGTATGAAAAGTTATGAAAAAGATTGAAGTGCGGATCCGAGGTGATTTGTGCAGAAAAGGACAATAGTCATACCTGTGTCATCTTTTCTCTGTTTGCTTTGGGGTTCAAAGGAGCTTCAGTCAGTAAAACTGGGTGTTCCTCGGGTGCTACACGGAGTTCATTGTAGAAGGTGTGGTGCCAGATCTATCGAACAAGAAAAAACTTTCATTAGTCAACAAACTTTAAAAAGCTGTGCAGAAAATGATTTCAAATCTTACCTTTTCCATGTCATCCCAGTTTGTGACGATTCCATGTTCGATGGGGTATTTGAGGGTCAGAATGCCTCTCTTGCTTTGAGCTTCATCACCGACATACGAGTCCTTCTGACCCATACCAACCATCACTCCTTGATGTCTTGGACGACCAACGATGGATGGGAAAACTGCACGAGGAGCATCATCTCCTGCAAAGCCAGCTTTGCACATACCAGAACCATTGTCTACAACAAGAGCAGCAACTTCGTCATCCATGTTGTTGATTATTTTAGGTAGTTAGGAAATGATTTTTGAACTTAGTGCCTCTGGATTCGTCACCAGTGAAATGTGATGTACTATGCGGTTAGGGTGGTGCTTATATACCCTCTTGATGTCGCTGGGGGCAAGCGTGAAGCGATTGATTTAAATTTGCATAATTAAAACGTAACGTGAAGCACCTGTGAGGCTTCCAAACAATACTTTGAAACAAGAAACATTCTTGATAAAAATACCAGATGTAAATATTTTTAATTCTCGTTGATATTTTAACAGTAATCTTCCTTTCTTTTGTTGCTTTTCATCAAAGAAATGTGAGAAAACTTTAAAATAAAAATGTTAAGCTGTACGTCCCGCATTCCTGCATTTCGAATCACCTGTCACGCAATGTTTTCTGGTGAATTCTTTTATTCATTCTACGTCAAATTCACCGTATCTTTTATTCATTTTTGCATTCCTTATCATTCAGGGATTACGAAGTAAATCAATATCTTTGCTATTCGCAATTTTTTTATGTTGAAATTTTTTTTGGAAAAATTTTAACTTAAAACTTTTCAGAAGTCACGCAATAATATTTTTTACTCTTTTAATAATTCTCAACATGACGTAGTTTAGAATGGATATTCTACTCTTTTCATGAACATAAACATTTTGCATTTTACCATAATTGGACAAGCATAAACCCCAACGTAACAAGTGGAAAATCACTAGCTCTTAGCAACTCACGTCATGTCATTTAATGTAACTAGAATTATTCATTACAACCTTCTGACTTATGCATTCCCTTATATAGTATTTATTTGCTTTACTAGTTATGATTCATAATCTTAAATTCATTCTAGAGTTTACAAAGTTTGGAAACTTTATATTTGTTTAGATTTTACTCTGAAATCTGGGGATAATTTATATATATTTCGAGTGCATTGCGGGGCTGCTCCTTCTGTGCCTTAAGGATAAAAGTTTATGAATTTTTGTGACAATATTCAGAAATATATTTAGTAATTCTAGCCGATCTCGACGGTGTTGATATGGCTGCAAAATACAAACAAAATTTCTTAAATTTTTGTCACTCATATTTTTACTGATTCTTGATTTCAGAGCAAATATTCAATACTCCAGTTTAAAATGGAAAAAAAATTTGGTAAAAAGATAATTTTGCTTTGATTGTTTGTAATCATTTTGTTACCGGGCCTGTATCGATCGCATACCCAGCCGATGACGTGATAGGTCCTTCATGAAGCTGACATTATCATGAAGTTAAACAACCTTTTGTTTACTGTACAACTACATTTGACAGACAGCGCCTATTTTAAGGACTTATAATTTTCTACATTCTGCTATATTTAATTCTTTGGAATCTAAAAATGTTTGTCCATATACTGGAAATATATGTGTAAACTTTTAGGTAGCTAGGTTGGCATATTTTGAGGACCTCGTCGTGTCCCAATAATTTCGCCCACGGAATCCAGGCTCGCAAGGATTTAGAATATTACAAAATCCATCAATCTGACAAAGTACTCAAGTAAATCAAAAAGTGATTTATAAGTTCATATTGAATATTTGTTCACTTTTAGGGTTTAAAATTTACAATACACATGGAAAATATTTTTATTTTCAGTCATGTTTATTGACTCCAAAAACTACTATAAAATTTGAATAAAATAATTTTGAGTTCGTGAGTAGGAAGCTTTAATTTGCACGCAACATCAATCAGTCGGATTGTCAAAGCAGAACTAGTATAGAAGCTTAAGATTTTAAAGTCTTAAGTGTTCCAAAAAAAAAATGATTTTTTTTTGAATTTATAATTCTCATCTTCAAGTCAGAGAAGTTTGCAGAACTTTTAATGATTAAATACGATTTTATGATGTGTTTCATTTTGATGTTTCGATCTTGATCTTTCGAGAAATCGAAAACTACGTGAGATGCATGAATCAGAGTCACTCATGAATGATGAGTAAAAATGAATACAAATACATTTCATTTCTGTGCGATGACGCAGACATTAGCATCGAAGCATGAACTTGACTGTAAAACAGAAAACCTAACACCGCCATGAAAAGAGGTGTTTTTTTGCTGTGCAAGAATTCTGGAAGGCACCAATGCAAAGCTGTGACCAACTCCTTTTACGGTATCAAATCCTGCATACTTCTTTATTTTGAAATTCTGTATCGGTGGTTACGCTATGTCACACTGAGAGATGAATAGTAATTCTAATTGATAACGTCATAAATTATTATGACTCCAACCGTTTCCGTACCACGACTGAGTGCACTCAGAGCACCACTCGACTATAAATACGCCCCAAGGCAATATTCTCAGCACTTTTCTTTGAGATCTTGGAAGTAACACATCTTACTATAACAAGCGAAAAACAACTAACAAAATGGACGACGAAGTTGCTGCTCTTGTTGTAGACAATGGTTCTGGTATGTGCAAAGCTGGCTTTGCAGGAGATGATGCTCCTCGTGCAGTTTTCCCATCCATCGTTGGCCGTCCAAGACATCAAGGAGTGATGGTTGGTATGGGTCAGAAGGACTCGTATGTCGGAGATGAAGCTCAGAGCAAGAGAGGTATCCTGTCCCTCAAATACCCCATCGAACATGGAATCGTCACAAACTGGGATGACATGGAAAAGGTAAGATTTGAAATCATTTGTTTTGCAACTTGTTTGGTGAAAGTTTGTTTGACTTACGAAAGTTTCTTCTCTTCTTCTTGCTCGATAGATCTGGCACCACACCTTCTACAATGAACTCCGTGTAGCACCCGAGGAACACCCAGTTTTACTGACTGAAGCTCCTTTGAACCCCAAAGCAAACAGAGAAAAGATGACACAGGTATGTGAAAACCTTGATAACTTTTGCTACGGCTCTTCAACTATTTGTTATAGAATTATTAAGAATTTCCTGATCGTTATTATATTGCAACTACCGGCATACGATCCAAGAAAAAGCATTTTTCAAACTATTATTTTAAGCTACACAATTTATAGCATTAAGCTAAAAATCATTCTCAATTTTCTGCATCTGTTTTAGGAGAAAGGCAGATTTTTCTTACTCCTTTATAATAATTTTAATCCAGCATTTACACCTTGTAAATTTAAAGAAAAATCGTCTGTTTGAAGAACACTTCAGTGATATTAAAATTTTCAATTTTTGTATAAAACTTTTCATCTAAACAAAGAGTTATTAAAAACTTTTCCGTTAAAATCATATAAGTCATAACGGTTAAACTCGTGTTGATAACCGGCACCGTGAAGCATCAAAATGCTAATTTGCAGCACTCTATCAATATAGTTGACCGTATTTGGGCATCTCAATCGTGATTGGTCAGTTTTCTTCCTCAGCAACAACGCCTCTCTAAGAAAAATATCAACCAAGCATATCCTAACTATAGTTCATATCACGAAAATATTAAAAATTTAAGTAACATTCCGTTCATAATTGAGTAAACGAGTCTTTTCTTGTCAAAATTCTAGAAGAAAATATTACGCGAGTGATCAAACACGATAACTTCTAATTTTAACGAGTTGATTTTTCGGTTTCTAGTTTCGGAATTCAAGTTTGACATACAATTTTGAATGGAATTTTCATAAATTAACATTTCATGAATCATGTATTTGGGTGTTATAGCATTCTTTTTTCAGATTTATTTATCATTTCTCAATCTTGTTTTTAGATCATGTTCGAGACCTTCAACAGCCCTGCTATGTACGTAGCTATCCAGGCTGTCTTGTCCCTCTATGCTTCTGGTCGTACCACTGGTATTGTCTTTGACAGTGGAGATGGTGTCTCTCACACAGTCCCCATCTACGAGGGTTATGCTCTTCCTCATGCTATCCTTCGTCTTGATTTAGCCGGCAGAGACTTGACAGATTATCTTATGAAGATCCTGACAGAACGTGGTTACTCTTTCACCACCACAGCTGAACGTGAAATCGTCCGTGACATCAAGGAGAAGCTCTGCTATGTTGCTCTTGACTTTGAACAAGAAATGCAGACAGCAGCCTCCAGCTCAACTCTCGAGAAGAGCTACGAGCTTCCTGATGGACAAGTCATCACCATTGGAAACGAAAGATTCCGATGTCCCGAGTCCTTGTTCCAGCCCGCCTTCCTCGGAATGGAATCTGCAGGTATCCATGAGACATGCTACAACTCCATCATGAAGTGTGATGTCGATATCCGTAAGGACTTGTACGCTAACACTGTCTTGTCTGGTGGTTCCACCATGTACCCCGGCATTGCTGATCGTATGCAGAAAGAAATCACCGCTCTCGCCCCACCAACCATGAAGATCAAGATCATCGCTCCACCAGAGAGGAAATACTCTGTCTGGATTGGAGGCTCCATCCTCGCTTCTCTGTCCACCTTCCAACAGATGTGGATCTCCAAGCAGGAATACGATGAATCTGGCCCCTCAATTGTTCACCGCAAGTGCTTCTAAACTCACTCACCAATAATTGAAATCCCTGAACATTCCCTAAAACTAACTGAACTCTTTATATGACTTAAAGTTGTATAAAAAATATTCCATAAAAATTTATCACGCGTCTTTGAGAAAGTTTGGTGTAATTTTTCCATGAATTCCAATTTATGCCATTTTGGCCCCAAATTACTATTGTAGTTTTAATAAAAACACGCTGACAAAAATAGTAGTCTGTTTTATTTTAGTCTCAATCAGAATCGAGATACGAATATATCCTCCATCGACTCCTCCATCAGAACAGAAGAATTATTCCATATGTAAAGAAAAAAAACTACTCCAAAATCGTATATTTTTAAACTTCAACTTTAATGTTCCGTGAAACCATAATTTACGCTTTATTATGACATATTTTCCGTAGTTACTGATATTACTGTGATGTAGCTACAATTTCCCATCTCCTCCCCTAAGAGAACAAATTTTGTTACCACAGGGTACCCAAATTAATGGTTGCAAGAAAGCATTACAGTTCTAAATTTATCAGTGCGTCATTGATTATATATTTTTAGTATTATGTTTTTAACGGTTTGTGAGTTCATAACAATATGGGATTATGTAAATAACATGTTTGAATTTATATTTTTGGAGTTAGTTACCAGTCCATCAAACCATAATAACACAGGTAGTCCATGGCTATAGATGAAAGTGTATCGGGGAAAAATAAGAGCAAAAAGGTTTTCGTGAAATCAGCAGAGTAACAGGTTCAAATACGAGTTATGCCAAAATACTTTCCAAACTTCTTCGTTTGGGTCTACTAAGCCAAGGGTGAAAGAATGGGGTTTCTATCCATGAGCCATGAACCGTGAGCCAGCTGTGACTCAACTAAGTTATGCCATTTTTAGATTCTTTTGTGATTCTCGTGAAAACATTTTTCAATATTAAAGACACAGGAATCCCATATCGCAATAACCACAAACAAATTATTGCATTGGAAATTTATTTTGCCACAGATTTAACTTTAAAATATAAAATAATTATTTTGAGAGTCAAACAATTTTTTAGGCTACATCAAGGTTTGAATTTCAGGAGTTTAATGATCTTTATGTTCATACGATATTGACTTTTGTGTTGTATTTATATTACATATTTGTGGTTATAAATAACATTATCAGCAGTGATCAATGCCAGTTTTGTTACCTTATATGGTTTGTTTTTGTGCACATAAACAAGACGATGAATTTTTCTTCCTCAAGAACCCTCCTGCGCCTGAGAAGTAAACAAAATGCATTATGCTCTTTACCAACTTACTTAAAAGATACAATTTTGATTATAGACCCCTTGTAGTAGTTCTTCGAGTATTTACATTCAATACACTGAATTTCAATTCCCAGGATAGTACAATTCTATTACTTTGTCCTCTGAATAGACCTCTTTACCTTCGTATGCAAATTGCCCATTTCAGACCACATGTCATTCCCTTGAGAAATGTTCTTTTGTTAAAATATTTACACATGAAAGAATCAACTCCCAAGAGTGGCATCACGTGGTCTGAAATGGGCACAACAAACAATGAAGGTAAAGAGGTCTATTGAGCTGCTTTGGGAATATTCTGTTAGGTGTCTATATCATAATTTTAAAATTATAATGCTTCGTTATCGCTCACTTTAATATAGAAGAAATATTATGCGCGTAATCTGCATCTCACATATCGCACCATATCTTGCACGTGTACAGTGTCTAGTCTGTAATCATGTGGCATGCAGTAATCTATTCAATGTATATGTTGCGCACAGTGTCTAATCGTATATCATGCAGTAATCTATCCAATGTATATGTTGCGCACAGTGTCTAATCGTATATCATGCAGTAATCTATTCAATGTATATGTTGTGCACAGTGTCTAATCGTATATCATGCAGTAATCTATCCAATGTATATGTTGCGCACAGTGTCTAATCGTATATCATGCAGTAATCTATCCAAAGTATATGTTGCGCACAGTGTCTAATCGTATATCATACAGTAATCTATCCAATGTATATGTTGCGCACAGTGTCTAATCGTATATCATGCAGTAATCTATCCAATGTATATGTTGCGCACAGTGTCTAATCGTATATCATGCAGTAATCTATTCAATGTATATGTTGCGCACAGTGTCTAATCGTATATCATGCAGTAATCTATTCAATGTATATGTTGCACACAGTGTCTAATCGTATATCATGCAGTAATCTATCCAATGTATATGTTGCGCACAGTGTCTAATCGTATAGCATGCAGTAATCTATTCAATGTATATGTTGCGCACAGTGTCTAATCGTATATCATGCAGTAATCTATGCAATGTATATGTTGCACACAGTGTCTAATCGTATAGCATGCAGTAATCTATCCAATGTATATGTTGCACACAGTGTCTAATCGTATATCATGCAGTAATCTATTCAATGTATATGTTGCGCACAGTGTCTAATCGTATATCATGCAGTAATCTATGCAATGTATATGTTGCACACAGTGTCTAATCGTATAGCATGCAGTAATCTATCCAATGTATATGTTGCGCACAGTGTCTAATCGTATATCATGCAGTAATCTATTCAATGTATATGTTGCACATAGTGTCTAATCATATAGCATGCAGTAATCTATCCAATGTATATGTTGCGCACAGTGTCTAATCGTATAGCATGCAGTAATCTATTCAATGTATATGTTGCGCACATCGTCTAATCGTATATCATGCAGTAATCTATTCAATGTATATGTTGCGCACAGTGTCTAATCGTATATCATGCAGTAATCTATCCAATGTATATGTTGCACACAGTGTCTAATCGTATAGCATGCAGTAATCTATTCAATGTATATGTTGCGCACAGTGTCTAATCGTATATCATGCAGTAATCTATCCAATGTATATGTTGCACACAGTGTCTAATCGTATAGCATGCAGTAATCTATTCAATGTATATGTTGCGCACATCGTCTAATCGTATATCATGCAGTAATCTATTCAATGTATATGTTGCGCACAGTGTCTAATCGTATATCATGCAGTAATCTATCCAATGTATATGTTGCACACAGTGTCTAATCGTATAGCATGCAGTAATCTATTCAATGTATATGTTGCGCACAGTGTCTAATCGTATATCATGCAGTAATCTATTCAATGTATATGTTGCGCACAGTGTCTAATCATATACCATGTAGTAATCTATCCAATGTATATGTTGCACACAGTGTCTAATCGTATATCATGCAGTAATCTATTCAATGTATATGTTGTGCACAGTGTCTAATCGTATATCATGCAGTAATCTATCCAATGTATATGTTGCACACAGTGTCTAATCGTATATCATGCAGTAATCTATCCAATGTATATGTTGCACACAGTGTCTAATCGTATAGCATGCAGTAATCTATTCAATGTATATGTTGCGCACAGTGTCTAATCGTATATCATGCAGTAATCTATGCAATGTATATGTTGCACACAGTGTCTAATCGTATAGCATGCAGTAATCTATCCAATGTATATGTTGCGCACAGTGTCTAATCGTATATCATGCAGTAATCTATTCAATGTATATGTTGCACATAGTGTCTAATCATATAGCATGCAGTAATCTATCCAATGTATATGTTGCGCACAGTGTCTAATCGTATAGCATGCAGTAATCTATTCAATGTATATGTTGCGCACATCGTCTAATCGTATATCATGCAGTAATCTATTCAATGTATATGTTGCGCACAGTGTCTAATCGTATATCATGCAGTAATCTATTCAATGTATATGTTGCGCACAGTGTCTAATCGTATATCATGCAGTAATCTATCCAATGTATATGTTGCACACAGTGTCTAATCGTATATCATGCAGTAATCTATCCAATGTATATGTTGCACACAGTGTCTAATCGTATAGCATGCAGTAATCTATTCAATGTATATGTTGCGCACAGTGTCTAATCGTATATCATGCAGTAATCTATTCAATGTATATGTTGCGCACAGTGTCTAATCATATACCATGTAGTAATCTATCCAATGTATATGTTGCACACAGTGTCTAATCGTATATCATGCAGTAATCTATTCAATGTATATGTTGCGCACAGTGTCTAATCGTATATCATGCAGTAATCTATTCAATGTATATGTTGCGCACAGTGTCTAATCGTATATCATGCAGTAATCTATCCAATGTATATGTTGCACACAGTGTCTAATCGTATATCATGCAGTAATCTATTCAATGTATATGTTGCACATAGTGTCTAATCATATAGCATGCAGTAATCTATCCAATGTATATGTTGCGCACAGTGTCTAATCGTATATCATGCAGTAATCTATCTAATAGATGATGCGCACAGTTTTGCGCAATTTATCCTTGACCGTTGCCTTACCTAAACAAATGTGACGCACAAGCTTATCAGTAACGAGGTCGAGATAATTCATATCCGCAGTAAAGGCATTGTCTGATACAGGTTTGGATGAGATGTCGTCCATCTGAGCACCGTCTATATATCGTCCAATCCCCAAAGAGACTATTCGAACGCCTTGGGATCGTAGCTTTTTGGCAGGTGTCTTGACGTCATCACATGATCTGTAGGCAGTAATAATCACGCAGTTGTACTAAATTATACGAAATGCTATCAAAACCTGGTTGGCTCATTTGGTTGAGCATTGGTGTGTGCGCGGGAAAAAGTGAACATAAGTTCCGTGATCCTACCAACTCTCAGGTTCTTTAAATATTTTAAAAGTAAAAGGTCCCTTTGTTTTAAAAATATCTGCAAAATGTTAGATCTTTCCGGCTAAGCTGACAGACGCGATAAGGGTTAATGAACGACCTAGTCAAGTCAGTTTGTGATTGGTTGAGTTAAGGACAAGTTGATTCATGTGTTCATGTGTACCTTTGGTTGGTTAGGAGAACAATGACCTTGGCTTTTCTTGAAGGTCGTTTGAACATGTGATAATCAGCATAAGATAACGCTTTACCAATACGAGGACTGCCAAGTGGACAGACTTGAGCCAGGCTATGGAGTCCATGAAGGACTTTCCTCTTGCACGAGAACCTGGGTAATATTTTATCGTTTAGGGATTACGATCAAATTGGATTTGGATTTTTGTGGAGGCAATTCTACTCACACGTGGTGTCGAGTCCAGGAATTGAGCCCAAAACCCAAGACGCAAGACTTCCTGCACTATTACTACACTAGATCTACTAACCTATTGAAGCTGAAGGCCATTTTTGGTGTTGTTCCATAAGTAACAACACTGACTTCAGTGTCTTTAGGTGAGACTTGGAATCTACTGACAACTTGTCTAATGAGCCTCGATACTTCCACGTCAACAAACGGTTGCCGTTTCTTTCTTGACGATACAGGAACAATGAAGCCTAAATCGAGATTGGCGCTACAAACTAGAAAAATATCACACAACATTAGTGTGTGGTTAAGTAAACATGGTAGATGATGATGATGATGATGATTGATGATGTTCGTGATGATATTGATGATGTGAAGAACCCCAACATTCACAACGTTACCTGGTCCTGTTGACCTTCCTTGTGCTGAAAATCGTAGAAAAACAGTATAAATAGCAAATAAATATATTATTACTAAATGAAGTTATTTTTCCCATTAATGTCTTTGACAGTCTTCATAGCTAAAATTAGTAAATCATTTTTTAGCGCGTGCGCTTTCCCAATAAACGAGATAAGAAGTGAACATACCACAAGGACAAGAAGGGATGAATGGAACGCATTGTTTTGTAGCAAGCAATTTACTGTTATCTTCATTATTCTGCTTCTGGTCTTTTAGTGTTGGTACTTTGCATACTGGATGAGCGTTGCCTGAAAAAAAAAACGAGAAGAGAAATCGCCAACTTAAAAAACAAAATGAAACCAGTGGGGCACTAAACTAACAGATAACTAACAGCACCACGATTTCGCAAAGAGAGCTATGTCTGATCTGTTAGTTGTAGGAGATCTGAGATGGTTTGCCGTCCATGGAAGACCGACACTCTGGTTCTGATCCAGTGCTAATGTAAACAAGTTGGAATGTCCACATTTTTAAAATTATGTAGATATGTGGCTTGTGCAACGTAAAGTAAGATCATCACTTTGAAAATAATGGAAGGCAATCGTTCTTTCGACTGCTAAATCTTTACTTTTTCCTGATATATGATTGTATATAATTTTCATTCCAGTGTATATAACCACAAATATGGAAATAAATGTTCAACATAATTGGATATATTTGGCCAATAATTTTTTTATAGAAAAGAAGAATAAAAAAAAAGAGGAAAAAAAATTAATTAAAAGTTAAAAACGTACCACAATTAGATCCCTGTTTTGGAGCGGTTTTCTTTGGTTTTGTGTCGTTCATATCGTGCTGCTTCTCTAGCGGATTCTCTTTGTTATCAAATCCATGAATCCCAGTAAAGATAGACAAGTAAATCACAAGCTGAACCCAGGGTGAACGGTAAATCATTTTTATCCAAAAAAAAAACTATAAAAATGCAATTCTGATTAACAGCGGATGATCTTAAAGACGCAAAAAAATTGTAGTTTTGAAGAGGATCATTGAGCAGGTAATGAGTTTATTTGTTTATGTTCGTGTACATTGTTTCTCAATTTCTGTGTTGAAACCTGTCAAAGAAGAAATGTTTGGAAATAAAATGTGCGAAAGCCAGACAAAATAGCGTAAAAAGAAAGAAGAACAACGATCATATGATATAAAAACTCTTGAAAATACAGTAAATAAATATATTTATTTAAACTAAAAAGTTTCCCGCCTTCTTCTCCGTGTTGTTTACCGTTTTTGGACTTTCCGTTATTGCATAAGGATCTCTCTTATCACTGGTATTTTTAAAAGTCAAAGAATGTATAAAAATATATATTTAAAAAAATTAGCCAAAATTAGCCATATATATTTAGAATGGAAAATACGGTTATTTTGAGTTTCTATCTTATAACACAATGTAAAACCAGTTCCGCATACCACCATAATATTATCAGCCAAAAAGCTTTGTTCCTTGCAGTTTAGTTCCAGAAGATTCATGATCAACAGGTTTGTCAAATAAGTTTATAAACAGAGAACACGTAATGATACTTCTAAATGTAATGGTCACGTTTACCCACACGAACGGCTGAACATGAACTGCGCATGCTCGGATAAAAATTGCAAAAAAAATATATATATATATCGATGACCTGCTTACCACTGGTATAAAATTCGTTCGGCTTCTCTAAATTTGAAAAAATAACATAGAAACAAAACGTTGTTGCTTTGGAGTGTTGGCACTGATTCATATCCTGACGTATCGTCAGACCGCCGGAATCTTTTGTGCTTTTAATACGAAATTTCAAGCCAATTTTCAAAATATGCGCATAACCGTCTTTCAGCGGTGCACGTCAAAAACGCTAGTAATTATATATAAGGTGACAATGGGAAGATATGTTGGCTGGTCAGCACATACTACTTTTCAATAACAGGCGATCGAAAATGCATTTTTTTCCTTCTTGATATTCATTCCATGACATTCCAAAAGCATGCACTATTGAAATTTTGTTTCCCGAGAATGTCATGGAAACACTTTGATTGACGTGCACCAAAACCTGTCTTGTCGAGGCGATGATTTATTGTTGTACTTTATTGTTGTACTACAAGGTTCACCTTTCTGAAAGTCCCTTTCTATATCCCTACATACACCAACTTTCAAACTTTTCGTTCGTTATGTAACAGTTTTTGCAGTTATTTTTAATAAATCTTTTTATCCCACACCATAGAAAACACAGCCAATCAGAAAGCAGGAAAGCCGTTATATATTCGTCGGTATTTTACTCTTCCTTCACATCATGCACTGCGCGTTGAATCTACGCATGGATAATCGCCTAAATGTTCGTGTGTATACTAGAAACTACAAGTAACTCGAAACCCTTGTATAACTAGTATATCTACAAGCAATATTTTGTCAGACCAGGGCAACATAAGCTTCTGTCAAACCTCTTTCTTGTTCAGCTTTACGTAAGTTTTAATTTTAATGATTTAATGATTTATATAGCGCACTTTCTATATGTAACTAATCAAAGGCGCTTTACAATCATGAGAGGTAGTAAGTATGAGATGTAGGGTGGTCACTGCCAGGGTTTCTTTACGTCCTCAGTGGTTCTTTTACGTCCCTCCGATATTGGTTAGTGATGAAGTGTGGAGAGACGGGACCGCCATTTAAAGTGGTCATCCGAGCCACTTGAAAGTCTAACCGTTTGCAGATGTAATTAAAAGGCAGCCCTTTCTCCTCAGTTATTTTAAGACCCTGAGAGTTGGTCCGGCCGGGACTTGAACCACGACCTCCCGCACGAAAGTCCGGTGCTCAACCAGCTGAGCCAACCGGGTTGCAGTACAGTTGTCACCATACCCTCAAAAGCGAACCGCTGCTCTAAAGTCGAGTGTTTTACTGCAAGCTAAGCGTGATTGGAGCTGCCTGTGACAATAATTTCCAAATATTTTTTTTCTTGTATTAAAAAAAAGGTACAAAATTATGGACATTTGCATGGTGATGAACTGGAAGGAACCATAGAACCATCTGCAACTGAAAAATAAAAAATATTTATAAAAATAAGGTTTGGAATAAAATAGAATATAATAGAATACTAATCATATGATCGTTTACAGCCTATTGCATACTGGACTGGATATTCAGTGTATTATAATTACGAGGTATATAATTATTTGCCTACCTTTACATATTTGTCTCACTATCTCGTTCGTCACGTGGTGGATTTTACTAAAATCTCCCGTGAATACGTTGTGTTGTACCGGACGAGACGCCATGACGTTCAGTTGATCGATGTTGAAGTATCGTCCAACACCAACAGCAATGATTTTTACGCCTTTTTGCTTGAGAAGTCGTGAAGGGATATGAACACCGTCGCTTGATCTTGAAGGGGAAACGAAAAATGAATGAATAAAGGAGTTTGCAAGTAAGGAAGAATGGAAGGAAGGAGAGAATGAAGGGAGAGAAGAAGGAAGGATGGAAGGAAGGAGGGAAGGGAGGGGAAAAATACAAAAAGAATTACTCATGCACAAGCCTCACCTTCCATCTGTAACAACAACTAATATTCTTGGACGCGGATTGCAAGAGCAACCATAAAGATACGATTGTGCAAAAGATAGTGCTAGTCCAGTCTGCGCATTCCAGCAGTGATGACACGGAAGGTTTAGAAATTTCAGAACATCCAGGATATTTTCTCCACTGGAAAATACACCAAATAAAATTATACACCATTATCACCTCCATCATCATCACCATCATCATCACTGCCATCATCATCACCATGATCATTATCATCACCATCATCATCATCATCACCATCATCATCATCATCACCATCATCATCATCACTATCGTTCTCATCATTATCATCGACAACATCATCATTATCAACATCATCATCATCATCACTATCATCCTCATCATCATCCACATCATCATCGATCATCATCATCGACAACATCATCAAAGAAATAATGCTCTAGGGAATGACACGTGAGAAACATTAAGCTCAAGCTAAAAAGGCCCATTTTGTTGCCAAGAACAATATAAGATATTTATATACTTGAGTGGTACGTACTTACTCATTAAACCCCATCAGTAAGATGGGTCTGTTTGCATACGAGATCACACCAATTCTCGTGGCTGTGGGGCCTATGGCAAACTTGAGAACAACGTGTTTAATAAAGTCTATCAAGCGACGGTAGTTACCAGGCCCCGTGCGTGCCACACTTTTGGAAGCTTCAATTAGAAAACCAAGGTCTATTTTGGACCTGCAAACTACAGAAAAGAGACTTATTACTAAAACCTGCAAAAGGGAAGTCCTGCGCTATCTAATCTAACATGGCAAGTGCTTGAAAGACTCGATTTTTGTGGGTTTTTTTTCGGGAACATCTTCAAAAGATAGTACTACAACACCAGTTCACATAAGTAGGTCTATATCAATAGTACCCTTCACCAGTTCTCTGCGCCATGTCTCTATCATTGCAAGGTCACCTCATGTCTCGCTTCGATGCAAAGGCACGGTTATTTATTCAACACCAATTGGTCATGTATTTTGGCTTCTTGACATCTGGAACCCGAAAAAAATAGTTCTGGAATATGGAACACGTATGGGAAGGTTGGGGGGGCATGAAGCTCCCAACTCAAGAACCGTGTTAAGGTCAAGGTCGTTATTTAACTGATCCCTAATCTTGAATTGAACTTACTTTGATTTGATGTGGGACTGCTTGTGGCTGTCAGGAAAAATATAAAAAGAACAATTAAGAGAATGACAATAGCTAGAAACGTGTACCATGAAGCTAAAGAAGCAACCAGAAAATTAATGAATCAGAACTAAACATCTTTGTACTTACCCGTTGGGGGCCAATATACTGTAGTAGGTTTTGCTGTTGTAGTTCTCGTAGAACTCTTCCTTGTTGGACCGTTAGAAAATGCTAAATCGATAGCATTAGGAATAAACGAGTCATTCAGGGATGTAGAGTTATTTCTCGTAGGTTCATGCAATGAAACTTCGAAGTCTTTCTTGTTATTTTTGATTTTGTTTCTGTCATCTTTGACAGGGTTATTTTTTATTTTCTCTTTAGTAGAATGTTTCTTTTCCGCTTCACCCTCATCATCTTCCTCTCCCGAAGTGTCCAAATGTGTACTTTCGCTAACGAAAGGCTTTTCCTGTTTCTCATGTCTTCCTTCACTCTCTTCGTCTAGTTCAGGAACAAACTTACGATGTCCCTTTTGATTTTCACTTCTTTGTTTTTGTGGTTGAAACGCCATGTCAATGGCTTCTGGTACGCTCGGCCTAGAGCCCGCTAAACGTTCTTCAAATTTCCCAACTCTGTGATCTTGTTTATCCAGATTATTGCTCTCAAATGAATTATCAAACATTCTCGCTTTTGTTGAGCCTCCCTTCTTGGAACTGCCATGATGGGGGTGGAGGAGATTTTGGATTGTAACTTCAAACTTATTCAAGTCTTCCTGTAAATCACGCTTATCTCTAGAAGGAATGCCGGTCGTACAGTTGAACGTCACACACAAAACAGCGAGGCTGTACAAGAATGCATTGAAATACAGCAGAAATAGCTTCATTTCGTTGCCATCCCAGTCACCCCATCGTCTTCATTTCCACCAAAACCAAAAAACACATCTCGAGAACAATCCTTCCATAAAATCAATATTTTCACTCGACAAACTGGTGCTGAGTTGGTAAACAGTGGTCCAACCTGAAACTTTGTTTAGACTTGGAGGAAAAGTTTTTGACAACACATCCCAACTTTGACACGAAACATCTACTTCTCATACAAATAACTAAACTAACGGGAAAATACAGTAACTTTGGATTAAGAAGATATAAAGACGTTTATAAGATGTTCTTAAGACAATGATAATCCTTATTTCACGCATATGAGTGGAAAGCTCTGGAATATCCTGTTCTTAGTTGATTATACTTGTTTAGCAGGTGTGTTTAGTTCTGCTTTGCGTGAGTTTCCGTAAATAACATATTGACCCTCTGCGACACTATAATAAAACATAATAGAAACTACTGTGCGCGGGCTAGCGTGATACGTAGACATTATGAACGCCAAGTGTCTTCCACGTGGAAGGATAACCTTACAATTGATTTTAAGTAGAAAAACCCCGGCAAGTTCGAGAAACTTGGCAACAATACGAGAAGAGAGGTGGATAACCAGTTAGGGGAGGTGAAATAGTTAGCAAGGGACATAAAAGAATTAAACAAGAGAGAAACACAGCCTTTCTTGAATTAAATTTAAGACACTTCATAAATAAGTGAACAAGGTCAAGAAACTAAAGCAAACAGGTGGATAACCAGTTAGGAAAGGAAGAGATAAAAAAAACTAACTAAGATAAGGTGATCAAAACATTTAGCGAAATTTAAGGTGATAAGCTAAGGAGGTCAAGAAACTAAAACAAACCGGCTATGCCAGCAAGCTAGGATAGGTGGCAACCAGGCACGACGGATGGATAAGGTGGTAAGAACTCAAAAGTTAGGAAACTTAGGCAAATAAACTGTACCACCTGGTAGACGGTTCACAAAATAGCAGAAAGTTTTATAGATTGTATTATCTAGTATTGTACCCTGGGGTTCAGAGGTTATATATTCTCATCGGCGCGGGTTCGCTAAAACTACCCGAAGCAAAACAGAACATGTGGAGCCTAGGGCGCTAGTATCTTGGGGTGAGATGAGGATGGTAGAATTCAGATATCCGACAAGACTGCCAAACTCAGATAAATCAGGACCACTTCTCTTACGAGTGATTAATCAAGCTTTAATATATTGCATTATTTGGTGGCACAAATTCATACTATTTACAATTATATAAAAATATAAGTGGCATTGTTAACAGTAGTTCACTGCGTTCGTAAATGGCTACCCCACCCCTCCCCCCATAAGTGAATTTACTCGTCCCCAGGTTTACTTCTCCAATCTAATGCGAAAGAGGCTGGAAAATATAAAAGCCCATCGGCAACAAAATTAGTAAATTCAACAGTAAATTCAGTATTTGTGCTATAGTCATTAGTTTGTTGATCACCACTTACCATATTTTGGTTCACTGGTCAAATACGAGTCGAGTCTAGAGTCTACAAGGGGTAGATTGGAACAATCCTTTGAAATAACCTTGTAGACTCGAGCTGAACGCTGATTATGACTTTACCAGTGAACCTATGTATGGAAAGTGGGGAATATGGCTTTTCTAAACAGATCCAGCATGTTTATATGTGTTTAGGTTTCCAACAAGGTCAAAAAAAACAGCAATAGCTGTACATCGCATTATAACATTCTTGTAGTCTATACTCTTGTAATTATCATAACATTATTAGTATCATATCTCTAGACACTTCACAGTAGTCAGAGTAATCATGGTGTCTACTATAATTATTTATTTGTCTTCTATCTACTTCTGTAGCATTTTCCATTCATTTCGGCTATCTTTATTCCGAAAGGATCGACTAACTAATTATGAAAAGTGAAGTAATAATTTTTGGAATTAGGACTTAGTAGGATAAAGGGAAGATGGAAAAGAATGAACAAGGATAACAGGGATAGAATAGGATGGGAAAGATAAACAAGATTAAACTAATCACCTAATATAAGAAAAACCCAAGTTCGCATATAGGTAGCAATGCTTAGTAAGCATTACAGAAAATAATCAGGTGCTCCATGATTTTTGGAGAAAATCTTTGCCATAGTCCATAAGAATTCTTGCACTTCAAAAAACCAATGATAATTAGTGATTGACTTCATAGCATTTCTTCTTCCTCATACTCGGGGTCCTAAACGGACCGTTGGATAAAAATGAACTACGCCTCTTTTTGGTATTAGCAGGAGTTTTCATTTTTTCATCGTCGTTAGGTCGGCCTGGCGAACCAATCTCGGAAGTCAACGAAGTGGCGGAGATAGACCGAAGCATTTCCGACAAGTGAGAGAAATCGGAGAGGTCTTCGTCGCTCTGGCACGATGAGGTAGCGGCCGAGCTGCCTTGGAAACAAAGCATTTCAACGCTGTCTTGTAAAGAGGATACAATGTAGACCGCACCGGGTAACACCGCTGGACCGAGAACTCGTGGATTCTGGATCTCCATAAACTTATGCGTGAATGAACTGAAGTAAAATATTACATCAATGGATAAATAGACAGATTTTGTTTATACAAAGTGCGCAAGGAATGGCTCTACTTGTAAGTAACGTTTTGCAGTGTTTGCGAAGCGGAAATTTTCCTGAACCAATTTCACTATTTTTCATAATTTTTTTCATATTTTCGCAATTTTCAAAATGTTCTCATAATCATCCTCCAACTTTTTAAAATAATTCAGTGGATATTTTTTAACTGATAGCATCGTTTTAGGATTCTTCATTTTGTTTTACAGCCGAAAGAGTATGACAACCTTCGATATATTTGGTAATTGACAGTAATAGTAATGTTTTCTGGGACTTACTGTTTCAGTACAGACAAGAAATGACAACAAATGATAATCAAGTAACTTACTGAGCATCAGGCGAATTGCTTGGTGGAATCTCACAGACATCTATGGAGTTGAAGTGAGTGACGAACAGGAATGGTGTCTTGTAGGCTACGAGAAAGATCAAAGATAGATAAATTAGCTCTGGGGAGAACGACAACCAATCACCTTAAATGATCAAATCCTGAAACAACATTTGCTTATCTATGTAATGCCATTGGTCACTCACAGAGAGAAGTGGAATTTGGCATGCTAGGTTTTGCCGAGGGAGAAAATCCGGAGGAAAGCTCTCGTAGTGTCAAGGGAGAGACCTAACAAGCTCAAAACGCAGTGAGACCCCAGACGTGAAAGGCAACTGCACTATCGCTACACCACCCTTGATTCCCTTTTCACTGATTAGATTTACTACTTCTCGGCAGGTATTAGAAAGTTTAGAAAATGAGCTTACCAAACGCTAGGGGTAGTCGCGTCCACATCAAGGTCTTTTGTCTTGTCTGACGACCAGCAGAATTGACAAAAACACCAAATTCTAAAAATGAATGAATGAACAAATTTTGAAATGCATTCTTACAACTAAATGAAAAGGTAATAAAACAGTAGAATTCATACGAGTGTGAAAAATCACGCCAAGTGAGAAACAGAGATGTTGTAGTATACGTACCATTGTAACAGAGAAGGAATTCCCTGTCCTTACATCCGGCGGAAGTGACGTCAAGAACAGCAATAGGGAAGATGTTCAGCTGTGCTGCACCATACACAGCAAAGGCTAGTGAGGTATCCTGTGCATCTAGGAACTCTGTAAACAAAGAAGGGCATTCAATAGAGGAAAACCTTGTGGTAAAGGAGCAATGATGCAATGATGAGAAGCAATGATGATGGGAAGGATGGTGATGAAGATGGCGAAGATCAGTACTGGTGATGAATAATGGTGGTTGATGATAGCAATGATGATGAATGATGGTTATGGTGATAGTATTGATGATGAATGGCGATGATGCTGGTGGTGATGATGATAGTGGTGATGATGACGATGGTGATGATGATAGTGGTGATGATGACGATGGTGATGATGATGATGATGATGATAGTGGTGATGATGACGATGGTGATGATGATGATGATGATGATAGTGGTGATGATGACGATGGTGATGATGATAGTGGTGATGATGACGATGGTGATGATGATGATGATGATGATAGTGGTGATGATGACGATGGTGATGATGGTGATGATGATAGTGGTAATGTTGGTCATGGATGGTGATAGTGATGATAAAGATGAGGACAGAATGGAATAAGGTAGTAATGATGATCAATGTTTTACCTGAGATACTGTACTGTCTCAAGTCCAAGCTATAAAACTTGCCAGTTCCGTACACTACACTAGTGTCAGTAAAATGAATGCAGTTACACGGATCAGCAGTATCAATCTCCTAACAACCAAACAAACAAACAAATCTTTAACGGATATTTCTTTTATTAGATTCTACAAAGGGGGGATTTCAAGGCAGTCATCTTTCGGGGAAACCGAAAAAAAGTATGAATTTCCTTTGGAAAAAGAAATATCCTCTCATACAAAAGAAGGCATTGTCCCTGTCTCACAAAATGGGCACCTCCTTCGTGTACCGGACAAAGTCTACGTAATTCAATAGCCACAACAAAAGACTTCAAGTTCAACAGTAGAACGAAGCTAACAAAGAATAATATAGGTTTCCAGTACACAGTGGAGGAGCCTCAAAATGGTTGCCGAGAAACCCCAGTACAAAAAAACCTCTTGAAAATGATTTTAGTAGCTCATTGTCCGAAGCTGTCTTACCTTTCTGGTGCAGAAGGCGTTCATGCCAGCATTGAATCGCAGAAGATGAAGCTTGTTGGGCGTGGCTGCACATACGTAGTAACTGCCATCGTACTGATATAGAAAATAGGAATTAGACGTTACTAGGGCAACGTGTAACGCACTTGATCGAGCAATATTACTTTCTTTGTGTTTAAGAGGCTTAGCAGAGCTATTAATATTAATGTAGTTCGAACAAAAAATGCCATTCAAAGAAAGTTCACGTAACGTCCTCGAACTAGAGGATTCAAATTCATGTAAGGTCGAAGATCGCTTATTCCTTGTCTTGGAACAGGAAATGACGTCATATCGGAAAGGCAGTAGAGTCGTATAGTTAGTTACCTGTCCCATGGCAAACAAGTGGCAGTTTTTAATCTTCTCGATGGTCTGTGAGGTCAGCGGTGTGAGAGGAACTTCAGAGTTAACTTGCTTGGCACGTGAATTGAGTTGCTTCAAATCAACACTACAGAGGTGACGTTCCTTGCCTATGGTAACCAAACAGGATAGATGCAGACAATTATTGAGAAAAGTTGAAATATTTACGATGAAATATCTGTAAAACCAAGGTGCTTCCCCAACACCCTGGCGAAAATGAAATTGGGCAAAGCATTGTGCTGTACATTTTGCATTCATACAAGGAGTAGAACTCCGGATTTTCTCCCTTCATAGATGTCAACCATTTTAATTTTTTTTTGATGCGATGAATTGAAACCACTATTTACGTTCATTTACTGACCACCCACCCATTTCATCCACGCTTCCACTTCCCCAGCCACCCTTGTATCCATACAACTACCCTTTCACCCACATCACACGTTTTGCCATCAATCTTTCCATTCCCTCATCCTTCCACTTCTCAACACACTTAAATCCATCTATCTACTCGTCCTTATACCCATCGATCCATCCATCCATTCACCCATTCACCCATCTATCTAAACAGCATAATTATAATTCATCTATGCTAAGACAAGTTTAGACACCTCTTACCAGTCAGCATGATGGCAATATTCAGTTCAGGTATAACATCAATCTGGAAGACTTTTTCAATGCCAGGAATAACACGATGAGAACCATGACCAGGTTTAGAAAGAGACAATGAAAACAGCCCCTCCTCTGCACCCAGAAGCAACAGCTAGAAAATCAGACAACAAACAAACATTAGTTTAAACGAGCTAGTTGTATTGACTACTACAATTTTCGATTCACCTTATTACGTCTTGATACCACTACTACCAGAATCGTTTTCATAGTTCCTTGTGTTGGCCTAATTAAGACCATTATCTTGCGACTCCCAAAGGAGTTAAAACATTTGAATAAGAAAAAAAGAATTCGAAGAGGATTCTGGTGGTAGTGGTATCAAGACGTAATAAGGGGAATGGTGAATTCCTGTATTCTGATTGGCTATGATATCATAGGTCTCTAAGAAACAGTATGTACTAGTACTAGAGAAAGATCACAAAGGGAACATTCTTTTGTGCTATTCCGTGGATGTGGCAACTTTTGTGAAACCAGTTTGTTTATATTTTATACTAAATCGGTGAGACATTTTCAGATTTTTTTGTTTTCTAGGGCTGCTCTCGGGTTTCCCAGATGTACCTCATCGCTTAGCAGCTGTGTACAGTTGATATCAATCTTCTCACTGTTTTCAAGATATAACAAACTGTTGCCAAACAGTTTCTGTTGAACAAACAAACAACAGTTTCAAACATTAGAAAATTGTACAATGTCATGGGACATTTTTTTCTAACTCAAACAAATATGGTACATTCTGGTCTTGTTTGGGTAACAACAACAAGGCAGAATGTACGAAGATGTTTGTACCCAAGCTAGACCAGAATGCACCATGCTCGCTATCTAAATATAGACCTATGGCAATTTATTTTCCTACCTTCCCCCTTCTATCAATGTCAATTACTCAGCTCCCCCTAGAACTATTTCTTACTGTTCAAGCCCTTATTCTTTCTCTGTCCCTTTAGTGTCCTAATGAAGATGAAAATATCTTCAAAAGGAAGTACGAGTAGAATGTGTACCTCATCACTCTTGCTCTGATTAGCCTTCTTAATCTGACTCAGTGTGTTCTCCAGTGCTGCCACCCATTTTTGCTTGTCACCAAAGCTAGGCGCCATCAAGTACAGGTTCTGTACAGGCCAACACTTGGGCCGTGACTCGATCCTTAGGATGTAAGCGAGATCTGTGGGAGCAGTGCCTAGCAACTCTGATGACATCACTGATGAATGGATGGTCACGTGACCATCGGTGCCATCCAGGTGAAGGGTTTCTGTTGGAGAAGTTTTGTCTGAAGAGAAAAAAAGATCGAGTAGAAAAATATAGTAGTAGTTGACCTTTCTCTCGTTTACAAGATGTCACTCAGAACTTCAGTGTTCCCGATCCTTTGATGGTCAGAAAGTTAGTACGAAGGAATCCTTACCTTTAACATTCTCTTTATCAAACAACTGAATCTTGTTATCACGTAGCATCACCCATTTTTTCTCCCATCCATATTTGACTGAACCACTAAAATGATAAAAAATATCATTAAATATTCATTTCTGTTTACCACGATCAGTGGTTTCGTAGCCCCTTACTAGTTATCATTTAGGCTTCGTTTAAAGAGCTTAGCTAGAAAATGTCAGAAATTTACAATTTATAATCGTAATAGTAGAATTGATAACAGTTACTAATTTTTGGCTGTTTGTGGGACACTTGCACTGGTAAAACTGCTTCCATTCTAGAGCAGTTTTCTTATGAGTAGGAAAAATAACCGTGACATTGAAATGGCTTTCCATTGTCTTCCAGTAACTCATCCAATCACAATGCATAGTTATGGTTACAGTAAGATACGGTGCGACTAAAGTACGGCTACCAATCTGACGTTTCCACTCGTACAGAAACCGCTCTAATGTCACGGCACGTCGCACCGTGTACGTGCTGAAAGTCAGTTCCACCTCTTGTTCTACGTACCTCGGTACTTTCATCCAGTTCTCTATCCCTCCATTCAAAGATGATGTAGAAGACTTAACAGGTGAGTCTGTCATGTTATCACTCAGCGCCTCACTGAAATGATCTACAAACTGTGACGGTAGTCCACACGTGTGGGATAGGTGTGGTGCGCACTTGTTGTGGCAGACTGAGCTGCATTCTGTAATCAAAGCAAGTTATAACCACGGTAAGACATCTAGTAATGTCCCCTTCAAAACCTATGTTTGTGTCATCTAATCATCGATATTGGAGGAATGTCGCCTTCCTGAAGTTTAAACGGAGACTGGTAATGACCCTCGTGGTGCACCGAATTTTGTTTCTGAATACAGGGACCTGAAATTGCAAAGGTTTTTTATCTTGCCCCAAATCCCATGCACGGCTAGTTTGTTAACAATCGATGTTAGAAATTCAAAAAGCCGAATTCACTAGGCGTAAAGCTGAGTACAATTAAATATCAAATCAATGTACCTGCACATTTAGAAGACTGACGTCCAAAATGTACCGTGTCCAGACACACGGCGCACTTGACAGGCCTCATGTTCAATGCATTAACAAACCTATATCAACAGAAATAATAATAATCGTTTAGTTATACCACAAGAAGATTACAAAAAATGACATTAATTAATTAAATAAGATAAGTTAGTGGTGTTGGTTACCTAGAATAACTAAGAAGCTAATCTAGCTAGATAACACATTACTATCGAAGAGAATAACCCTAGAAGCACCCGTCTAAATGTGTTTAATTGTGCGATTAACTAAAAGATATCCAATGCAAGGTGAAATCAAGTTAACGTCCAATCCAAATTTCTAATCCTCGCAAGAGTACAAACCCCTGAATGCGTGACACATGTTTCGCGTGACGCGTGACACATAGCATAGGCATTGAATAACGTTACCTGTGTGGTATATTGTGGTGCATTCTTTCCTTAGGTCTGTGAACTGTTGGTTCAGTAGGTAGAGGTGGTTTACCAGCTGGATTGCTGTTTTTAAGGGTGCCCTTTGGCGCTTGCTGGTTGCTAGGAGACTGCTGCAGGGCTGATAGCACTGCTACTTTTTGTGCGGGTTTCCTGTTGGAGATTGTTGAGTTTTGGCAGTGAGATTTCCATTCAGCAACTAAAAAACAAAACAAAAATATTGATTTCCTATTATTAGATGGACGAAAATACGAATTACAAGTGGGCAAGTCAACTGGCCTCGTTTCCATGATTCTAGGCACCAATCTCCTCGCATATAGACATAAAGCGGGCACAAAGTGTTCGACCAATCAAATCTCGTGCTATATACACTAACCTTCCATTTTTGCGGTTTTCAGTTCAGCTTTAGTCCTGTTAAGTTCTGTTTGTAGTTTCAGACTTGATGCTCGTTCTTTTTCCAGTGCTTGTTGCATGTCTTTCCATTGTTTAGGTACAACATTACGTTCATCATGGTGCTGTTTACGCCATGTTTTTCCTCCTCCACCAATAAGCTACATAAAACAAAAAAATGGTGCTTAAACTTTTACATTATACAAATCTCGTCTAAAAGGATAAAATGCTGTTTAAGTGTAGAGGGATCTCCTATGATATATTTGAGCGCTATCAGAAGGAGGGAAAAGAGGACGATAGATTCCCATCAAAATTATATAAGCATGCTCTCGGCTTTACAAAAAGGCAGAATGTTTATTAATCTTCATAAGACGCTGTTACATGAAGCAAAGTAAAGTTCCTTTCAACTTGTCCAACAATTTTATTGCAAGGCATCGGTAGGAGGAGTGTTCCACTGGGCAATGTATTATTACCGCAACAAGCGCGAAAAGAGAACTCATCCTACCTTCGCGCAACGCTGGGAGCAACCTGCATCAAGATTGCGAGACGAAGTTTTGTTGTCTTACACTATGCATTCCTGGTACAACTTGCGCAGCAATTTGCAAGCGACATTGCCAAGACAAACAACGCTTAGTGAGGATTTTACTTATAAGTATTCCTACTATAAATACTCACTTTCTTCTTCTTCATGTTCTGTCCTTCAGTCTTGTACTGCAAGAAGTCAATCAGTTTTGTTTGTTGTGCTTTAGTTGCCTCCAGCTTCAGTCTCTCTTCTGCATAAGATGATTCCATCACATCTAGCTGTTCAGCCAGAGCAGCTCTCTCGTTAGTCACCTCCTCAAATTTCTCCATTACAGCTGCAATGTTCTGGTTGATTTGGAAGTTGGTGGCTTTCAGGTTGGAGATTTGCGACTCAAGTCTCTCGTTCTAAATAACAAGTTTTCATTGATGTTTCAATATTACCGCTCCAATATCATACAATATCAGTATATGAAACTACAATCTTACATCAACATCATCACAATCACCACTGCCATCATCATCATCATCATTAACATTAAACACCATTTATTAAAATGACTAATAAAATCTTTGTATGACGAATTTTTTTTTAGTGTTTTGCCTCAAAAGGAAAGTAAGTTCGAAGTTCGCCAACAAAGTTATGTGAAACGCACTGTAACACTGAAGGGTAGGGCTCATGCCTTTAGTACGATACGCGTGCTATAATTCCAAGAATTCAAGGTCACATGTTTTTAGTAAGTTGATGTGTAATGTTTATAACCTAGCGATCGAATTCTTAACTCCCTTTATACAAGATGGATTCCTTCCTTGAGAACCTTAAAAAAGATGTCCAGTGTACCTTGTGTAATGATACACTTATTGAACCCAAGATTCTGCAGTGTTTTCATACATTTTGTAAGCTTTGCATCAAGAGACACGCCGAGCTGATCGAAGAAGTCAACGTCTTCAAATGCCCTAAATGTAAATCAGAAACTCCTCTGCCAGAACTAAACAGCGTAGAAGATCTAAAACCAAGTCCACTACTCTCAAGGATGATGAAGGTGTTGGAGTTTGTAGAAAGTGAGAAGGTTTGTTCTGTTTCTGGGAGTCATCCACCAGCATCTTGGCATTGTTTTGACTGTAATCGCTCGTTGTGTGACGAATGTGAGAAGAACCATTCAATGTTTACTAAAGATCACAAAGTTGTAAATCTCGTAAAGATAAAAGAAGAAGACATCAAACTGATGTTGAGCAGAGAAACTAACTGTGAAGACCACGTTGATAAAGTAGTAGAGTTATTATGTAAAGACTGTGAAGAAATTATCTGCTTGGAATGTTTGAAACATAATCACGAAGGTCATTCGATTATTACTTTATCAAAATATGCAAAGAGTAAAAGAGCTTTGCTGTCTGATAAACTTAAGCAGCTAAAAATACGTGAACAAACAATGGAGAAGAAATTCAAGGCCATGCAAGAAGTGACTGAAGAATTAAGAGAATCTGGCGAAGAGGAAAAGCGAGAGATAAAGAAAAAGCTGGAAGAGACTATCAAAGAGTTGCAAATGAAAGCGATGGAACTGATGAACCAAATAGACGATGATGTTGAGAAGGCTGAGAAGATGAAAGTCAAAGGTCAGTCTGCGCTTGAACAGACACGCGGAGCCATTGAATACATGAAGAAACTGATAGAAAAAGGCACTCAAACTGACGTTATTCATGTCAAAGACTTTGAATACAATGATAATATTCTTGAAGATGATGAACTTATTGAAAAAATCCAACATTTGGGGAAAGTATTTCATACTAACGAGGAACTGAAGAAACAAGTGAATTCTGGTCTGGGAACCTTGAGAAAAATTGAAACAGATCACAAGATGAGCAGCGTTGAAGTTGAAGGTCAACTTGAAGTACTAAAAGAATCTAAGCTGACCATATCGACAAAAAGCAAAACAGGAAAACTCACTGATCATCTAGGAGATGTTGTAGATGTTAAAATCAGCCCTGAAAAAAATGTGGAAATAAAAGAAAACTATGTGAGAACTGAAGGTAAAATAGAAGTGGAGTTCATGGCTAAAGTAGCTGGTCAACTGACAGCAGAGGTTCAAGTGAATGGGAATCATGTATCTAACAGTCCACTAGTGATGAATGTAAGATTACAACACATGAGAATAACCAGAGAGTTTACCATGAAAGGTATAAAGACAAAATCTTCAGATGTTTCAGGGATAGCTGTAAATAAGGACAACAGTAGAATCGCTGTTGCAGATATGTCTGCACACTGTGTTCATGTATTTACCACTAATGGAGATCTCTTACTCACGTATACGAACCTTCGTTGCCCTCAAGGTATTTCATTTTTAAACGAAACAGATTTAGTCATAGTAGATAACAACAATCATAGAATATGTATAGTGAACACTACAACAGGGACATTAGTAAAGACTTTTGGTAACCACGGTAACGGGAATGGACAGTTTCTTCATCCGCATGGAGTACACGTTGATGATGATGGTAACATCATTGTGTGTGATCATCGCAATAACCGTGTTCAAGTGTTCACAAGAGAAGGTGACTATCAATATCAGTTTGGTTTATCAGAGCCAAACAGCTTTTTTCCACTTAGCGCGGTAACACACAATGGACGGTTTTACGTCAGCGATCATCATAAAAAAGTTATTCATGTTTTTGAGAAGAAAGGTAACATACCGACTAGAATATCGACGATTGGTGAGAAAAGCAGTGGTGATGGTCAGCCGAGTGAACTATGGGGCCTGGCTATTGATAATGACCATCATCTACTGGTCTGTGATCGTAAGAATAACCGCATCCAAAAATTCACATTGGATGGTCGTTTGGTTGGCAAGACTTGTGATGACAGCTGTGATACACCCAAGTATCTTACAGTCTTAAATGATGGCCAATTACTAGTTACTTCACAGAAGAAGATTATGCTCTATGCTGACAGTAAATACAGAGCCAATCATGATGATATTGAAGGTGAAGATGAAGAAGGAAGAGGAGAAGAAGAATAAGAAATAGTAGTAGGTAGTAGTAGTTAAGGTATCTCGATAGTTTTTGATATCAAACATTTTTGATAGGCTTTTTAAGTAACACACTTAACGAAGTTGGATTGATTCTATGGCAACGATAACGATGAGACCCAGAAAAGCGTATAGACCCCTTGCACGTGCAACTCTTCTTGCAGCTCAATTTGGAGGGCAAAACAAAAGAATTTCAATCTCCTTAGAATTGGAACCTATTGTTTTGCCCTCCAAATTGAGCTGCATTCCGACGTGCTGCAAGGGGTCTATACCAACATGATAAACTAAACTATCCGTAGAAAAAGTGATCAAGCATTTCTTAGACGCCATTCAATCACAACAAACGGTAAAATTTATATGATTTAATTTTATCGGAAGAAAACCACGAAGTGTTCATGGTTCGAGTGCGCGCACTGTAAAGGTAAAGGTTATTTTACGTCGGTAGCTCGTAATAGTCATTGACTGATAAACTTGAGGCGGTACGCTCATTTTACCCCCTCTCTCCATTAGTGCTCCGTTTTACAGGTATTTATAGGGGCACTTGGATGAAAATCGATGAAAATTGAAAATGCCTTGAAACTTGGTTAAACTTATCTATATGGCCCCAATAGTAGCCAAGCAACATATTTCCTTCACAGACAAAATTTGCGGATAAAAATTATATATTTTTTTAAGCATCTAAATTGTGAGTAAATGACGTCATTTACTCAACCCTATTGTTCTTTTAGTTTTCAAACCAAAATTTCTCAACTCCGAGTGGCTCCCAGGCTAAAATTTTTGCCAATCTGGTTTTCATAATCATGACTGAGTCATATTATTCTTAAATACTTGAACTATTCGGACTTTCAAAATATGGGGCGTTTTCATCCAAGTGCCCCTTTAAACAAGGATGCGAGGTCACTTGGAATCGAACTCGGACCTCTTGCACCGAAGGCCACGCACTGTGTGTTTGACTCGGCAATTAGTTTAGATTCGGTTTCCCAAACTTCGTCAATCTTTCGGCATATCTTTATAAATATTGTACCTCAATCTTGTATTTATTGTTCGATTCGATCTCCAGTTGTAGTTTTCGCTGTACTGACTTCAGTTCCACGGCCACCATTCCATGTTTCTTCTCTGCTTCTCCAAGCTATATGAAGTACAAAAGCGACATTTATAAGTACAAAAGTAAAAACTTAACAATGTTTAACCTTCTCATTCTAGCTTTCTTGAGTTAAATACATCTTATAAAATAATGGTTATAAATCTCGCGTTTTTGCTTGGTTGGGAGCGCCTGCATTATGAGGCACAGCACATACTATATATATTTCGTCATTGGTGTCAAGGATAACGGCTACTCTAATCTATATTTTATAAAAGAATTTTAAAAAAACTTGTTCCTGTGTCTTGGGAAGTTATAAAGCACTTGGGGATTGGTAAAGCACTCGAGAACCTAAGTGTTGAGAAGCACTTCCAACACTTTTCTTGTTGTGACAATCCCCGCGTGCTTTAATTTATAATTGCACACGGCACGCTTGCACATTTTCTATGAGTTTCTCAGAATATAACGTTCTTATTCATCTATGCACACTTGATATGCAATAGTTTTGAGATTTTTTCCCGTCAGTCACGTAAGAAATAGAACTATCACTAGTTGTATGCGTGGAAAATTGACCAAAGTTCGTACACGCCACGAAAACATGATATTACACTGAAATGGCTTCCGTACAATTCACTAAACACTTAAGGGAATATGTGTACGATACGGTAACAGCATGGATACGAGTTAACCATACCCACCCCCCTTGTTCCAACCTACCGATTGTGTGAGTTCATCGGTGCGTTCTCGTTGTCTTTTCAGTTTCTCATTCTTCTCGTCCACTTCTTTAATGTGAGCTATCTGTAGTTCGTCCAGATCTTTCTGTGATTTAGCTAGTTTTTCCTCGGCTACTGATCTGCGCATAGGAAAATAAAGCCGTCTCAGGTAGTCGGGATAAATTGTTTCATGGTCGCTGAGGTCCAGAGTTGGATCCCACTTGAAGATCCCTCCACCCCCCCCCCCCCCAAAAAAAAACCAACAAGACATCCCAGAAAGAATATAAGGATGCAGTAAGACCCGCGAGGAATAGAGCAGTTTTCGTATGACTATGAAAAACGTACGGCACGGAACGCGCCTTGCCGTAAAAAGTACCGTGCCGTGTATGAAAACATTCGACATTCGGTGCCGTGCCCGCGACGCGCCGTAACCTTTTCACACTCGTACGACATCTGCTGTAAAAGAACCATACCACTGCCTTGAGCCTAAGATAAACTCTAGCCTAACACTGACAACACACCTGGAAGAGCCTGAAGATCAATTATTTTCAATACACCTTCTACTTCGAATTCTACTTCCCTATTCTTAACGATCGTCATATTCTTACCTCGCTAGCTTATCTTGTTCTGCCGATCGTTTGATCTCCGCGATAACCAGTTCATCTTGTTCATTACTCTTTTCGAGATTTTTTCTGTGTTGAGAAAGTTTAGCAAGGAAACCGTGAGAGTAATTAGAGTAATGCTATCCTTTTTTCAAATAACGTCATCCTTATCATATTATTATTTATTACTATCGACAAATATGAGGAACAATAGGGCATTTGCATTATTATTGCGTTAGCACCAATTGTCTTACTATTCTCACGAGGAAATACAAATTTGAATATGAAAGAAAATTCATGAAGCATTCTGGTAGTGGAGGTCAAATGGCGTCATCATGAAAAAGTCCTATTTTGTTAGGATGAGTCGCACAGCCCCACAGCTAATAATGACTACCTTGTTATTTCCAATTTCCCTTGCTTCTCTTCGTATCCTTCATTCATGATTTCTAATTCTTCAACTTGGCTTTCCAGCATGGAACACGTAGATTTGAGCATCGAAATGGTCTGAAATGTACACAATAATATCAAATTGGTTATCAATCCCCTGAGAAGGGACTATATTTACAACTTCCGTGGGGAGCTTCTCCCCGACCCCTGGGATACCTAATACTCGGGATGGGATAGCATGTTATGGCAGTCTTCTACTAACCAGTTCTTGTCCCTCCAGTTTTCGTTGCTTTTCTTTCAGCTCATCTTCCATCTTTTCTCGTCGTAAATCGATCTTTGAGTACTTTTCGTTCAAGTTATCAAGTTTCATTTCCAATTCCTATTTAAATAAAACAGTCTGTTAGTTCCTGACCGTCTGATCATCTTGGAGCCTTAGTGTTCCAGATTGTGATTGGTGCTTGGTGTTTTGTTCGGTTCATTTGTATCGAATCTGCTCTACTGCTCGTTCTCATACCTTTTTCTGGGACTCAAGAGCCTCACAATGTTTTGTCCTCTCTTGCAACTTATGCTGCAACTCCAGTGCGATCTGTAACCATAGAAATTCAATAGCTGTTATTATGAATGTATGCAAATGAGATATTCTTTTGTTTTAAGAATCATACAAGTGAGGCTATCGGGTCAATACAATGCTTGTTGTCTCATTTGCATCTCATTTGCATGCATCTGTAATAACAGCTATTATCCAATCATGTAATTCATAATTTACGATATATGGGAACAAGTTTACCATCGGCCAACTCACCTCGGCTCGTTCTTGAAGTTCAAGGTCATCAAATGCTAGCAAACTTGCAGCCTGGAGAAAGGAGGAAATCACAATCATCATCATCATCATCATCATCACCACCCCTACCACTACCATATAAAATAGAGCAGACTTCGTATGTGTGTGAAAAGCCATGGCACACGGCACGGATACAGCACAGAATTGCGAATCAGTCCAAGCACGATCCATGCGTAAGTTTGTCATAGTCAAACGAAAACTGCTCTACAGTATAAACTCAAATTTAAAAGCGCAATTTTAAGAAACAGGAAACTTTATTCTGGCTCTCGCCTTTTGCGTAGTTCCGCTAGGCGTGGCTAGTGATCTTATTGTGTGCACTGATTACAATTATAAGACTTACTTTCATTTCTTGTTTGAGTAACTTCTCATCAATCTCATTCTACAGATAAAAACAAAGTATATATGGATAGCTTTGTATATAAAGATAGCTTTGTATATTTACCTTCCTAAGAAAGTAAAAAAGGGTCAAGTATATTGAACATTTAAAATGTTACCTCCAGTTTCCGTACAGCATCCTCTAGAGACTTATTCGAGTTCTGAAGCTCTTGAATTTCACTTTGCGCCTGCAATAGACAAATAGCATTAGAGTAAATTCAAAGACCTTATATATGTTCTAAGAGAGAGCGTAAAAATTTAGGGCGTTGATCAGAGATCATTATGTAATTTGACAAAGAGATTATAAAGTACCTCGAATAGTTTATCTTCAGATGAGCGGATGTTATCCAATAAACTCTGATTTTTCTAGATAAGTAAAAGACACAACAATCAGCATCAATGGCATTGATAGCTAAAATAATCTTACTGATGATGATAGCACTGATGATGACGACTGCTGACTATGTCATTAGTAAAAGTGATGAATATGTTGGCAATTAGGGCGGTGATTATGATGACGTAGTGGTAGTGATTACGGCGTTGACGATTATGATGGTGGTGGTGATGGCGATGGCAACAATCATGATGGTGGAGGTGGGGGCAGGATAATGGTATTGATGATGATGATGATGATGTTGATGATGGTGCTGCTGTTATGATAATGATAATGATATGATTATAATGGTATTGATGATGATGATGATGATGATGACGATAATGACAATGATGATGTAATGATGATGATGATGTAATGATGATGATGGTGCTGCTATGATAATGATATGATGATAAGGATAATGGTATTGATGATGATAGTGAGGATGATTAAAACAACTTTGTAGTTCTGCTGGCAGCACCATCCAGTCTCATTCACCTGTTGTTGGTCATGCAATTCCTTTTCCATGTCTTCTTTTTCTTGTTTCATTTGCTCCATCACGACAAGGTCTTCTGGTCGAGGAGTAGCAGGCATGTCAACATCACCAATACTCTGCTCTTCACTTCTCGCTTGAAGAACCTTGATTTTCTGGTGGGAAAAACACAACTAATTAACATGATAAGGAAACAGACTCTTGCTTAGTGATGCTTGACCAAATCTTTGTCCCTTCCAAAACCTAAATTACCTCGTTTATCTTTCGCAAGAAACCAAAAAATAATCTTATACTGATAAACAGATAATCAAATTAGAAAATTTTGCATGACTCTGAAAAACAGACTGCACGGATATGCTGTGCCGTGATCGTGACGGGGCAATGCCCAAGCATTTATATTGGATAAACAGACTGGTATGACATTACCGTGCTGTGATCGTGAGAGTGCCGCCATGCTCAAGCATTTTGGATGGATAAATAGTCATCTTGATCGTGCGTACCCTAAAGATGTCATGTCACAGTCATGCAGAATCAACTCCATTCACTAACCGTGTCTCTTGATTCAATGGCTTTATCTTTTTCATCTAAATCTTCTTGCAGTTTCTTAATGGTTGATTCTAGTTGTCTCTTGTAACGGTTTGCTGTTGTAAGGTCTTTGTCTTTGGCCTTGAGAAGCAAGATATATCAGTCAATACTACAACTATATGTTTATACGATGAGTTTTTAGTAGTTATACTGACTCACCTGTAACTTTTCTTCAATGGTTTGTTTATTTCCAACTTCTCGTTCAAGTTTTTTCCTTTCTCGCTGGTTCTTGAATAGCTTGTCTTCCAAGTCCTATAGTAAAAACAGTCACTCTTGAAAATTGCTTGAACATTTTGTTGTGGCAAAGGGTTGCTGCTGTAAGGCAGGCCCTGATCAGGTTAGCAATGCATGACGGCAACAAGATAAGAATGGCCCAATGTCAAGGATGCCAAACATCCTCATTATTGCAATGACTGAATTAGTCACCATATGTACTACCACCACAATCAGTTAACTGCATCAGCAGTATAATTCATCATAAGCATTTTCATCATCACCACCACTTCTAACATTTATCATAATCACAATCATCACCATAATCAGCCATCATCAACATCTCAATGCTCACCATGACTTTAGATGACATTTTCCTGAGTTCAGCAGCTTTTTCCTTGTACTTCTCCCGGAGATTGCCTTCTTCATTCAATTGGTTTTGGAACTCCCCACAAGCCTAAAATATTATAAAAGAGTGAGTCTTGCCTTGCATTGCCTGATTCGATCCACTAATCATACTAAACAATAATAACATCCTGAACTAGACTGACTGTAATATATCATACAATACACTCTGTACTACTGTAACATGATTACTATACCCTGATTCGATCCACTATCTGCTGAGCTAAGTCTTCTCTCCTCCTGATAGCTGATACTATACTGTCTGATCTCCTAAAAGTATTCTACAAAGTATATAAGCTGAGCTGATTCAGACATGAAAAGCCACTGAAAAAGTGAAATTTACTTTCAAAACATGCTGGTCAGAAATAATTTGTTGATGAAATAGTATGAACCGACAGGGGCGGATCCAGGGGTGTTCATTGTTAGAAGAGACACCCCCCCCCCCCCAAATAAATGTAAGTACAAAATAAGTGAGATCATGATAATTGATGACATGTGTGTGTGCGTTAGAAGGGCAAAGAAGGTGGCTGGGGTTTGAAAGGTGATAAAACCCAAAACCACAACATTCAACACTGGTTAGTCAAGAGTTCTACCTTCTTTCCATCGGTTTCATCTTTTTCACTTTTCTTTTTCTCATCCTGGTAAGAAAAATTGAGTCAATTATATCAGGGTATATCATGTGATCAATTTTTTTTTAAATCGTGTATTTATTTTGATTTATTTATTTATCTTAAGATATTTTCAAATGTGAATAAAAAATAAATAATGTTATTTATTTCAACAATTTCTTTTTTTAAGATATATATTGTTAAATTAGTATTGTAATTCCAAGGCTAACTGAACACTAGCTGTGCCCTTTTTTCAGTCTCAACTTACTTGCATTATCTGTAGTTGCTTTTCAAAGTCATTTTTAGCTCTTCTGACATTTTCCAACAAATCTGTGGCCTCTTGACAAGACTTCAGTGACTATAAATATAACATTTGTGTAAAAATCAACATGTGAGTGAGCGTTGTGTGCATAGAATAATGAATGTAGTGGTAGCGCTAGAATGCTAGAACGCCTAGACACTTAAATAAAGAGATTTATTTTATTTTATCAACATAAGATAAATAAAATGTTAATTATTAACAACCTTCAAAATGTAACTATTTGATCATAATTACATCTTTCCAGCCCCATTTATTTATTTATTTTCCATTATTTTGTGAATGGGAAAAACATGAATCATTACTACTAATCACTGTTGAATACATCAATAAAATGAAAACCCATATAACCACACAACACCTCACCCCTAATTACATTGGGGTACTAACCACACCCACATATGTACCTTATTTAGTTTGTCTTGTAATTCATTGATGCGGCACTGGCTATCTTCAGAGACCTTGTCCAGTTTTGCTTGCCATTCCTCCATGCTACGTCTGGCTTCCTCATTCATCTATTTGGGGGGGAAAAGTCATAGAAAACCAAATTTTATTGAGTCCTGAAACAAATATTTGGCTTGGAATTTTTTTGGGGGATAGGTTTTGTAAAGAGAAAAAATGGAGATAAAAAATCTGCCAAACCCTCAGGAATTTGGTGGGGGGAGGAGAGGGGAGGCAAACTTAGGGGGTGGATATGATGATTAAAATATGGTACCTTAGAAATTCTAGAATGAAGATCATTGATTCTGTGTTTGCCTTCCTCTATCACCTGAAAACATGACAAACAATAATAAATGAAGGTATTAATTATTTCAAAATGAAGGTATTATTCTGACGATAGAAAAAAATTTGGGTTCAAAATATCAGATTACATGATTCAAAAATTAAGATGGAAATAAAATGGAATGAAAGAATGAACAAATGAAAGAAATTCAGCTGGGTGCCATACCGATTCCTGTGTTTTCAATTCCTCTTCCAGTCGGTGAGCTCTCTTGTTGGCAATAAATCTTTCTTGTTCCAACTCAGAAATTATTTGCTGCTGGTCCTCAATACTTGCCCTGGAAAGTGGTGAATTTAATAGAAATTCTAAATGACATTGGGGATTGTGACAGGATGGTTTAATGTAACAATTATAACTACTTTAGTATCCTGCAACACATTCACACACAGTCAAATCAAGGTCCAAGAATATGTTTTTGTGGGTACACTTTGTTGGTAAATAATATTTAAGCTGGCAGATATCAGCAGATATATCATAATTTACTCACTTAGATTCCTGGTCTCTCATTTCTTCCACTTTTCTGCTGTTCTGCTTGATTTCTGTAATGAGTTTCAAGGTTTTGAAGTCTGTGTTGTTCCTCTCAGCTCTTTCAGAGTCCAGCCTTCTTTGTAAATCCTAAAGAAAGCATTTGATTGATTTAAGAGACAGTATGAACTGTCAGTACCATATTGAGCAAACATCTAATTTCATTGGGGGTGGGGTGGGTGGATGGATTTTCTGAGGGGTGCACAATAAAGACCCCTTTAATGCAGCTCAATTTGGATGACAAAACAATAGGTTTCCAATTCTCAGGAGATTGAAATTCTTTGTCCTCCAAATTGAGCTGCTTTGACGTCCCATGAAAGGCCGGTTCTATAGTTCAAGTTTTTTGCAGCCTTGAGGAGAAAGTTGCTTTTACAGTACCTTAATTTGAGAGTCAAACATGACTTTTTCCTTTTCCAACAAATCTCTTTCATTCTCAGCAATTCTTAATGCTTTCTCTTTTTCTGACAAATTATTTTTCATATCCTCTAAAGACTTGGTTATATTTTCTTTTTCTGTTGTCAGGACATGACAGGAATTCAATGCATCCTTCAACTCTTTGGCCTTCATTGTGAGACGTTTCTCAAGGCTGGTTGAGTGCTGGGCATTTGCCGGGGAAAGAGTTAGACTTCCTTGTCTGAAACAGAAGTATTATGTTTTGTTATCAATTGGTGGCATGTATGAATCACTCCCCACTTTTGGAAATTAAAAATGTCCTCTATGGGGAAAGTATGGATATTTTCTGGAACTACACAATATACTGCTCTCCTCAGACCCTCCTTACCCCTTTGAAATTCCAATCCCCATCCATGGGGGAGGTATGGATATTTTCTGGAACTACACAATATACCCTCCTCAGACCCTCCCCACCCCTTGGATATTCTAATCCCCCTGAATGTGGGGAGGTATGGATATTTTCTGATACTGCACAATAATTACCGTCCCCCCCAGCTCTAGGAAATCTGTTATAAAACATTTTGAACACAGAATCAACTCATTTGTCTCACCTTCTTGGAGATGCTAGAGATGAAGTATGTTTAATAAAAGAAAAGCCTACAAAAGGCAAGTCTCTGCCAACAAAACCCTTCTGGCTGTATTTCTGGAGCTGGTCTGTTGGATCAGGACTTTCTGGCTCAAACTCATCAAAATTGGAAGTGTCATCTGTACCTTCTAGTGTTGGCACAAAAGGAGGAACAGCTACACAGCAAAGAATAAATCAGTTACACTATTTGAAGAGGAAGGGAGTCAGGAAGAGAGAAAAGGATGGAAAGAAGAAGGGAGGAGGAGTGGGAGGTTGTATTTAAGAATATACTTTCCCTTATCCCCTCCTTCCCCCTCCCCTGTGCTGATTGCAACTGTTTTCATTGCTGTGCATTGATTGAGACAAAGGTATCATCAGGTAAATTGGCAGTAGACTGCTGTCAATCAAATCAATCATTAGAATATGTAAAGGTACATGAGAACCATACTCTAAGTTATTTGAATGACAGTTATCTACTGCTGACTAACCTATTGGTTTTTTTTGAAGTTTTGACCTTGTACTTACTAGTCTGAAGTTTTTCCCATTCAATCCCATTAAAGTACCGGTGACACCCAATGCCGTCATAACCGATCCTGTCTTTACTCCCAGTACAAAGGGACAGAATAAGATTCTTTGCTTCAGCACTTATCTTCAGATCAGGAGGAAAACACATGGACGCCTGTTGTAATAAGTAGACACATGTTTATTTGCTAGCCTGGATTTTTGGGCTTCCTGTGTTATCCTCAACACAGGAAGCCCAAGACTAAAATGTAATGTTTTTATAGGGGTCAGCATATACCTTATAGTTCATGATCTTACTGTAGGTGATGACCACAGAGTCAGCCTCAAAAGGTGTCTGTCCACAGAGCATTTCGTAAGCAACCACACCCAGTGACCACCAGTCGCACTCGACACCATAAGGACCACCTGAGCCATCCATACTGGTAAGAACCTCAGGTGCAATATACTCAGGGGTGCCTACTGGCATCTTGGAATAGACCTAGTGAAAAATACAGGTAGAAAACAATATGAGTTACTGAGTTCTTTTGACTCTCTTCGCTGCTAAACAAAAAATGGGTCTGTCAAATCATATATCTCTGGTCTGACTTTGATTTCTTTATTATGTGTGATTAGATAATACAATGCAGGAAATCATATTATTATAAAACCTACAATTTTGTCAGCAGATAACCTGGCTGATGATCCAAAATCTGCCAACTTGATGTGTCCTGTCCTGTCAATGAGGACATTGTCTGGCTTGACATCCCTACAAAGATAAATTAAATGTATTTAAAAAGAGAATGACTTTAGATATAAATTATATACTTGTATACATGTATGGCCAGTAATAGGAGCAAGTGTCCCTAAATTGCCTTCATTGTGCAGCCTTCTGGGTCTGAGGTTCTCACTTTGATCCCAGTGATTTTGCACATGTACACTTGTCACACCTTGTCACACCAGTCTTAGTTTCAAATACCTCTAAAACAGAGCACTGATGGGGGGGGGGGGGATGGGGCAGTGAACATTAATTTTATGTCCTTCGGAGGTACACTTAGCCTTGACGCCGTCTGGAGTTATTGAACAGATGTTGTTGTAATTTATTCTTACTTACCTATGTACAAATCCAAGCACATGTAAACTGTGAATAGCCATAACCATCTCTGCCAGGTAAAACCTAGCCATATCTTCCTCAAACACCTCATCATATTTACTGAGTAGAGACAGCAAGTCTCCACCAGGTTGATACTCCATCACAAAATACAAACAGTTGCTGTCTTGGAAGGCAAATTGTAGAGAGGTGATCCAGGGATTGTTAGCTGTTGCCATGATCTCTCGCTCCTCTTCATAAAATGCAACCTGGAACATATATTTCATTATGATTTATCAGCACATTTATGTCTAATAATTTAGAAACTGATTTTGCTTTAGTGCATCAATCATTGCAAAGGGTTTGTATACAATTTTTTGATCTACTAAAATTTGATTTGCAATGATAGTCCAGAGGGTATAACTGGTAATAAGGCCCAGATTAAAATAATGTTGAATTTTGGGTGCATCAATTATCTAATTGCCTTTGAAGTTGAGCATTGTTTTCTCTTAAACTAGTAGAAGTATGTAAACCAAACTTAACACTTGTCTCCTGGTGCTAAGCAAAAGAGCTGATGTCTTATATGATAGTTCTCTGCATTTTCTTAGCCACCGGCCTCAAAGGCAATTAAATTCGATATGGCTTAAGTTCAATGTCTGAAATTGGCCTAATTCTGAGTTCTTATATAGATGTACTACAACTTACACTTTCTTGGGCAAGTGTTTGAGACTTCTTCAAAGTTTTCATAGCATACACATCTCCACTGTGCTTATCTTTAACTACTTGTACCTGAATTTATAAGAGATATTAATGAAATTTCAATTCTTTACAACACGGTTTCTGAAATCATCCCACAAGTGGCATGGGAAAAGATTCATCATTTTCTGGCCTCTCCCAATGTCCAGATAGAAAATATAGGACTGGATCCCATTCAGTTTTCCATTATCCAGGGCTCAAAATAATGGCTGGTCAACAGACAATGTGCAGCTAAAATTGGCACTTCCTGACCAGTCATATTGACTGCATGGTTGAGTGGTAAACCACTATGTCACCAATACCACTCCAGTCAATCATCAATGAAAGAAAATACAATGGCAAATTGCTTGTAACTTGTCAAATTTAATGTTGCTTCCAAGGCATGTTTGCTAAGACATGCATGGCTAAACTTAAATCAAATAAATTTTGAAACTAGTCTAAAAATAAAATAAATAAAATCAGAATAAAATAATCAGAAAGAGACCGTTGAAAAAGGATCCAGTGACAATGATGACCACACTAGATTAAGATGTCCCCAGAGATATCGTTTTTTCAGGTAAAGGTCAAGACACATCTTTTTTAATCTTCTTTTTTATTTGCTATCTAAACGTTAATTAGAAAGGGCATTTGAAATATTTTACACTCCTTGTAACCGTTATTAAATTCCTTTCATAGGAGCGCCAAAATATTCAAAAATAATTCATGAAAATTATTAGTTATTTTCAACAAAAATTCTTATTTCAAATATAAGATTTTGAAGAAAATTGTTTGGTTCTTTTAGAGATTATTAGCAAATTTTATTTACCTGTCCAAAATGTCCTCTTCCTATCGTATTTATGACATCAAAATCATCTTTATTTAGGCAAAGTTTTCGTAATTCTTTAACCATCGGGGAATCTGAAATAAAATTTTAAACAAAAGATAGAAAAAGATAGAAATACGTACAATAATTTCACTTTCAGACATAATTAATAAGCTGAATTCAATTATCTAGTATTGTCTTATACCAGAATTTTGTACATATATTACATAAAATTTAAATGGTGTTGTAGCCTAGAGTATAATACCAAAGCTAAAGCGAGTAAGACTTTATATATGGAGTTAAAAATAACTCAAAACGACAAAAATATGAAGAAAAAATTTCTAAGAGGAGCGAACATGACGACGATGAAGACGAAACAAATCATACAAGCATATTGTATAAGATAAGCTTAATTTAACAATAAAAGCTATAAAACTTACATTTCTTTACAAATGAAGACATGTTCTTGTCCTTGGAGAGGTCTTCTGATTTACACTCATCAAAGAGAACCAAAAAAGCATCAAGAAACGTTTCCTTCGACAGAAAACTGCTTGCCTTTCGCCCGCCATTTTTGCTCAAGAAAATCTGATTCAGCTTGGCACAACGCGTTGTTATTGACTCAGCCATCTTAGAAAATAAAACTCTAACTCATTGAGAGTTTAATTTTGGATGAATTTCTAAAGGAAAAGCTAGAAAAAGGGTTTAAAAACGCAAATGTCCAGCGAAGTCTAGTCGATGTGAATGTTTTTAAAATCAAACGTTCATTTTACGGCGCGCTGAAAGAACACGTTCTCTGATTGGTCGAGCCATGTCCCTATGCTGTGGTACGATTGGCTTATTCTCAGCATGACATTTTTGTGGCTTCTTTGTAGAGGGGAGGGGAGGGGAGGGTAAGAATAAGAGGTAAGTAAATGGATGACTTTTTTTGTTTTCGACCAAAAAATGGCCTGCAAAAGGCAAACAAATTTTTGTCCGAGGAGATACTCCTTTTTTGGCCCTCTTGAATGAGTGTTTGTTTTATGGGTTAAACACAATATCACTCTGGTAAACTGGCAAACACAATGAACCCATGGAAAAGTACTAACTAGTACAAAACAGTACATTATCTATTGTTTGATTCTCAATATTCTGCAAACTCAGACATTTCAATGGCTTGTTGTGAAAATTTTTTCTGCCGCTGTCAATTGTCAATGGGCAACTCATAAGTACAATGTCAATGGGCACTACTCGCAAGTACACCGAGTTTGCAGAATATTTAGAATTGCTATAATCCTATCTGGCTTCATCTGGCTTATCATACAGTAACACAACAAGACATCAAACACCAACTACCAACTACCAGTAAAAAATATTTATTATTTTCTATCTCACTTTTAAAAAAGAATTTTGATTCTTAAAAGAATTGTTTAACAGAATCAATGTGAACAAATACCAATGGATAGAAAATTACAATTTTGTCTCATAATATGTTCATTAATTTTCACTACTAATTCTAAAAGGAACCTTTTTCAAAGTATTAAAAATAATAGCTTTTAATAATTTTTAATATTTCAAGCTTCATCGTAATAATTTCTGCAATAATTCATTTTCTAAGCAAGGCTTTACTGCAATATTTACAAAGAAGGAATGTCTTTATTGTCTACATCTGGAATTTGAATCACTTCTTTTGAGAGTTCTAAATCTTTGTCACCTAATTCAAATATATCTCCTGGGGGCTTTGATGGACTGTCGTCAGTTTTGTCCGATTTTTCTGACATGTCGTCACTAAATTTTTCTGAATCCCTATCGTTGTCAGGGAACTCCTCGTCTTGACTTCCAATCAATTTGGCAATTCTGTTCTTGTCTCTTCGTAAGTCGAGAGACCAACGATTGGTTGATGCTACTATGCCTGAAGAAGTGGACGGTTTATCTCCCCTATTGAGATCAGACAATGACCTTTGCCGAACAACAGGCCGATCAACTGGTCGGGTGCTTCTCGGCATTGACTCGTGCCTTCGTATGGATACTCCAGGTTTGGATTCACTGAGGTTTTCAGTTGAGCTATGAATGCGCTCTTCTAATAATAAGGTTCTCAGTCTTACATTGCCAACAAAAGGGGACTCATCAACATTTGAATCATCTTTAGTGTTTTCCGTTGAGCTTTCTGTAGCTTTGTCTTTTGTTAAGTCTTCTTCGTCATCGCTAGAAATGAAAAATGTCTTTTTCTCCTTTGCCACTGCTACACTATCCCTGCCATCACCTTCAGAACCTGACACCTTACTTTTCTCATGTTCTTTCATCGCATTTTCACTCTCCATTCTTATCTGTTCACTTTCAATGCGTTCTCTTTTATCATCTAACGCAGCAAGAGCACTCCTCGTTCTATGTTTATGGCATTCTCGCTCGTTTGCTTCCTGGATTACTTCTTCCATCAACTTCAGCCGCAATTTCACGCTTACAATACCAGAAGAATCAACAGCACCATCCGTTGCCTTTTCATCAACAGTATTTACATTTTCAGTCTCTGAACTTGGAGTATTTGTGTTCGTGTTGTCTGTAGTTGTCGTATCTTCAACTCCCTCTTCTTCTTGTACCGGCAGCTTTCCTTCATAAACCAACGTCTGCCTCTTAACTACGCCTTTTCCTGCAGTATCACTTTCTGCAACCATTGCATCATCTTTAACAACCTCCTGAATTTCTGAATTTTGTTCAGCTGTGCTGACAGGTTCAACAACATTGCCTCCATCTTGTTCATCAAGAATGGCTGTTTCTTTCTCGGTCTTGTCGTCAAGACGAACTTTACCTAATAACAAGTCCGTATTTCTTTTAACAATCCCTGGACGAGGAATTTCACTAGTTCCACTGTCATCTTGCTCTTTCAAAGATTCGGGATTTTCATTCTCTGGTGTTACGTCTTTGAGCGTGTTTTCATCTTCACTAGAGGTGCTAAGAACCTTAAAGTCGCTTAAAACTCCGGCTGTTCTTCGCTGTTCTTTTTCATTTTTCATGTCCTCATTAACTCTCCGCAGCAACACATCAACATCAAAGGAATCCTTCTCGTTCGACTTGGTTTCCGACTTTCCAGGTCTTTCAACCTTTGAACTAACTTTATCCTCGCTCTTTTGAGTCACATACACTTTCTTTGAAGGAGATTCTTGCTCGATTTTAGTTTTCTGCGCTGAATCCTCCTCCACTTCGACAACTTCTGATTTAGTAGAGACGTTTGCCCCATATTTATGCTTAATCGCTTTTAAATGTTTCAGAACTGTTCCAGGACGAGGGTCTTCGCTTGGTGAGTTCTCATCCACATCTTCAACATCCTCACACACTTCAGAACAATCTTGACTTTCAACGTTAGCGATAGGGTCAACTTTTTCTTGACTTTCGACTTCTCCTGCATTTTTCCTGTTCACGTAACTCCGTCTCTTCAACTTTTCTTGTAACATATCTTCGTTGACTTTCTTCACGTCCTTTTCAAACAGTGCCCGTGCTTTCTGCATTTCTTCTTTAATTCTATCACTCTCTACGGACTCTTTGGATTCCGGTACAATGGGAGTCGAATTTGCATCAAGCACCACGATCTTTCTGGGATTATTACTTGGAAATAGCGACTCAGCTTTTCTTTCTCGGTCTGGCGAGAGCATTTTGCTTTCATTCTCTTCCTCGCCTTCAGAGCCATTGTTTTTAGTCTCTTGAGGAAAATTCCCTTGGAATTTTTGAGCATGCATTTTTACTAGACCACTTGGGGGTTCATCTTCTGTAACTACTTGTTCCTCTGGTTTCGATACTTCGTTTTCTTTTGTTTGGGCATCTTCTACGTCTTGTCTGGCGCTCAGTTCCATCAAAGCCCCTTCCCAATCCCAGGGCAAATTGACTTTTCCTTCTTCAAAGTTTCTAGATTGTCTTTTTACTGTTCCAGTTTTGACAACATTATGTGCATCACGATGGACTACACAGTGACTTTGATCCGGGCAGCTCCCAGCGTCCTCTTTCTCTGTCTCCATAGTTTCCTGTTCGATTTTTATAATAGGTACATCAGTAGATGTAGAACCCGTTGGATCACTCAAAGTACTGTGTAATTTAGTTTTCTCAACGATGACCGTGGTGGCTTCTTCAGGATTCTTTTCGGGCGAAGATGATTTTTTCTTGTGCTTTTTCTCGATTAAAGACCCCGAATTTCTCCCCAAGGTTTGTTCTTTGTAATCCTTTTTCATTGCAGCAACTTTTCCACTCAGGAACTCCCGTAGTGAATTACAACGGTGTAGACCCTCTGCCTTCTCAGTAACATCTTCAGCTTCAGACGACTTTGAGGCATCACCGACTAGAGATGGGACAGAATGTGCACGATGTAATGTAGGGCTTTTTGGTTTTCTTGCTTTCCTCGTTGGTACCAAGCCACCAACTTGATCATCAAGTTCATCTTTATTTAGATCAGGGCTTTCTGGTCTTGAATTGGACGGGCTACTTGGATTGCTATAAACAATGGTTTTCTCCCAACTTTTTAAAACATCATCGGAGGGTTCACAGCCGCTGGATGAAGGGCTACTCTTTTCGTCCATGTCTTGATCTGAATCTTCATCGCTGGCACTAAAGACGCTTCTTTCCGATGTACAAGCCTGGGTGTCCTCTCTTATGACTTCAGGCTCTATCCTGGCACCAATGGTTACAGTTTTGGACTTTTGACGGCGATGTCGTCGTCGCTTTACGCCTTTTCTTCCTTCCAAGTCTGCTGAGTAAGTTCGTCGACGGCCACTTGTGAAGAGCTCGTTGTACCTTTGCTTGCTGTAAAAAAAATAGTGAAAGAAAATTTTATCTATCAACATAATAAAGAAGATCAGAAAAACCGTAGAAAAGTCCTCTAGTCAAGGGAGACTGTAATTAACTCTGCTCACATGTGGTGTTCAGGAATCGAACCCGAGACCCCAGACATAAGAGGCGAGTGCACTACTGCTACACCACCCTTCATTCCCAAGCAATCTCATCTTCCCGGCTGTGAAGACTCACCGGGATAGTTCCATAAGATTTACTAAAGAACTTTGAAGAGAATAGCTACCATTCCCTACATACCTTGAATTCAAAATCCCTTCATACGTCACCAGCTGTTTCCAGAACCCAGCATTAGGGTTGATAACAGCTCTTCTTGATTTGACAAAATTCATTGTATCATGTAGTGACGTCCCGTACTCTTTCATCCCATATGCAATCACCTAAAATAGAAAGTGAAAATCTCTCTCACAATTCTATTTTTGGTCCATGATCATTTTGAAGTGCCAGGGTTGGTGAAGAATGTCTCAAAAGCAATCCTCAGCGTTAGAGGGAGTATTTGAGATTAGAGACGCGCTTTTCGCGAATTGTGGACCCCCCTGCAGCACGTCGGAATGCAGCTCAATTTGGAGGACAAAACAATACTGAGGTTCTATTTCTCAGGAGATTGAAATTCTTTTGTTTTGTCCTCCAAACTGAGCAGCTTTGATGTCACGTGAAAGGGGTCTATTATAATCCTGATTATCGACAAAAGAAGTATTATTTACCGTCGATGCTGATCTGCTCATACCCATCCTACAATGTACAAGGACTTTTGATCCATTGATTCTAAAAAGCAACAATGAAAATTTATGTTTTGCTTGAAAAAAAGAAACTGCAGATTGTTTTATTCTTACTTGGCCTCGTTTATAAATTTGTAGGTTTTATCCCAGTGAGACATGATGTCGGATTCCTCCTCGTCGTAGATTCTGAAAATTGGAATTGGAATTTTAGATCCTCAGCATTATTATGATTTATCATTAAAATCATAATTACTGACATGATTATCATCACCAACATCGTCATCACCATCATCATCACCATTATCATCATCATCACCATTATTATCACCCACTATCACCGCTATCATGTTTAATCAAGATCATGACCATCAGCATCGTCATCACGGCAATCATCACCATCATTATCACCATTATCACCATGATCATCATCATCACCCATCGTCATCATTGTGTCTAATCAACATCATTATGACTATGGTATGATGGTTATGATCATCACCATCAACATTATCATCATTATCATTACTGTTAACATTACACTTGTCATGTATAATCATTTATCACTACGAGCATCATCACCATTATTATCATCATTCATAGCGTATTAATCAAAAGTAGCAGACGTTTTTCAAGTTTTAAACCAGAACAAGACAGACTTACCTAATATTAAAATATTTAAAGGTTCCATAAAAGAAGTTATCTATTTCCCTTGAAATATTTAAAATATATCCAATCCTATAAAAATAGAAGTAGGCAAAGTGTTAAAATTTAATTCACATGCAGAGAAAGAGAGAGAGAAAGAAGAAAGATGGATATACAGATGGATGGATAGAAGTAAGAAAGGAAGGAAGGAAGGAAGGAAGGAAGGAAGGAAGGAAGGAAAAAAAGAATTACCCATTTTCTTTTAGTTCCTCAAGATTTGATGCATTCCATTCAGAACCCTGTTAAATAAATGAAATAAAATGTTCATTAAAATGAAATAAATAAATTTTAGTATGTGACATCCACTTGCCACAAGTAAGATTATCTATCTACTTGTTCCAACAACTCATTCTAATACTTGCTTACAGTAAAATAATAATAATGTTTAATGAGGATACCAACTTCACCGGTTAAGGTGATTTACAGAAGGGTCCTAGAAAATGCATGGCTGCTGTTTGGAAAAGTTCAGTTTTGTAACTGAAGTTGCAGAGACACATCAAGCTTTATTGGTACTCTTTTTTCCCCAGTTCCTTACCAAATAAACATGGTCATATATCTGTGAAGCATAATCAAGCTGTCCAAGAATAGTCAACATTTCTTCATCAATATACTGTTTGTATTCTTTAAGATCCATTTGCATTTCTTCTTCAAGATTTTGACGAATCTGGTTTTGAATGAAGAATAAAGAACATTTATGAAATTAAAACCAAGAAATATGATCTGTAACAGTGCAAGAACACCAACAGCAAGTTTACACAATAGCAACAGCAATAACAGCAGCAGCAGCAGCCACAGCAGCAATTACAGTAGCAGTAGCAACAACAACAACAGCAGCAACAAAAGCAGTAGCAACAGCAGCAACAAAAGCAGTAGCAACAGCAGCAACAACAGTAGGAATTACAGCAGCAGCAACAACAGCAGCAACAGCAGCAGCAATGGCAATAACAGCAGCAGCAGCAACAACAACAGCAACATTATTTTGACTGATTTTAACTATACCTGTCTACTTGTCACTTCTTCAAGATCAACTTTCATCATCACCTGAGCAGAAATACGAAAATATAATGAATATAGCAAAAACATGTGGTACCATTATTATCGCATCATCATCACTATACATTATTTATTTACTTTGTTTCCAAGGAGTTATCTAACATACGGCCTTCATCATATACCATCAAATGTCACAATATAACATATCATCAATCACACCATCAATTCATTTTATTAAAGAAGATTATTCTTTCATTACTTACTTCCTTGAGCTTGTGTCGAATAAGTTTCATCATTAACTCTTGTTCTTGCCTGTAAGAAATCAAATCACATTTCCAAATAAACAAACCAGAGATGGAAAAAATAGTTTTTATAATGGAGGAAGTATCAACTTAATTAGGAAATCCTTACGTTGTTCCAATGGGGGGTACAGAAAGTACTGAGCTGACATCTTCCATCTCATACCTACAAATTAAGAGATAAGCCAAACCTTTCAGAAAGATCAAACCAAAGAAAACCACACAAAGCATCTTTTATAATTCATAACTTATTATTGTACAATATCATATGTAAAACATGCAGTTCTAGGAAACACACAAGCTTCCAAAAGAAAGGCAAATAACTCAGAGTAAAATTGACTGGGGAGTTGGTTGGGGGAGGGGCAATTATATGCCATTAGATCTAAAAGTGTGTGTCAAAAATTCAAGCAATCTTTAAACCTCAATAGACATGTTAGCTTGGGCATATTTTTCCCCATTTCAGACCACATATTATTACCTAGCTATCGAATTTCATTTCTTTGTTTAACAGTTGCACATGAGAAGACACGTGAATATGAAAATAACTCAAACAAAGAATCTTTTATCAAGAGAATGACATGTGGTCTGAAATGGGAAAATATAAGAGGTCTAAAAAGTTCTATTGCAACTTGGCTATAGCTATACCCAAGCTATACCAGAATGCACCATGTTTATTAACATACCATTCATTGATGTATGATTGGTCAGAGGATATTCTACTGGAATAGTAAGTAGTCCACTGGTGTGACAGACTATTTGGGTATTGATTGTGCTTCCTGGCATTGTCTCCGCATCGATGGATCCATTGGACAGCAGTCCTAGAAATGATTTGGAATAGAAAAAAATATATTGTACATTAGTGTATAAATAAAAAAATGTTTCAATGTGGAGATTTTTGTGATAGTACGGAAGATGAAAAGTAATATACAATGAAACAACTACATACTTGACTAATGTGTGTCATTTCTAAGGTTTACATAGTACAAAGTTGTTATCCATTAAATAGTATTATTAATTCTTTTACAGATGAACTTACCACATTGTTTGAACAGATACAGGTTTAATGATGTGTCTTCTATTGTTTGTACACAAGCAAAAACCCCTAAAAGAATAATTATAAGCATTGCATGTCAAATAAATGCATTGAGAAAAGCTCTAAGAAGGTGCAGAAGATGATTGATCAACCCTGTACTCACCCATCACCATCAAACTCAATCAATGTATCTCTCAATAAAGGAAGAACTAAACCAACAGTACATCCAGTCCTGTAATTGTTAGGCACATCAATAAGTTACTCTGTTGAAACTCTATGTAATAATCTATGTTCATTCAAGGTGTAATAATCTATGTATTGTATTGTGTTGTGTTGTGTTGCATTGCGTTGTTTTGTGTTGTTGTGTTGTGTTGTGTTGTGTTGTGTTGTGTTGTGTTGTGTTGTGTTGTGTTGTGTTGTGTTGTGTTGTGTTGTGTTGTGTTGTGTTGTGTTGTGTTGTGTTGTGTTGTGTTGTGTTGTGTTGTATTGTATTGTATGTTTCTGACAAAATTTGAATGGAAGGTGGAATTTCACTGCTTACTTGCTGTCTGTGTCCACGCCCATAGCAATACTCTCTTCAATATCATCTTCATTAAAGGCAGAGACTACTGTTAAATATCGAACCCTTTCAGGAACTTTTGCTTCAAGTTTGACAACCTATGATGTAGCAGAGAATGGTTAGTGCAGAAAAAGATGGGAGGAAGAACAAGAGAAAGAAAGAAAGAAAGAAAGAAAGAAAGAAAGAAAGAAAGAAAGAAAGAAAGAAAGAAAGAAAGAAAGAAAGAAAGAAAGAAAGAAAGAAAGAAAGAAAGAAAGAAAGAAAGAAAGAAAGAAAGAAAGAAAGAAAGAAAGAAAGAAAGAAAGAAAGAAAGAAAGAAAGAAAGAAAGAAAGAAAGAAAGAAAGAAAGAAAGAAAGAAAGAAAGAAAGAAAGAAAGAAAGAAAGAAAGAAAGAAAGAAAGAAAGAAAGAAAGAAAGAAAGAAAGAAAGAAAGAAAGAAGGAAAGAAGGAAAGAAGGAAAGAAAGAAAGAAAAAGGAAAAAAAGAAAGACATAAAGGAAGGAAGGAAGGAAGGAAGGAAGAAAGGAAAAAAATGGAATTGACTTAGAAGTAAAGAAGTGAGGAACTAGGAAGAAAGGAAAGGAAGGAAGATAAGATATGAAAACTGAACAAAAGTCACTCAGTAGGTTTTTGCTTACCAGTCGTAAGATGTCATCATCTCTCAGTAGGTTGACCATGGACTGCAAATGTGCCTGCATCTCACCTTTAATAAGAGTATAGAGTAACAATTTTAATAATAAAACTGAAGACAGGTGATTTGAAATTAATTTTTTTGGTGTTGTGTTGTATAAGTTGGATCACACACACAGGAGAAAATATTTCTTCTGGTAAACTTTGGTAATTAGCGCTCATTTTCATGCAGTACAGTACACATACCCCCATGTTTTGATGCTTTTCTTGCAAAGTCCCCATCAGGCAAGGCAAAGGCTGATCCCTTTGATGCAAAGAAACCTTCAAAACTAGACCTACAAAATACAAGATCCATATTAATGCACAATATACAAGGGCTGAAGGTGTTGGTGCAATGTCCATCTTAGTATATTGGTCTCCAAAGCCTGGTGAACTCTCACTAGCAATGCAAGCTTAAGCTGATTCAAACATATTAACAGTACATGAGCACAAGTGCAAGCCAATGCAACCTTGAATAACAAAATCTTCTATTCTCTTGCACTTGCATTGCTTCTTTTAACAGTGAGAACATGCACTAGCTTGGAGTTGCATCTGCCTGCATCCCTAGCATGAACAAAGCTTAATCTCTGGGGTCTCAAGCTCACCTTGTCTGATTATTGGACTAACACTTTAAAATTTGCATTGAGAAGAGTGTGAATAGGGCCTTCAACTTTTTTAAAGCTTTCCCTTATCAGACCTTAAATATTTTCATCTTCAATGAGAGGAGATTTTGCTTAACAAGCTTCATATAGGGCCATTTTAGGGGGTATAATACTGTAAGGTGGAAGTCCTGCTATAACCTGAAATTTTACAACACTACACAAACATCTGTTGCCACACCTCATAATTACATGCAAATATGATATGGGAGTTCCTATTGTGTTTACTTGGAAAATTTAAAAGTATACAGTCATGTCATGTCACATAATTGAAGTCTATATTATATTATACATGTAATATTATATGGTAGAAAAGACTGAAAGTAGAGAAATTATAATATTTAGACAGGTCCTTATTAAAGGAAACAATCTTGCCAACAAGACTTTAATTTCCTTTGACACTGTTTTGCATTTTGCACCTCAAAAATATTTTGACTAAGTTATCATGATCAATCAGAATTTAAATTGTATATATAATAATAATAATAATAATAATATATGCTATATGTTTGGCCATTGAGAGTGCTATTAGGAAACTTGCATATTCATACCATAATTATACAGTACTGTATGTTCTATAGTCAGTAATACAATAGCTGTACAATTAAGCTTTGAAAAGTGAATGTGTTCAGAACTATCATATGAATGAAATACCAATGTGCTATGGGATTGTACAGTGGTACTTCAATGAAGTGTGCTTAGACCAGGAGGAAATTTCTGTTAGCAAAGGGTTTATAGTCGGGGGGCTTATAATGGGGGGGGGGGGAGGGGGCTTAACATAACCAGGGTATCTGGCTCATGGTTCTTCTATAACAAGGTGTGTCTCATGCACTATATTTTTTTTGTCAAATCATACAGCTTCTACACTGAAAGTTTGAAATTTTTGAACTGATATGAAGGTGAGACAATGCAGGGGGAGTATTGATGTGAAGATGACACAACGCTATAGGGAGAGATGGTTATGAAACATAAAAATGGCACTTAAAATCAGAGCATCTACATGTACTGTATGCTGATATTTTTACTAGTAACGCCAACACCTACTATATCTAACTTCAGGAGATTATTATCTTAATTAGTAAATATTGGTACCCCTTTTCAGTAAGAGGCTTGACTATTGACACAGACATACCTTAATATTTCCGTTTCTGCTGCAATTATTTGCACCATTGATTATTTAACCCTTATAAAGAAACCCTATATATATGACTAATGAATTAGATCCTCTCAAGATGCAAAACAATTAACTAAAGACTGCAGTTGTTCTAGTGGTCCAGGAAAGTTCACATTGGTGAGAAATTAGAAGCAAACAATGAAGTAACAAAGCATAATTATCCCTAATGCTAATAATATAACATGCTTGTATAAAGTATTATAGATGACATGTGTTAAACGCATGGTGATTTAGCTAGCATCACTAATATTCATGGATGAAAATCATCCATGCAAGAGTGAGTCACTGTACTGTATCATGCCGTGCATCATGGCTAACAATTAATTACGACAAACAAGATTTAAATCATTTTATACAAAATCCCTTCAGGATTTTCAGAATCAACAGAATTCCTATAATTATCCTACATCTATGAAACAATAATTACAAAAGAATTGCTTTTCTCTATAATAATTTATTATTGTTCTTCATGTTGAAATGACTTCAAAAGACCATTGTTGTGCAAATCACTCACAAATAGCATGCAAAATATGCTTACAGAAGGTTTAAATATTTTTTAACAATCCGTCATGAAAAAACAAGAATTATCACATCAACTACGAAACTGTCATTCATTGAACTGAATTAAACTATGACAGAAAAAAAATCTATAAAATTAAACGTGCAAAGATTAATTTTTATATAAAGCATGTAATGAAATTTATCTTAATTTTCGTATTGCTGTATTACTCTATAGAAGTACTTTAGAAGTGCGACTTATTGTATAAAATTCCATAACAGGAAAAACAAAAATTTTGTCAGCATTGTCAAATTTAAACGAATAATTACAGATCAGGAAATAAATAAATAAATGAGTTTCTTGAAAATGTAAAAATCGCTCGCTATTTCTTTGAAGTTGGCTTTCCGTGATCAAATTTAAAAAATTTACTATAAACAATCCTTATTCAAAGGAATATTACAATTGTTTTCGTTAATATTTGAATAAATTTCTGTTTTAAATAAGTAGAAATTTAAGCTTATTGTACGTGACACAAGCATGGTTTTTACACCCCTAAAATACCTAGTGAGTCATAACAATTACACGGAAATAAATCGAAAAAATTTTCAAATATTGATTAAAATTCTGATTAAAATTTTGCATCAATCTGGTATTTATCTTACAGAGGTGAAATAAAATTTGCCCAGATTTTGAGCTGAAGCTAGTGTCTACACAACGTTGTTGTTTGTTTGAGAGACGATAGAGTTCAAGACGTTTATCGATTTATTTTGGAATAGTTTGGCTTCAATTCTTAGATCAGAAGCCTCTTTGAAGAGCTGTTGATCTTTTATAATTCAGTGAGAAGGGCTACTCTGTGGTTTTTGATAAGGATGAGTAATTCAAATGAGATTAAGATCTATGAACAAGCCGTCCCAACCCGTTCAACATTTGCAAGAATTACGAGAGGATTATATGCCAAATGTAAAGATCGACCTCAGACAGCTGAAAAATTTAGCGTTTAACTTACGTTCTGGATCTAGGAGAACCATCTTCAACATCTTCCTCGAGTTCCTATAGCCATTGAATAAAAATATCAAGTCTAGATTCACGAGACAACCCGAGGTGAAAAACTCAGCTGACAAACATTTGACATTTGAAAGAAATTCGAGCTCAAATAAACGACAATATTTACCGAATCTGTGCAGATGCTGGTATTTTCTGAAGAAGGTGAACGTAGAACTGTCACTAAGGACATTCCTCCTCGAGATCAGCCCAAAGGCTGGGGTATTTTTTATCGTCTTTATCGACCTCAACCTTGTAATAATCGTGCTGTCGTTGTTCTGTTGTCGTAAGGAAGTCTGACCGGCTACTTACTGCGCATGTGCAGGTTACTTGACCTCGACTTCAAACTTACACCCGCGAAAATGGGAATCTTTCTGACTTTCTTTCTATTTTCTTTCTTTCGTTTTTCTCTCTTATGATGAAAGCACTGGAATCTTATGGTTTGAAAAAGGAAAGTAATGAAAGAGTAACCTGAAAATTGAATCCAACATTTAAAAAACGTGAAAAATGAATTCAAAAATCTCTCTCAAAACTGGAAACTTTTTATTAATGAATCTTTATTTACTGTGACAAATTGGCCCACAACTAAAGGCAATGATAATAATAAGGCAACAATTAGGATAGAAAATTAATAACAGATATTAGGAAATAAGAATGAACTGATAGAGGCATATATTCCTTTCGAAGTGCAGCCCAAAAAAAGGTATTAAAATGAAACTTAAAATCGTGCTGTCAGTCAACTTGGTGTGAACTGAAAACTAGCTTAGATTTCATCATTCATTTTCTCTTTCTCCTTTCCTCGTTTCTAATTATGTCTACAATTTATAAACATAATTTTCCTTATACTTGAACATAGAAATATCAAAACGAAGTAAGAATGTTCATTTGTGAGCTTTCGCAGGTGCCAAATTAGTCTAATTGTGGTGTTATTAGTAAACTATACGTTCACCGGACAATTGTCCTGAATTTCACCGATAAACCTTCAAGAAATGGCTGAGGGTCACTCAATGTTAACTTATTAATTTCTAAAGTATCATGCTGTAATTTGAATAAACATTGGTTTGAAAAGGCCGTCAAAAACGATCAACATTTCAGTGCTCTTTTTCTTTTCTTTCTTTTTATCACTTACCATTTCAAAACACCATAATCCAGATCTTTGAACGTTAAGAGAAGTTTAAAAACTTCTTCACCTTTATGAAGTAGCTTCATCCCGAGTTCTAAATACCGTCATATAATCCAACGGTTTAAGAAGCATTTGGCTTCCTCTGTATGCTAATTGTACTCCTGGGCCATTGAGCCGTTTCAAAGCCAAGTGCCCTTGATGTAAATACTACCAATTATGGAGATAGTGTATCCGAAATGAGGTTAACTGCTCCCCACGCATGTTGAGTAATGCTATGCTGACCACTACAAATATCAACGCAATGAAAGAATATCCGTTTGGTTGGCGAAACGCTATTGTCTGCGGCGAAAAATGATGAATCAAAAATCTTAAAATGTTGCCATAAGTCGTCGAAAAAAACTTTCAAAACACTGGGTATAACTTCTAAATTAACTAAACATTGAAATATTTTGGTTAAAATCAGCTTATCGTATTTCAAGATCAGTTTGAAGGTCAAAAAAAATTAGCGCGAAAGTCGGATTGCGGTGCGTCGATGTAAAGTGCAATGCCAAAACTTGTGAAGAGGTTTAACAAGTCCACGCAAGTACTGCAGGTCGTGGCACGTGTTCAAAAACTAGATCTATACGTCAACTTGTATTCTCATTTGCCAGATTTGAACCGACGCACTAGTAAAAAAATCAAGGGTTCTCAATTTTCTACAAAAAAAAATGTGTGTGGCGATGGCGCAAATTAAAGTTCTGGAGAGCTTCCATGGAGCCTGGCCACCTTTGTTTTTTTTTAACATTTTCGAGAACATCTTTCCAAACATTCACACCTGCCGTTTGAAGCTACAAATACTCTGGATTTTTGATCCGATACTTGAATCACTGTCTAAAAAGTGGAAGACTCATTTGCAGGGTATATCGTCCGTGTCACGATTAAAAGTATTCATTTTTATTCCTTCTAATTATTGTACGTAACTAATTAATCGTCTGACGTAATATAACACGATAATATCCATGAAGTCATAAAAAATTCTAAATTATTAAAAAACTAATTTCTTAAGTTATTTATACATCAGGAAAGTTTGGTTCCATACAGAACAATTCTCTTGAAATCAAGAAGGAACAACAACTGCAAAGGCATTGTCAGTACGGCCCGCGTGTGAGGTCAAACAGCAACTCTTTACGTCACTGAAACGTCATCGTTTTTACATCCCAACATTTATTCTTCCTTTCTTTCTTTTTTATTGTTTTCACTTCAAAATTCTATCCATATTTGTCTCCCTTATTTGTTGCCTTGCGACACGAAATGTTTTTTATTTTATACATACTGAGATTTTCTTATCAAATCTCCCTATGTGAAAAACCAGTTCGCGACTTTTTTCAGCCAATCAGAGAGGCGAAATGAATTTCTCACACGTGAAAAAAGCGTTTCGTCCAATCACAAACCACTGTCGAGGCGAATCGTGTTTTCGCGGTCATCGCGGGTAGCTTTGTCGGGCAGCTTTCACAAAATAATATTTTCGGTGTACGCTAGTTGTTCGTATTTCAAACTTATCAAGAGCTAGGAGATATTTGTGAGGATGGCTGAACAATCAAGAAGATTTGTGTCTCTAGACAAACCTATAGACAAGTTTATAGAAGACCAAAAAAACAAAAATACTCTTTCGAAGACACGAAGAGATGTGAGTTTGCTGACTGAGTTTCTCAACTCCAAAAATGAAACTATGATGCAAAAACTGAACGACAACAACGTCCCGCCAACTCATATAACGCAATTATCTGGCCACAGAAACCTTCAAAGCGTCAACAACTACAGTACCATCTCAAACGAACAACAGAAAAACATGTCTTTGATTCTGAGTGGAAATAATACTACAAGTACGTCTATAGAAAAAAGGCCAGTGTCGAGTTTACAAAGTGCAGTGCACACCGAGTGCCGTGAATCTTCATTCATGAAAAGTTCTAGTTTGCCTCCAGCATGTCCTTTCAGTGGAGCAGTTTTTCACGGAGGACAGTTTAATATAACAATCAACACCGTTAACAAGTCACCGAATTCCGCAAATCACTCATTTAAATCAACAGAGTCTACACGTAGCTTTAAACGCATCAAGCGTGTGTTGGAGTCGTCAGACGAAGACAGCCCACAGTGACAAACTAAGCCAAAAGAAAACAAAATCAGCCAAAACTTCATTAGCTTACCGATTTTACTTTGTACTAGTTATGATTACTGATATTTTTACATCATAGCTTCTAGTAAAAGCTTAATTTTTCGAAAAGAAATTATTACACGAGTTTTGTAATTGTTTTAGAAAACCAATTAAATGTGAATAAATTAAAAACAACAAAATCTCAGTATGTATAAAATAAATAAATTACAGCATGAAAAGCGCTTTGTACGGGATTTTCGCACTCGTTGGTTTTGTATCAGAAATCTCACTCGTTCGCTGCGCTCACTCGTTCGATTTCGGATACTTCACCAACTCGTGCGAAAATCCCGTACGCGCGCGCTTTTCATGAAGTAATCTCTATGTCTGCCTACTTTAATTTTTTTGGTTTCTTTTTTTCGAAAATATTTTTTTGGAATTTCTTGAAAAAGTTTTGAGGTTCAATAAGTATCTTAAATGTAAACATAAACAACGTGTGTCGGGGTCCCGTCTGGATTAGCTGTAATAACTGTCGTCATAAAACAAACACTTAGGTTATTAATCGTCGACAATATGACTGACATACGTCAAATGGACTTAAAAAATGATTTTGGAGTGAACATGCATTACTTAAAATTCACTTGGAAACTTTCTGTAAGATTAATAGCTTCTATACTGGAGTTTAGTTTTTCTATTTTGTTTCCTAAAACGGCTTTTTCCATAGACTCCTTCCTGTTCACAGACTATCGGTGGTGAGAGGAAGAGGTTGTTGGCGGTCACTTCACACAATATCAAATAACAAAATAATAGAATACATTTGACTTCTAGATTGTACTTCGCCACCCAAAATTGGTTGTACTCTGAATATTTGTGGTTTGAAACTATTAAACAATACTAGGAAAAAGGTTTTGATAAACAAGTATCAGCTATAGTCTTACCTTCTAGTAAATATCCAGTAGTTTTTGACCTTGCGAGCTGCTCTCCGGAATCGCTCCTTTGCAGATTTACTTCGGTCGATTTTCGACTGCTGTGTATCAGCCATTTCTGACGAAACATTTGACATGATAACTTTGAAGAAGAAACCCACCAGGAAATGTTTCTTTCGCGCAGTATCGTGTTGTATATTTTAAACCCAGCACAGTATTGTATTTGTGTTTATACTCGAGTAGTTTTGCATCGATAAAACGTGCGAACTCTCGGGCAAACTAACAGAATACAATACAGTAAGTACTATCTAGGACTTGTTTCTCAGTGTGAGAACTGGTGAACTGTCTGCTTGTCAGAATTCAATAAGAACATCGAGGAATCTGCCAGCCGATCACACCAATTCAAGTCCCTTAGACTTTAGAAGTAAAATCTTTGCTGGAGAGCTAGCTAAATTTGGATAAAATGAAACAGCGGATATACTACGTAGGCCATCCGGTCTTGTAGTAACGCAGTCTTCGTATACTCTAGATTAAACTTTAAACATCTCTCGAACAGAAAGAGACCACAGAAGTAACGAATCCGCGTGCAATGACGAGGAATATCACGTTATCCAGGAGTGTAATGTGTGTATTTAGAAGACAGTATGGTACTAATGTATGCGCATATATATATATGGACAGCTGAGTTGATCAACAACGTCTGACTTGATGACTAATGCACGACCTGAACAATAATAGATTATGCAAATCCTACAAATATTGTACTTTTTATAATTGCAATTTATACTCTCAAATCACACTTAATGTCAAAATTCAAAGCAAAAGCTCCAACTTTAGTGAATCGTATTTCTATGATATTTAGATTAAATGAGGGTTGAGTGGAATAGAAACGAGACTAAAGGGCGCATTCTGCGAAAAACATTCCAAAAAGCTCCCAAAATTAAGCAAAAAAGAACGACTTTTTTAAGCACAATCTCTAATGTAAGAGTCTTAGGAAATAGGAAGTTTGTTCAAAAGATTATGATTGTGGGTTCTGTGCCGACTTGTAAAACACATCTTTTATATTAGGGGCTTCCTGTGGATTTGGTTTGTTTACCTGGCGCACATTGCATTGTGGTTTGTTTTCAAGATGGCGGACGCAGCTGCTTCAGTTTCCTTGTTTTTCAAAGTTTTTCTTAATTTTACAGCCTTTTGGTAAGTCCGATTTTAATATCTATAACACAGAAAGATAATCTAATTCTACATATCTTCGATCTAAGTGTTATATTTTTATATTTATTTTGTTGACTAATGATATTACTGATTTTTGGAGATGTTGGTATTATTTTTTCACAAACTTTTTTGTTTCTTTTTTGTTTATAAAAGATTAAATTGTATTTGTCTTTTCTAGGATTATCTTAAGCGTAGCACAAGAAATTCCTTTACCAGAAACATTTGTAAATCCTACTTTTCAAGTTGCCCATTATTTATGGTAAGTTAATTTTAGCAAAACTTTTAACTTTAAGAGTTATGAGTATCGTATAAGCTTTAAATATTTATCAGACTAATTTTCTTATTTGATTTTGATATTTAGGGAAGGAAAGGTAACCCAAATTGTAAAAGAATTAGATCGAGTCAAGAAGCCATCATACATCCTTGCAACACCTCACCATTCTCTTTTTATTTCAAGGTAAGCTTCCTTGTTCTATATGAGTAGAATTTTATTGATTCCTTCCTTCCTTCACTCACTCATTCATTTATCCATTCATTCATCAATCCATCCATCTTTCCTTCCATCAATCCATCCAACCATTCATCCATCTATCCATCCATCCATTCATTCATTCATTAATCCATCCATTCATTCATTCATTCATCCATCCATCCATCCATCCATCCATCCATCCATCCATCCATCCATCCATCCATCCATCCATCCATCCATCCATCCATCCATCCATCCATCCATCCATCCATCCATCCATCCATCCATCCATCCATCCATCCATCCATCCATCCATCCATCCATCCATCCATCCATCCATCCATCCATCCATCCATCCATCCATCCATCCATCCATCCATCCATCCATCCATCCATCCATCCATCCATCCATCCATCCATCCATCCATCCATCCATCCATCCATCCATCCATCCATCCATCCATCCATCCATCCATCCATCCATCCATCCATCCATCCATCCATCCATCCATCCATCCATCCATCCATCCATCCATCCATCCATCCATCCATCCATCCATCCATCCATCCATCCATCCATCCATCCATCCATCCATCCATCCATCCATCCATCCATCCATCCATCCATCCATCCATCCATCCATCCATCCATCCATCCATCCATCCATCCATCCATCCATCCATCCATCCATCCATCCATCCATCCATCCATCCATCCATCCATCCATCCATCCATCCATCCATCCATCCATCCATCCATCCATCCATCCATCCATCCATCCATCCATCCATCCATCCATCCATCCATCCATCCATCCATCCATCCATCCATCCATCCATCCATCCATCCATCCATCCATCCATCCATCCATCCATCCATCCATCCATTCATTCATCCATCCATCCATCCATTCATTCATTCATTCATTCATTTAATTATTCACTTGTCATTAACCCTTTTTTCATCTTCTTTTCCATGGGATACTCTCAGCTTTCTGGATGACCAGGTAAATATTTTTCATTATTTTAAAATATTTCTAACAATTTGTTGAAGGTTTTGTCAATTCATTTAGTACATTAGGTACTCCCACTAAACAACTCCTTTCTGTTGTTACATCTCCTAGGTATTATATGTATCAGACACAAGACAGAAAGACAGCACTGCTACAACGTTTGCTAAAGGACATGGACTTGATGGACCATGGGGAATGGTATCTGGTATGTAGTTACATGAATTTCTATCATGCACTTTCTTTCTTTCTTTCTTTTTTTTTCACAAAAAGGACAAAATATCTATGAAAGAGTTTTTCATTTAAAATATTGAAATTTCTATCATATGTAGAGATATGTTTATAGACTGTACTAACTTGTGCATAAGACAGTTCCACTTACCCTTGATGTGACAATCATACTCTGAGTTAACTTGGCTCAGGGAATCTTCTTGAACTCAGGGCAACCTATTTCAGCCACATGTAGGATACATCTGCTAATAAAAATAAAACAATAATAATTACTTATAATCAATATTATTTCTATGATTTCTTAGCTAATAATTTATTACCTATAATTTTTCATTTCAGATGGTGACTTCCTCTATGTTGCAAGTTTTACAACAGACAGGATTCATAAATATAATTTATCATCTGGGAAGTTTATCAGTGCTTTTGGAAATGATAATGACCCATTAGACTGCCCAGAAGGGATGGTCTTGGGACCCAACAGAACTCTTTTTGTTGCTAGCTTCCTTAATGATAAAATTCTGAAGTACTCCCTTGATGGAGGACAGTTCCTTGGTGTGGTGAGTATCAGTGTCCATGGTAACAGTAATGGGAAAGGGTATATCAAATGTATAGTTCCAGAAAACATACAACCTCCCCCATTGAGGGGGATGGAATTTCAAGGGGGTTTTTAGAAAGTCACGGATACATGTGGTAAAATACTTTCTAATTCTCCTTAGGGTTGAATTCTGTGATATAATTCCTTTATTCCATTCAGATAATACTGATATTTTTTTTAGGTACAGAACATAATTTGTAATAATTTGCTTTTTGCAGGTTGCAGATAAAAGTGATGGCATAAAAGGGTAAAAAACATTCTTCAGTTTAAAAGAGAAATAAGTATCATAGTATCTATAAGGTGGTGATTGATTGCATGAGTAAAAACATTTAAAATCAACTCAAAAGTTATTTTTAAATAACTTTTAAAAAAGTGAAAAATCGTGATTTATCTCAACATTTACCAATAGATAGCAAAATAGGCCTAAGACAGGAAAACATATTAAGTGTAGGTGAATTTCACAATAGTAAATGAAGGACCTAAGTAAATGAGGTATATCCACATATTGCCATATGGACATATGGATCCTAGGACACTATTTGTGTTCATCCATGACGTATTAGCCTAGATCTCTTATTATTCACTAGCTATTATATATATGTTACCCTATAACAATTAAATAGGTGAAAAAATATCATCATGCAAGAATTAAATAGACATGCTGCATGAATTTCAACAGTTTAAGAAATTATGGAAACTATCAAATATTTGTTTAAATGTGGCAAACCAGATGACTGAAGAATGATAATTGCCCATTGTGTATGATTGGGAATAGAGTATTAATCTATATAGTTTACCTTGTTATAGTCCTGAAGATGTTGCCCTTCTTCCAGATGGAACACTCCTTGTATGCAGTCACTATACTGATAATATACTGAAGTTTAACAGTAAAAATAGTAAGTCATTCAGGGATTTTGCAATGTACATGATCAACAACAGTGATCATAGTGAACTACCAGTACATGGAAGATGGACAGAAAAAGGAAGAAACTTTTTGGGGGATGGACAGTTGGATGGATGGAAGTAGGGAGTGAGGGAGATATGGGTGGGGGGATAAAGTGATTGATGGAGGGAGGTAGCTATATATGGGTGGGTGGATGGAGAGATAGATGGATGGAAGGAACAAGCGATAGATGGTTGGGTGGATGGATAGAGAGAGGGAGGGAGGAATGGTTGGATGGATGAAAGTAGGGAGTGAGGGAAAGATGGGTGGGTGGATTGAGGGACAGATGGAGGGAGAGAGGAAGTGATAGATTGGTGGGTGGATGGATGGAGGGAGGGAGGGATGGGGGGATGGTTGAATGGGTGGATTGTTGGATGGATAACTGAATGAAAGGAATAATCATTTCTCTTTTCAGATAGATTTCTTGGTGAATTTGCTAAGGTAGAGAAACCAGTTGGATTGACAGTTGGCTCTGACAGGTACTTTTATCAGTATACATATACTATATACATATATGAAGAATCTTGTCAATATGTGTTGATAAAGAAACTATCAAACATTCTTTTTTTTTTCTTTTACAGAATTGTCAAAAAAAACGATTGTTAATTTTTTTTAATCCAACATGTCAACAATTAATATTTTTGTTGCTGATTTGTTCTATTGTTTTTATTGGATTTAGAAACGTTTACGTGACAAGCTATGTTACAAATAGTATTTTGAGATACAATGGGAAAAGTGGTGAGTAGACTTTGAAGTTACAAAGAATAAATATTGAGAAATAAGGAAAATCTAAGGAGGATTAGTGAACACTTGTTTCAATAGCCCAAACTGCCCCTCATCGATAAAGGACTAGAATCGATTCTAGTGTTGGTTAGGTTTAGGGTAAGATTCCAGTCCTCTTTCGAGGAGGGCATATTGGGCTATGGAAACAAGTATCTACCAAGGAGGATGCTCAGACAGGAACTCATTTACACATTACGTCATCGCCGCCATGTTGGTGGTATTTAACAAAAGAATTCTCATTGGCTTTCTTGGTTAATACCACCAACATGGCTACCATGTCTTTGTCATTTGACTCTCTTGGGAATGATGGCAAGCTTTCAATATATTGTATATCTAGGTAAAATCTCGTTTACACTGGCGATTTTTGCGACAATAATGGTCATAGTCATGAATGGTAAAAAATAAAGTTGTAAAGTCTTATTCAGGGCATCAAGAGTACCTGGACAAATGTATAACACAAAATTATTATATTTAGAAAAATCGCCGCAAAAATCCGCCATGTAAACGAGCCTTAATGCAATCTTACCTTTCCACCCAAAATCATTTTCGTTTGGTAATCCTAATACATTATTTTTATTTCAAATATTAGGGAAATTTATTGATGTGTATGCAGTTGGTGGAGGACTCTCTGGTCCGTCAAGTGTAAGGTAAAGAATAAAAGTGATGCCACTAGAAATCCCAATTTATTATTTCGTGTTCGGTATCTTAAAAATCGTAAACTCTGGTTTGCTGTTTGAGCGGGCAGTATTTCCTCAGTATCTGCCCGCGCGCGGTCCGGTATCCTGAATCCGCACGCGCTCATAGGATAACGGATTGCTAAACAACAAAAGAAATTGCAAAACAAGTGGAAAAATCAATAGGAAGTTATTTACCAGCCTAAAGTCGGTCCGGGTAGGGAAAAACTATGCCTTCACTTCTATGCAACGACACGGCTCCCTTCAAGATAGCGCAGGGAACTGTCAAGGTGACTATATCTATGTATGTGTTCAGTTTTGCAGATTACCGTACATTATATGCTGCCAGCTATGATAGTGATCGTGTTGTGCTGTACAACAGTACATCAGGCATGACTTTTACCCTCCCTGGACGAGTTAAAGAGTATGACGGAGAAGGTAAGTGTAACAGTGATGCTACGAAACAAATGTTTGCGCCACAGGTCATATCATGCAAATATTTTAGATATATTTTAAAACTATGTAAATATTGAGTTTTTCAATTCTTTCGAATTGCCAGTCAATTTTATCAATAAAGTTATTATTATAATTTGATTTTATAGCACGATCACCACCATCATCGTTATCATGACCATCATCAACATTATTATCATCAACATCATCACCATCAACATCATCATCACCATCATCATCACCAGCATCACTATCATCATCATCACCATCATCATCACCAGCATCACTATCATCATCATCACCATCATCATCACCAGCATCACTATCATCATCATCATCACCATCAACATCACCAGCATCACTATCATTACTATCTGATATCCACCATAAAAATTACCATTACCCTCAACAACAAAAATAAAAACATAGCAAACAAAAACTTCGTCTTTTCCGTCTTTCTGTCTTCCCCGTCTTTCTGTCTTCCCCGTCTTTCTGTCTTCCCCGTCTTTAACCAAACTGTTTTTTCTACCTCATAGGAACGTTCATCAAGAAAGCACAAGAAATATAAATATAATATATTTAAAATAGAATGATATATTTATTAGAGCAGATATCCTACGATGTAATATTACCTTATTACATGAAATTTTCGCGACACTTTAATTTCGCAAAAATATAATGACGCGAAAATTAAGTGACTCTCCATTTGGAAAAAGTAAAGAACTTAATGACCATTCAAAAGCATGGAAAAAAGAGAGACCCAAGTACTAGCCTATTGATCCTCCTGATCAACAATGAATGAGTGGAACCAGTGTTCAATATACTAAAGTAAAAACAAAAGAACTTATGAGAACTTTTTTTAGTGTCACGAGGTAAAGTGGGTTTTTTTAATTTGGAAACAAATTATGATTTATTTATTCAATAAAATCGTGAAATTAAAGTGATCAAGAATATAATGTTTACGCAAAATCGCGAAATTAAAATGTCGCGAAAATTTCATGTAATCAGGTAGTATGTGCGCAATGCAGGGTTTTTCAGACAGACAAAGGAAAAAGTATTTTGCGGCGCCGACTTGTTAAGGTTTTGAACTTTCCGGAGCAAAAGAATGATGCGCAAATACTCTGGGTGTTGCAAAAGACGTGTGCCGTTTAAGGCGCAGACACACGGTGCAACATTGCGCGGAATGTTGCTGAAGTAGGATCGTTTTCTACTTCAATTTTTTTTAATTTGCAGCATTCACCAGATTAAATGCACATTGTTCAAATCATTTTTTATAAATAATTTATCATTATCAATGCAATAAATATCCATGTTAATAAACTTTTATTCACTTCTTTCCCAACATTACTCCACAATATAATAAATGATAATTCATTGGAAAATAAACCGAATCTATATTCTCATGTAACCAACAAATATGGCTGAATTCAAAGCTCCCTGTCAACCAAGAGCTGCATTTGAAGGATTATTTGATTCATTAAATACTTTCAAGCTTTGCTTGTATTATTTACAATTATTTTGGTCTAATGTGCTTCGTTCAATAGCAACATGCACAATTCATGTTCAATATTAAGTAAATATTGCCCCAACTGAGACTTGTATTGCGCATGTTCGGAAAATCACGAGAAAGCACCGAAAACCTATCGACATGTTACGATTTCTTTCCGAAGAAATGAAACGAAATGCACAATGTTACAAGCTTTTTTCCCCCAACCCTACAGAAAATTTGGAAGTGAAATTTAGCTAGATGAAAAAAAGCAATACGAAAGATTTATAGCAAGTACTGAACCTTAGTTTAAGTGGCTATAGTTTAGTTCGCGTTCGTGGTTTCCCGCCGTTTTTTGATCTCCTGAACATGCGCAATACGTTTTATAACCATTGTTGCCTAGAAACAGTGCAAATACATTGTTGCTAGATTATGGGGACTTAAATTGATTTTTTTTATTGGTAGGACATTTCCCATACCAACGTTGTACGCGCGCGTTACTCGCGCGTTAGAGCGGACTTTGTCTGAGTGGAAGATGTGATAAGTTCAAATTCTAGAGTGTACTACAGTTTAGCGTATTGTGATTGGATGAATGACTGGAAGACAATGGAAAGCCATTTCAATGTTATGGTATATCGTACGGTGTACGTGCTGAAAGTCAGTGCCGTACGTTTCCCACTCATACGAAAACCACTCTAGAACTAATACACTCGTTGCCGCGCCATTATCATGTCTACAAAATTAAGTAGACATTTTAAAATACAGAAATTACTCTTTCTCATAATATAAGATAAGATATCAAATAATTCACTGTTAAAATCCCCCTACCTACCCGACCCCATCCACGTTAAGTTTGTCACATCATCTTATGAAGGTACATTATGAATAATATAATATACTAAATTATCTCATATTGAAGTATTGTAAAACTGAATAATTGGATATTTCACTGGACTGATCAACATGTTTTTTGTTTTCCGACCTCAACACAGACGTCGACTGGCCCGATGCCGGACGCGCAAAAGAGACGCAACTTGGATAAGATTAGATATTGCACTCGTGCTTCAAAAACAAAATGTACCGACTAAACAAATAACTCCTTTGAAGTGAACAGCGGAAATGGCTACACGATCGTTGTCATTCGCGCGCCTTGGTCTTCAAGTAAAGCGCTCTTATCGTGTTTACATTTTTCATTTTCTCTTATCCTAATTAGGACATCAACTTTAAAGAAGATGGCGTCCGCATGGAGGATGGCGTCCTCATAAGCTTGAAGCCGCGTCAAGAGGTTTTACGCGATCACATAACGCCGGCAATATTCGATGGTAAAGATAATTAATACGATCGTCTTACATGAGGAGAATTCAATTCCCCAGAGTAAAAGGATTCTATTTTTCGGCCATCTATTTTGGCCATCTATTGTGGCCGCATGATCAAGCAAAACCTCTAAGTAAATTTTCACCACAGTTAGTCCTTTGACTATCATTTAGTTTGAATCCATGATTGTGCAATAATTGCGCGCATCAATAACAAAACTTGAAGGTATTTTGTGCCATGTGTTATCAGAAGTTTAAAAAAATCGGCTAGGGGGTATCTACCCCCTGCACCTTTGTTCCATATCCATTACTCTCTGATATAGAGCCCAATAACCCAATCTGCTTTCCTCTCTGTGTTTCTGGTAATAGAAATTAAGATTGCGCAAGTTTTCTACACCTGAACCTCCTCGGGAGTTTTCAAGGAAGCGCTCAGTTATCCAGACTAATGGGATGGTCTGTCTGTCCACCCCATTGATTTGGAATGTGCGCTTGATAATCTAGTTTAGACGATCGAGTCCAGTAAAATGTCCAATTAGGGATATATTAACGAAGGAGAGCGCATTGTACATTACAGTGCAGACACACTAACCGGGACCGCTTCAATAAAACTGACCAATCAGACAACAGTAAACCAGATAGAGATTGAACTGATAACAGCATTAGCCAATCAGATTATCACTACGCCACCCTTGATGCCCAACACGTAGATTGCTTCTTCGGAACAGTTACCACGATTGGTAGCAGAAGGACTTGCGCACGGTCAAGTGCGCACCTCTTGTCTATCAATGCGCTCTCACATATTATCTAATACATTTATCTTCGGAGACATTCTTAAATTATTCATTTACTGATCGTAGAGACCATAAAAAAATAAAACTTAATTCTACTAATGTATTTACAATTCCAACTTGATTTTCTACGATTCGTGAATATCAAAAGCTAGGTATCCGTTACGGGAGAAAAACCCTTTGAATTATTACATAGTAACGAATAAATAATTTTGAAATAATTATTCGTAAAAGTTTTTCCCATTTGAAGTCCCATTTGGATGATGCGCGTGATTTTGTCAATTGAGCCCGCGATTTAATAAGCCTTTGATACGCATGCGCATACGCATTTTCCAGTCATACTAGAATTTTCTAAATAAAGCCGATTTACATGATACGATTTTTTCCCCACAACTATCGCGCGCAACATGCTGACGCTTTGCGTGAATCGACCGTAAAACTTACTCACGACTGTTTCATGCAGCTAAGAATTGGCGCAAGCATGTTGCGCGAGATCATGAGTTGTGAGGAAAAATCGTACCGCGTAAATCGGCCGATAGCGAATCCTTAAATTTAAATGATATTTAACATTTTTATATTAAATTATTGTTAATAAATAATCTAATAAGTGAAAAGAGGCCTAGACAAACGAGAAAAACAGTGGATGGACTTTGGTTATAGTAATAATAGCTGGGTAGGAAACGAATCAATATTCGATTATAATTACCATCATGATTATCATCATTGGTATAGTATTAAAAATTATCATTATTATCATGACTATCAATATTATTATCATTATATCATTATCATTGTTATTGCCATATTATTATTATCATTACCAACCATCATCATCATCATCATCATCATCATCATCATCATCATCATCATCATCATCATCATCATCATCATCATCATCATCATCATCATCATCATCATCATCATCATCATCATCATCATCATCATCATCATCGTCACATTCATTCATGGCCAACATCATTATTACCATTGTCATCATCATCATCAATTATTATTATAACTAATATTCAAAGAGCGCAAAAACTGTTTCCCCCCCCCCCCCCCCCCCACTATTTCCGTGTTTGTCTAGGCCTTGATTAATCTTGCGCATCAGTGTGAATAGATTAGAGAACCTCTCGATTCCAGATGTTCGTACTCACCATTCAATTACCCAGCAAGATGGCGGTACGAGGATAGGTGATAACAAATCTGTACATGCCCAGTGGCGGATCCAGGATTTTAAAAAGGGAGATACCAAAATGGCCGCCACGCTGAAAACGCTGGTGCGAATGGCTTCACAAAGCGGGGGGAGGGGGGGGGGGAGTCCATGCAAACCCTGGATCCGCCACTACTGTCAAAAGATATTTGATCAGTCTACTGCGCATGACAGGATGCCTTCTACACACGGTGTTTTTCAGATTCCTCGTCCAACAAAATTGAAAAAAATATTTTACAACGTTCGAGTCAGGTTCTCTTGCTCGTAGTCGGTTGTCACGCTCTTTCTCTCTACATCACCTTGCGTGACGCTCATCTTTGTAATTAACCATGATCTATCGTTCCAATGGTTATTTATCAAAATTTCATTCCGTCATCAACTTTAAATGCTCCAGCTTATGACGTCAGATATTATACTTCATGACGTCAGAAACAGCTCAAGATTCTTTACGTCATATTCCTTTGTTTACCTGTCATTACGTCATCTCAATACGTCATATCATTGTACATAGCGGTAGATGACATGCTCAAATGACGTCATCTTATAACTAGCTTTTCTGTGCTCATTTCATTTCATTTCATTTCATGTGCGCATTTATCATTCCTTCGAATCGATCCTTCGCCCTGGTCGTGACCGTCTCACGGTAGTATGAATTTATTATTATTAGCGTACTTTAACGTATTATTATTACGGAAAGACATCGAAAAACCTTTTTTTAGTTTTGCACACCTACCAAAATAATTTATAGCAAAATTCCATTAATCTTTGGACTTCTTGCCCTCGTCTTGATCTTGATCGTCCTTTTGCACATCATCTGGTTTATCTTCTTGTGGTGTTGACATGCCACTTGATGCGTCCTTTTGCTCAGATTCTTTAGTTTCAGAAGAACATTTATTCTGCGACTCTGTCTCCGTTTCCCCTGTGTCATCTTTATTTGATCGAATGTCTTGTAAAAGTTCAGGTATTGGACTGATATCAGTGTCCCTCGATGTGCCAGGCGCATCATACCCTAGTAATTCAGGCTTGGCACTCGCTTTTTCTACTTGAATTCCCTGTAGAAGTTCGGGAAGATTTTCCTTCTTGTTCTGCGCATGTTGTTGAGCGACAGTCTGCAGAGATCCTCCAGCAGTCACATCAAACTCTACAGACTTCTCCTCTGGTATATCAACATTTCCGCTTTCCAAATCTCTCTGCTTTTGTGCCTTGTGTTTTTCAATGATGTCCAACCATTTAGACTTTGTCTTATAATGCTTCGAAGTATATTCTTGAGGCGTCTCGAAAATAGGTTCAATTTTGCAACCCTGAAAATCTGACGACACTCTGGGTGACGTTTTGTCATTTTTCTCTGCATTTAGTTCCCTGATCAATTCTGACCACTCTTTATTTGTATCAGAATATATTCTTTTCTGTTGACCTTTTTTCTCGCTCGTTTTCACTTCATTTTCTGGTTTGAGTCCAGCAAATTGATCTTGTTGTTGATCCTCAAATTCTGGGAGAAGATCTGGTTGTTGATTGGCTTCCATGTTTTGAGGTACTTGCTTGTACACGTAAGCTGAAAACATTTTAAATCAAAATGTTGAAGAAGAAAAAACGAACTAAAGACAGCGGTAAAATGTGAGCGCATGCGCATTGCTATGTAAGCTGGCGCGGACGTCTTTTTTTCCCGCCTAAAATCCTACGCATGTTGTGTTATAGTCCAATTTGCACACTATTTTCGTGCCTTGATCGTGACCATTGGACGAATATTGAACATCGATGTGATTGGTTGAGCGAATTTCGTCGATTCTGTACCCCTAAAACCTCCGATAAATAACGACCAGTTGCTTAGCAACAACAATAGATAGCGCATGATAAAAGAATTCTTACGTTTTGATGGCTGTCTTGTAGAAGACCGTGTCGACGCTCTCGAATATGTCGAACGTCTGGACATGGTGCTTAACCTAGTGATAGTTGTCGCCCATATACCATCATCAGAGATTTTGAAACAAGATACAAGACTGCCCATAGAGCTGGCATAACCGTCACGGTATTTTCTCATAATCCATAGACAGACGCAGTGGTTGATGAGAGGGTCAAATGTCGTGAGGACAATCACTACTTGATCGTAGTAGTAGTTACTCCAACCGTAAACGTAGAGAAGTAAAATACGCATCTAAAAAAATAAAAATATTTTTTAACAATAAAGTACTCAAAAAGTAACTTGTGGAAGAAAGGAAGGAAGGAAGAAAGAAAGAAATCAAAGAAGCAAGGAAGGAAGAAGGAAGGAAAAACGATTTAAAATTATCGATTGAAACAAACTTTGATACGAATATCTAGAAATAATTTCTTTAATATCGCGAGGTAATTTCCAGGCATTATATTTCTAACGAAATGTTTTCCATTTCCGTCAAACCACATGCCATTTCCTTTAGCATCGCTCCTTTATTTACCAGTAACACCTGGCAAGATATACATAATATGATATAAATACAACCCAACCACGGAATGACACGTGGTCTAAAATGAGAAACCATTTTGCTCAAGTTGAAAATATCTATTCATATGAGAATCAGAAAAAAATAGTAAAGAAATGACAAATAAAAAATACGGATCGGCTGAAGTGAAGCAAAATTCTTAATAAGGTATGAAACTAAGAGAAAAAATATAGGCAACAAACACGAATTGAACAGGATGTGGGCGATAAAAAAGAAAGCGGCATCAAGAATACTAAATTATCTATAAGTAGATAAAATCCAATAAATTTCAAATTTCTAAGCCTTGTGGTTTTGTCTCGTGAGATGGATTAACGAGAAAGCATTGACGTAAATCCTCTAAGATGTACAAGTACTCGAGGTTAAACCAAAATGGTTTGAGTTAACAATGTCTTTGCATTCCTTGATATTTACACCCACTCACACCATTACGAAGAAACTAGCTTCCTACCTAATTTCTACAGGAAAAAACTTGCTCTTAGCATAATGGGCTCCTGATCTGGGAATATGCTGACTCACAGACCCAGTAAGGGAGAAAGATGCCTCTATTAATAGGCTATAACTGATCTGGGAATATGCTGACTCACAGACCCAGTAAGGGAGAAAGATGCCCTTATTAATAGGCTAGAACTGATCTGGGAATATGCTGACTCACAGACCCAGTAAGGGAGAAAGATGCCCCTATTAATAGGCTAGAACTGATCTGGGAATATGCTGGCTCACAGACTCAGTAAGGGAGATGGATGCTTCTAGTAATGGGCTCCTGATCTGGGAATATGCTGGCTCACAGACCCAGTCACTGGTATGGGAGATGGATGCTCCTAGAAATGGGCTAATAATTGTATCTAAAGAAATTCCTACATTTCAAAACTCTGGCACATTCTTCCTATTTCCGTGTTATCCTCTTTTATCAATCGTGTGCATGAACCCTCCTAATTTTTTCTAATTGGGATAACTGATTGATACTTATCTTCGTCAAGTGACGGTTTTAGTGACATAAATAGAACTTTCTTCTAATGCCTCATCGTGAATTGAACTCCCTGCACGATATCCCAATTACCTGACCAGATTTTTTCATTTGTGTCGAACTGACACGCGAATATCATGATGGGCTATCAATGTTTGTGGTCTACTGAAGGCAAGGCTCCAGAACCGACCCCCACTTACAATGTTATCTACCAAAAGAGAACTTTAAATGAATTTATGTTTGATTCAAGGCTGGAACAGTTGGATGTAATTTTTTTTTTTCGTTTTTATCAATTAAGCCTTGAAAAGTCGAACTTTTTTCATTTAGCTGCAAATTTTCATCTGTCAATTCACTAAACATCCCCTCACGTTCTTATTTAGTCATACAAACAAACAAAAAACAGAAAAATTAATTCTTGATTAAGAATAAACATTTTTCTCTCTTTTTCTTTTTTAATTAAGATGTTCGTTTCTGGAAGAAAGAAAAATTTGCAGCCTTTGAAGATCTGTTTGTTTTTGTGAGGGATAAGTTTGTTCAACGAACAATAGCCAAATTTTCTTGTAATGAGAATGAATTAGAAAATAAAAAGATTAGAGAAAATAAGAGAATATTTGAGATTATAGAGACGAGAGGTAAGACTGGAGAACTAGAACGAAGGAAAGAAAAAGAAAGAGAAAAAGAGAAGGAGAGAAGGAGAGAAGGAGAGAGAGGGGGAGAGAGAATAAATGAATGAATGCAAAGAAGTAAAAAGAGGAGTAGATGAAGGAAGAAAAAACGACAGAAACATAAATAGAATGATAAAAAAGAGAATGAGTGAAAAAAAAAACGAAAATAGAGAAGAGGAAGAAAGAAATGAGACTAAGAGACTTTTTATCCCAAAAACACTTGCTTCGCCAAATACTTGAAAGCAAAAACATGACGATCAAAGTAAAACTGAAGAGATTGATGAAAGAAGCGGAAACGTGGGAAATACTGTTGATGAACATTACAAGAAAACCAATAAAAGCTTCGTAATAATTTTGATGTTAATTTGAGAAATTGTGAAATGTAAGTATATTTTTCTGGTTTTCAGTTAATGGTAGTTTGTTGATAGTTTGAAAAGGCCACGGTTTCCTTAAACTTTGTATTTGACCTGAAATTTTCTAGCGAGGGGTTTTATGGCGACGCGTGGGAATATTTATCAATGTTAAGGAAAACAAAAGCAGAAAAGAGTAATTACTACAATACTGTCATTAATTCTTTGGGAACAAAGCAAGCCCACGAAAACAGCTCAAACAGATGACCAGAATTTGTAGATTATGATATTGTTGGACTCAGAAGAGTTATTTCCAGAATTCACACTAGAAGTGACGAAGAGCTTCTAGAGGAAATTGCGAGAGAGATTGATGGATGAAAATTTACAATGGTTGGATGGATCGGATGGATAGATGGATAGATAGATGGACGGATAAATGGATCTATCGATCGATCGATGGGATGAATGAATGGGATGAATAGATAGATGTATAAGATGGATGGATGGATAGATAGATATGGATGGATGGATGAATGGTATGGATGGATGAAGGGACGGATGGGATAGATTGGATGAATAGGATGGAGCGATGGATAGATGGACGAATGAATGGGATGGATGGATAGATGGATAGATGGGATGGAGGGATGGATGGATAGGTGGACGAAGAGATGGATGGATGAATGAATGAATGTACTGGATGGGATGGGATGGGATAGCACGAGATGGGATGGATGCATGGATGGATAGAGAGAAAAAGAAAGTTCTCCTATCATCTCTAACGTTTTTCATCCACAATTTTGACCCATTTTGTCCTCCAATTCTAGCCCATTAAAATGTATTATCCTTCAATACGAAAATGGACTATAAGTCAAGTAATATTTGTTCCAAACACTTCTCTTATCTTAACATCCTAATCCCCTCTCATCCCTTCATGAACTTCAAAATAAGAATGTTCCTTGTATTTTGACAAGTCGTGATCTCTTAATCTAAGACTAATTCATCTTCTCTCGTGGGCTTACTAACACTGTTTAATTATTTTTTTTTACAGATCAAATGATATATCTATCTTTCTAGTTGACAAACCAGAAAAACCTTCTTCTAACCGTGACTTATAATACTAAAATAGTATAAGCAAATCTGTTTGAAAATTATCGATAAAACTGTGCTTTACTTTTCTCGTTTGAATTAAATTCTTCGGTAGGGCTTTTGATCAAGCATTTTGTTGAAAAAAAACTCTTTCTGTTTCTTGATACTCAGGGCTAAGAGCATCGAATATATCTACAACCATTTCCTAAAACCCATCTTTTCAATAGAATACTTTAAAATAAAATGACTATAAAACTGGATGGATGGGATTAATGGTTCCATAACTAATTCGTCTGCTGAGTTAAGCAGATATCTCGAAATTGAGAGAGGGAGGAAAAACGGAGAACCCGGCGAAAACCCCTCGAAGCCGGCACAGGAGAAAACCAACAAACAACTCTAGTTAATCGATATCGCTAAGCTGAGGGCAGGAATCGGCTCCTGGGTTGCACTGGTTACGTATAATCCCCCTCCAATAATTTCACAATTTTAATAAATCGTTTTTTAGGACATTTTACCACTGAGATAAGAATCACCGACCCATTAACCATCAGACTCTCACTATTTTTTATATAATAGCAGTAATTTTCAAATTTAATGCTTTTTTTCTAACGGGTAATTGAAATTTGTACCAAAGACTGAGGAGAACACGATCTATTCCTCATCAATTTTCCTCTGCGCCTGAGATAGCGACTGTCTAAACAACATTAGATGGGAGTATCTAAACAAGTGAATTACTCTACCGCCTAAAGATACAATATATATTAGAAAGATTGTGCCGATAGAGTTCAGGGATTCAAAGAATTGAGCCGGCGTTGGCCTAGAGATTATGTGGCTATATCTAATAGAATAAATAGCATGCTTCCTCGTTTTCAATCCACTATTCCTATATCTTGATGAATAGAGACGTTTGAGGCGAGGGAGAAGGGGATTGGAAAAGGAAGGCGGAGATAAGAAAAATATCATACAAAAAAGTTGTATTGGCTACAATAGGTAAAAGTTATCTGGTAGTTAATCCTGGTTTTGGCTTCTAAAAGTTAAGACTCTCGTTCTAATTTACCGCGATGACTCGAACTGCAATTCACTATATGCAGTATTCTGTGTTGAGTAAGATAGATTTCTTTGAAATCCCAGGTGTACATTATTCTACCAGCTTATCGTCTCGATCCTACCCTCGCTATGGCCAACCCCCTCTCCATGCCATAAGGCTGAAATACGCCCCGTTTCTCGGCTCATGATCATGGAAGAGTCTAGCAACTAAGAGCACTTGTATTCTATCACAAAGTGAAAATAATGATCAGAATAATGCTAACATCTATGAAACATTTTATCTAGACACTACTATGTTTCCTAGGCGATCATACAGTCTAAAAACCACCGCCATTTTTGTATCAAGTGTTTATGTAAACCTTAAAAAGTGCGAAAGAAAAATCTCAAGATCCTAATGACCTCGAACATTAAAACGATCTTGAGTACCTTTAGGTAGGACAAGAATATTGAAGAAGTTAAAAGCCTACTTTGATTTTGTCTCCAACATCAATATGTACTATAGTTTATCTTGGCTTTACATCGCGATGCTTAAAAAATGAGAATTGAACATCAAGTTAAATCATTCAAACGAGTCTGAAGTCAAATAGAATTGCGAGCTGGAATGGTTTTTGATATGGTTATCTCGTCTGTCATCTTCTGCGAAAGGATTTTAATGTAGGAATCTTGATAGCCTTTTACTGAGAGCAAAAATGATCGACTTTGAGTAGTCGTTTGCAGAGATTTTAATTTGCAGGGGATTTTCTTTCATTTATACATCCATTTCTTTCTTGACTTTCTAAGTTACCTTTCCTGTCTTTCGTTCGTTTTTCTTTCTTTTCTTTTTTTTTTGCATTCATTCTTTCTTTTATTTTTCTTTCTTTTTCATCCCATTTCTCTTAGTTTGTGTTTGTTTTCTATACTTTCTTAATTTCATTCATTCATTCATTCATCCATCCATCCATTCATTCTTTTTTTCTTTCTTCTCTTTCTTTCTTTCCGCGTCCATTCTACATCAGTTTAGCTTTCCATCATTCATTCATTCAGACCGACTGTCTATCAATCTATCCTCTGCTAGTATCTCGATCTGTCTAACCGGTTGTCTGTCTGTCTTTTCCCCCTCATTCAAACCGTCTGTCTGTCTGTCTCTGGTTCTACGTTGGAATTCCCCTCGAGCCGGCATTTCAGTTAGATTTTTTCTATCATTATCCCCCCACGGTATCTTAAATTCAATATTTTTACTTTTTACAAGGGAATATTTATGTACTTCTTAAGCTCCGATGAAGTATAACATAGAAATTGAATAATCTAACTAACTGATCGCTAACAAACTTGAAAACGGACAGATAGGATTAACTCCAACACAATACTTAAGTCTGTAAAATGTTCCATACGAATTGAATGAATTTCGTTTCGGATATTTGAAAATATAATTGAGGGCTAAAGTCGACAATAAGTCATGATCATTACAAAACCAAGGGTTCCAAGTTGTGGTTAAAATCTAATGGTAAAATCATAAATTTTTCATGTAATGCAAAAACTAGGATTTCTAAATTAAAATTCGTGGCTTAAATAAGCTGTTAGTGGACTTGAATAAACTTGAAAACCACAAAGATAGATTTGAATTTAAAGACAAATGACATGGCTATAGTGAACACCATATTATTGGCAGTCTCACAATTATTGAAATTAATTCTACTGACACAAAAATCCCACAAATTTCAACAAGAAAAATTTTGTAATTTGTCAGGGAAAAATTGTATTTTTTGTGGTAGTTTGTGATTGATGTTTTCACTTTCCGGTGTAAAAGGAGTACAAACCAGCCGAGTTTCGTCAATATTTTTTCTATTTTAACCTAAACAACACCATCATTTGTACAGATATTCAGGTTTTTTTTCTTACTTTAGAGGAAGTAATTATAAAAATAATTGTTCTGTTGGCTTTGTCATGGAAGCTCTAAAACTCATTCTTTTAGAAAAGAAATATATTTTCTTTGGCAATTTCATCAAATTTATGCCAATTTTTTTCTGGAATTCATCAAAGTATAAACTCCTTATATCTTTTTTCGTAAAGTAGTGAGATAAAGAGTTCCAATTGAGGATAAACTTTTCCAATATCCGAATCATCAATGCGATGGAAATTTAAAATTTCGAATTATTTCCGAAAGCCATTGAAATTCAAATTATATTCTGAGACAATGAAGCGAAAATATATATTGTAAAAAACTTCTTCTTCTTCCGGGACGAGATTGTACATAGCTTTCAAAAAATTCCGATTTTACGAGAGATTGTTTTTCGCTCGTAGTCTAATATTCCGAAGCAATATCATGAAATATAGCTGAAATAACCCTACTCTTGAAAATTCCTAATTGTGCCGGCTTATAAGAATGTTCATAAATAAAGCAATATTATTTAGAGATTGTTTTCCCCGGGAACTTATGTGAGTGAAATTTTCATATTTGATTCACGGTGGATATCTGACAATCAGAAATTCTAAGTGTTTTAGGAGGGAATATCTTCGCGTTTATAGCGAAGATGCTGTGCTAAGCCCCCAAGAGTCAATCTTTATCTTTTCATTCTAAATATTTTATGCTCGAAGTCCGAAGCTTTCGTTTCTAGATTTCAATAAATGAATGAATAAGAAATATAATTGAAATTGAAAATGTCGCGATAAACTTTACAACATCCTGACTTCATTTAGATGTTTATTGCGAGTTGAGGAAAAAATTATTAATATTTGCGTTGCACAAACAGCAAAATACTACGAGAATTGAACCCAATTCATGAGATTGAATTTATCATTGTCTCCCGCGTCTCCTAGCTTTTTGTCTGTCCGTCATAGTCAATACATATATACATACAAAAGACACACACACACATCCATCCATACATACATACATTCAACTACTTACCAAAATCACTGTCCAACAAACTGTATAGCAGAACGCCAGAACCCCAACCATTTTCGCGAAATTTAAGCAAGCATTATTCTGATGGTGTTTTCTTTCTCCACATCGATTTGAATATTCATCAGACATTGTATTCTTATCCAGCTTACTTACAGTTCTTACAACGACCATGTTGGACACAAACATCAACACTATAGAGGCAATGTAGTGCGAAACCATCACAGCTACTACTATCCTCGTATTCGTATTGTGCGTGTCCACGTTGTAAGTACAAACACCGGTACTAACATTGAGTTGGATTCGATCCAAAAATATCGGCAAACTCGCTAGTAAGATAGAGTAAATTATTACTAGGACGAGTACAATAACAGCTTTGCGAAAATTAACGTGCTCTTTGTAATAGAAGGGGAAGACGATTGCGCCTAGCCGTTCTAAGCTCATCAAAACAACCAAACATATAGTCAAGTTTCCAAACAAGACAATTATGAAGGCGACAAAGCTGCAAACTCCAGAGTCGTTCAACCATTCACCTTGGAACCTGGAGGCAATAAATGGTGGATATTCAAACAGAGCTATCCCCAAACCACCTAGAGATAAGGCGCCAACCAGAAGATGTGGGATCTTTTTGTTCGACGGCTTTCGGATCTTGCTGTAGGTATAGTGGAGGGCTAGAATGTTCAGTAATAGAGTAACACAGAATAAAAGAATAACCAGGACTCCAATAAGGCAATCACTCCAGCTTTCAATTCCACGTTTTCCCATGTTTTCAAACGTCTTCCGGATGCAGTAACCGTAAGGTCTCTCCTTGATTGATCGGCAATATTTTGCCTCGGTCTTACTCGCGACTTTACTGAGTCAATCACAAGGTCAGTTATCGCTTGATATGGACCTCTGGACGAGATGTGTACCTCTCCCGGCTTCAAAACATTCCTCGACCAGACCCAGAACTGGCAGTGGCTCCTAAGTAGCCCATGTTCTGAATTGAATCAATTAAAACTAGTTAATTCGTTGGCAAAGATGGCCAAAATAAAACGAGAAAGACCCCTCCATTATCCTGTTTCCCCCGGCTCGTATCGGAGATGGTACGTTAGGACAAGCGAGAGTAGTGTTTTCGCTGCTTAAAGAAACAGCATAGTGTACACTGTGTCCCTAGAAGATAATTTCATTGATAAGAATATTTGATATCATGACGTGGAAAGCCAATGATCCACCCACATTCTATTATTGATGTCCTTGTGTTCGAAGCGCGCGCGTGCACACCATTAGCGGAATTGCAAACTTTTAACAATATTCAAAAAAAGTATGTTATCTGAAAAGAAGCCGATTTTGTTCGAGTATTCAAAATATAAGAACATCTTTCTGCCATCATTCCTCGTTATTTCATTTGCGGTCAAATGCGTAGGACGAAAACTTACTGTAGAAATTCTAGCACAGTGGTCTGGGGTTTAAAGATCAGATCTGGCAAAGATGGACGGAAACAGCTGCCTGTGATCGTCGAGAAAATCCTTAAAAAACCCCAAGACAAAACAATAGCTATAATGCGTGAGCTTTGAAAGAAAAGAAGAATTGGGACAAATTTATGGCTTTTCTTTAATCCTTCTTTGGAAAATAAAACTCAACCGCAATCACGAAGATCGATCACCATTCTCATTCAAATAAAAAAAATATCATGTCAGATAATACTGATACTATCGATAACTACTCTCTCAAACCCGAGATATCCTTCTATATTTATGCAAATCTAACAATACCGCCACTAACATTTCTTGTTATTTCAAAATTCGTGTAAATAACAAGAGTTTTCAAGCTACTTTACGCAGCGAAAATTAAAACTATCATTTTGTTTTAACGATATTTTCTTAACGATAACGAGTGCTATTTTCTTATTAGATGTACTTGTTCAACATTTCAATTGAAACTTGTCGTACAATGTCTACTCTGTTTAGAGCGAAGAGATTATTCAATAATTTCGAGTTCTATTTAAACACGCAGTAAAACTCTAAGGATTGGGATGAGGGGGCTATAGTATTGAATTTTCGTCCCCCCCTCCTTCTAGAACGTCGTTAGACTAAGACAGCGCCATCGAAATCAACTGATATGGATCGAATCCTGAGAACGCCGCAGTTACTATGGATACTCAAATTGCCCGCGTGAGGAATCGCTCTATTGTCAACTCAAAACAAGCTTAGTTTTAATACTAATGTAAATATTGAAGGAAAGTGTGATTTGAAGTTGTGGATTTATTTTTTTACGTGAAAAATTAAGTCGTAATTGAAAAAAAACATAATTTAGGAAAAAAGTTTAGAGATAAGGAAAGCAATTTTGAACGCACTGGTGATTTATGGCTGTCAAGAACTCAAAATTGAAACTAGGTTTTTACCTTGTGTTGGAAAAGGGAAAAAGATAAAGAAAGATTTTTTTTTTTTTTATCAGCACATTTTCTTCCTTTTTTAAAACTTATATATATTTTTTATCATTAATGTTCATCATTGATCAACGCGAGCAATTCCATCAAAATTACTTTTTACGCCCAAATAAAAAAAAATATCTAACTCGATTTATCATTCTTGGCACAAAGCGACATTAATTTCAAGTAGGGCACGAAAAATAATGCCTCAAGATGGGATTAATTACTTCGATATGGAAACACTTGGCCATAAATTTGATTTTGAAATTGTGGCAGCCTTGGAGATCTATGAAAAGCCGAGCAGGAAAAGTTTATATTTACACCCACTGACCTCGTCTCTAGGAGAAAAATTGAGAAAGGTTTAAAGTCATTCCAACCGGGATTATCTTTAGTGACATACTGTCAAATTGCAGTGAAATATTATCTTGGATATTAAGTTAGGAAATGGTTAGTTAGTACGACGATATATTATTCGTGGGTATGGATATAATTCAATGAATTCGATAGCGAAGCGTGCACTTAGGTCGTGAGGAACACCACCACTTTCTGAGAGAGTTTTGAAACACTGCGAGAACTAGAAACAAAACAACGTTGATATTCGTAAACAGCAGCTGATAAAACAGTCATTCTTATTTTATTTATCTCGATAATTACGAAATTAGTATCACGTAGTCTCGCTTAAAACGGCCAAGTGGATTGGAATTCTGTCATTAAAAACGAAGATTACTAAAAAAGGGAAAAATATATCTGTTTTAGTCAATTTTAAGTTCACTCGCAATTGTTGAGCAAAAAAATAAATAAATTAGAAAACGTTTTTGCTGACAAGAGTTTTAAGTTGAAGTGGAATGTAGATTGGTAAACTTAATGGGGCAGAGTTATTTTTCGAAGTTCTTTTAAAAATTAATGAAGAAGATTCCACGCGCTACGTTAATGAAGCTGCTTTGCTGGTGTTATGCAGTGTGTTAATGCTTATTAATGATTCACAACCTACTTAGTCTTGTAATTATTTGGGATCTTATTATTAGTTCACATTAGAGAAAGGGAACTTTAGGGAGGATTTTAACGAGAATTCTTTTGGTCTGGGAAAATGAAGCAAGTTTGAATAAGAAACAAATCGGTAGAAAAAGAGAAAAGAAGAAAGAGAGCGTAAAAAGAAAGCAGGGAGAAAAACGGAATGAAAGAGCGAAAGAAAGAAAGAAAGAAAGAAAGAAAGAAAGAAAGAAAGAAAGAAAGAAAGAAAGAAAGAAAGAAAGAAAGAAAGAAAGAAAGAAAGAAAGAAAGAAAGAAAGAAAGAAAGAAAGAAAGAAAGAAAGAAAGAAAGAAAGAAAGAAAGAAAGAAAGAAAGAAAGAAAGAAAGAAAGAAAGAAAGAAAGAAAGAAAGAAAGAAAGAAAGAAAGAAAGAAAGAAAGAAAGAAAGAAAGAAAGAAAGAAAGAAAGAAAGAAAGAAAGAAAGAAAGAAAGAAAGAAAGAAAGAAAGAAAGAAAGAAAGAAAGAAAGAAAGAAAGAAAGAAAGAAAGAAAGATGGAAAGAAAGCAAGGGAGAAAGAAAAATGAAGGAAAAAGATAAATCAAGGAGAGAAGAAATAAGAAAGAGTGAAAGAAAGGGAAATGTTTTTGAAAATAAAAGAATATCGGAAAGAAAAGGAAAGAAATAAAAGTTAAAATGGAAAGAAGGAAAGACACAGAAAAACATCACCCGAATTGAAGCTCTAAAAATATTCTAAAAAAAATTCTAAAAAGAAGTTGTAATATGATTGGTTGCCTACCGTAGCCATGGAAACAATTTTAAAGTTTCAAAGAACAATTACAACGAGAGATAAAGATCAATATTTTCAAGGAAGGAACACTTGCATTTTGATTGGTCGAATCTATCCAAAATCTAGCTATCAATTTCCGAGGAATTAAAACTCGAGGACATGTCATGGCGTTTCCATGGTAACTGTCAATGAACTCTTCTGAATTGTTTGAGTAATTACGTCAATCAACCCTTATTGGTAATAGAGTTAATTACGCATGCGTAGGTCTTAATAAAAGACGAATATAACCCCACTCACTCGACACTGGAAATTGATAAAAAAACAATAAAATACAATATAAAAGTACAAGCATATTTGACGTCAGTAGCAACTGTAATACAAGCACGTTTCCTCCTGAATTGTACATATTATTTCTTCAAGTACGATATTATTAATATATGACAAGACAAAAGCTGACGATTGTCGTCCCCTACACCGCCTACATGACGCCAGTTTTTTTAGTATTTTCGTTCAAGTTGTTTGTGGCTGAATACAAGTGGCTAACGTACGTAATAATGTGTTAGTCGTGGTACGATGGTTCTAAGAAAATATCAGATAAATGCCATTGTTTTCTAACTTTCACTCTAAAAAATAAGCTAAAAAAGATTGCTGATAATTCTATTTTAATTCCGTAGAAGGAAATTTCATTTTCCCCTAAATTCTCAAAGTAAAAAGAGAAGGAAACGAGAGAAAGAAAGATAACAAAAACAGAAAAAAAGAAGTGGGGTTAACAACGACGAAGACAAGTGTGGCAATAAATAATTCCAACTTCAAACGCAGTAATTTCTTTCTAAACGAACTCTGAAATATAGTGTTTGTCCTGCGGCGAAAAACATTTTTTTTTCATTCATTCCTTTTTTTCAGTAAACGAAGGAGAAATTTGTGGAAATTTTCACGAAGTTTAGATTAACCTAAGATGACACTTAACACCGACGCAGTTTCAACTACTGAGGGTTTACTTACTAATATTTTTTCCAACTATAAATTATCCTTATCCCTTTTAACAATTTGCCTATCCAGACTCCAACTTTTGTGCTAACATTCTGAGGATTCGACAGAGCTAGCTTTAACTGAGTGGGTTCGGCGGGAGATCAAAAAGCTCTAAGAACCTTTATACTTTACAGTTCAAAGTAATGGTTTTCCCCGGCTCCGTTGTCTCAAGATGGGTTATTTTTTCATGGCTTTATTAGTTTAAATCCTTAAAATTCCCAGAGGCATTTTACTAAATTATAGCTCAAGTTTTCTAATTAAATACTGCCAAAGTTAGTTCATTTGGGCATGTTTTCGATTTAAAAAGCATAAAAATTGGCTTAAAAACAACTCCTAGTAATCTAAAATAATCGTGTCACTTAGATGAAAATTTATTTTTGCACAAAATATCCTGAAGGGGTTTTTATCATGCTTTTTTTCTGACTTATCATTGCAAAATCCCATTCTTTATAATAAATCTAGGGAAAATTTTCATTTATTTTTCATCATTAGTTTGACAGGAGTCGAAACAAAAGAGCATAAATATAATTTATGCTCTCTTGGTCGAAACTAATATAAGAAAAAAAATAGCTTTAGGCGTATGGTACTTCATGTATGGTACAACACGTGGATCACCAAATACATTTATTGGTAGGAAATAAATAATGTACCATACATGAAGTTTCTACCTTTCGGCAATAATAAGAAAATTTTGGTAGAAAAGCTAGTTAGTTCAATACTCAACAACGTCTAATCGAATCTACTGGTCTTTTTGAAATTACATGCAATTTTGAACATTTTATTTCGTTAAGCCTCGGTATCTGCTAAAATTTGAATATCTTCAACATGGCCGATTCTTTCGATATCTTTGTTGATGGAGTTACGGTGAATTTGGCGGGAAAATTTCGCGCCAAAAAAGCACGTGCTTTCAAGGAAACCACGTGTAAATAAAAATGTAGGCAAGAAAGGTTTCGGAAAACATGATAAAGCTAAAATAAAAAACAGTATTAAATCAAAGAGAACTTGAAGAATTGGGGACAGAAGATATAATTATCTAAAGTCAACCCTCGTTCTATCGACCGCCCGGGATAAAAAAACCTGTCGTTTACCAAATGTTTATACGTCGTCAAATCAGTGATTAAAATTGAAAAAAAAATCATGTTATTATTTGTTGAACAAAAATACAAGTAGGAACACTTAAAAACCGGATGACGCAGTAAAAATAAATCAAAGGATTTTGTGTTCACAATTTTTAAATCAAAAACAAAAATTTTGGAATGAATAATTTTGAACTAAACAAAATTATCAAAGAAAATTCGCATTTTTGATGACTGTTATGAGAATAATTTGACTCCATTTTTCAGATTCTTATAGGCAATTTTTTTGGCGAGTAATAATAAATTTAGATAAAATATAATTGAAATAATATGTTCCAAACCTTGGAATTATATTCCGGCTTTAAATTTGGTAATTTAAAATCATAGCTATGGAATCATAGATATATTGGTTAACCTAAAAGAAATAACATGGAGAAAATTCCACAAATTTCATATCAGTCAAGGAAAACCTACTTTTTATTGTATTTTACTGTTTTATTATTAAAAAATGAAGACATTTGTTTGCTGAAAACGTGAAAACAAAGCATTGAGACTGTCCAATCATGCCAATATTTGAGTATAGATTGAAAAAAATCCCCCTTAATTTGATGTAGAATTTTCAAAATTTACAACGAAAACAAGTTGTGATCTAAACTTCCTTCGTTATAAAACAATCGGTTCATCTACACATCACTAGCACAAACACTACAAAACCTCAGTAGGGGATACCATTAAGAAGTGATAATTGAAAAACGTTTTAGTAATATTCGAGAAAGCGCCTGCTGGTAGGAACTCAAGATTATTTGGAACAGGAATGATATCACTCGCTAATCGAAACAAGACGCAGAAGGTGTCATTATAAATATTAGGTGGTAAAAACAAAGTTTTAGACGGAAATGTTGTTTTGGTCCTTGTTTTGAAAATACGTTGATCATTTTTTATGGAAAGAGTGAGTTTTGGAGGATGAAATTTATGTTATGAAAAACGAAAATCGCTGAATCATAATTTTCTTAAAGAAAAAGTATAACATTTTTCTTCTTTGTTGTTAATTTTCAGAACGGTTTTGTAGTCGGAAACTGCAACATTATTTCTATCCTAAGATTTGCTTGTTTATCTGGTTTATACTTTGGTAACCGCCTTTAGCGAAGCTTCTCTCTGCTAATGGTAAACACATTTTATTAAAAATTCAAGTTATTCAAACTTCGCCAAAATTACACACGATTCCAATTCTTCGATTGCACGTTACGTCATCGCGGCCTCTCGGGGGAGCGTTGGTGCCATTCAACAAAAAGATTTCTCATTAGCATCCATTGTCAAGGCACCAAAATGGCCGCCATGTTATTGTTTTTTGACTCTCTTGGGGATGTTTGCGACCCATCATTTCGCGAAGATCCTCATCACTTTTCAATGACAAAGTCTCGTCTTTTTTCCCCCAAATTGCGTCAAAAATGAGTAACGAAGGGATAAAACGACAAACGATACTAATAAATATCAAGAATTATATATATAGAGAGAGTTCTATAATTTATTCTTTCACTACAAAAAGACTACAATACAACACAACATTCTTACATAATAAATATACTCACATCTACTCATACAAAACAGCGCTTTTAGCACCACAAATGAAGCAAAGTTTCGTTTGGTAGACTAAACAATTTCATATAAACTTTTTTGGAAGCCGAAAGAGGTAAATTCTCGCAAAAATGGCTCAATAATGACTAGAATAACGATATATGGATGGTTTGAAGAGCGAGTATTCTCTAAATATTGGCGCCAATATTACGACAACCGCCCACGGAGATCTCTTCATTTCCCTCAAGGGCCACCATTAATGGAGCTCTCACAACACTCGATTAAAACCGTTAGCTGCGAAAGCTTCGTCGATGGGAAAACCAATTTGAAACGGGTGGAGCTTTGAAGATAAATAATAGATACTGCTACAATAACAAGATATATCTTGAAGCGGTTGACATTAGCGAGAAGAAGAGAGATTTATTAGGCCTTATCTACCAATACTTTGAGACCATAGTTGGATGCTTTACTGAGGAGTTCAGTGAGTTCCAAAAGAGATAGCCTAGTAAGAAGCATTTTTGAAGTGAAATGGCTGAATATGGTTGAGGATAAGCGAATAACTCAAGAAATAACGTTGAAAGCTGCCCACGTTTAGCACAAAAGCTCTAGAAATGTACAATAATTACAGGACCGAGACATTATTTTGTCTCAATTCGTGTTTCAAGAATAATATGAATGAATTTTCCACCCAAAAACTTTAATTTCTGAATCAGAAAATAAATATGAAAATCTCCCAAGATTGTTCTGCTGTAGAAACAGTTGTAGAGAAAACTATAAAGTACTTGAAGTAGTATAGACTAGTATGAAAAGATCCCACAATATTACTCACCCTCCCCTCCCATGAAAACAAACATTAGTAAGTAGAAACTAGAGTTTTCTTGGAAGGGAGAGGAGGCTCCTTAAATTGTCTCCCCCTCCCCTCCATTGATAAAAAACAGTAGTATAGAAATGGAGTAAAAACATCACAAAATGTCCCCACCCTCCCCTTCCTCCAAAGAGGTGTTAAATCAAAAGTTAGCCCAGTCTCCCTACCCTATAGACAAACAGCGTAATAAATTATGAAATACAAGATTTCTGTCAAGAAAACACGATATGAGATGGTTCCAAATAACCCGCCCAACCCCCGTTAAACAGGACACAACCTTACTTCCGTTTTAGTCTCTATCTTAACCTACAGGCATCCAACTATTTCTTGGCAAAGCAGGTTAGAGATACAACCTATATTCTTTGGGTCTGTGCCCATATATGTTTTACGCATGCGCACTGGATTACATCCGTAAATTGGGTCAGCGCCGAGGCATATTTCACGCAAGCGCATCGAAGTACATCCTGCAGTACTTTTGCTCAGCGCTTGCATTCCATGGGTCAGCGCCAGAATATAACATACGCATGCACACTAGTAAGTAAGTCTAATATACAAATGCCTTCTTGTCTGGGTTCTTGTCATCAACCGTCACGGTGGATAGTTCTCGTCACCGAGGCTCCACAGCATCTAACTGATCCTTGTATTCGGTAAACAGCCGTTGAAGTCGGATGTTCGTACCTATGATGATAAAGGTGGCAATCAGTTTTGAAACTTTTACCTCCATCTTCTGTTCTTTTTTTTATTCTCCACACCTCTCCTCCTCTCTCACTCCCTCCGTCCGTCCGTCTACCCTCCATCCATCTGTCCTTCCATCAATCCATCCGTCCATCCATCCGTCTGTCTGTCCAACCATGCATCCATTAATCAATATTTTACATCTAACCCTACCTTCCTCCATCTACTTTGCCAAACATCCCTCCCTCCTTCCCTCCCTCCATCCATTCATCCACTTTGCTACATCAGTATTTATTTCTTACCAATAATGGGTAAGATCTCAGCCAATAATTCTCGCTTTGTATATCCCTGCAAAAACGAGAAAAACTGTTCGTTACACCAACACTGACACACATCTTTACTTATGGCTTATATTGGAAAATAATTTGATTTCCTGCGAAAAAATTCTAGTGTTCCGGTATCTAATAATTTCATTTCCAGTATGATAGTATTAGTATCAAGGGAGGCTTATTGCATATTACCGTCCACCTGTGTGTGTGCGTGTTTTGGGGGGAGGGGGGAGAGCAAGTGCTTCAAGGTTTTAGGAGAAAGTGATAATCGATACAGTAAGACAAAGAACGAATAAACTATGAGCAGATATTCACCAGTATTCTCGGGGTCCACCCTGAAACCTTGCTATGTAGACTTGACCTGAAAAAAAGAGAAGATCAGATAAGCAAATGTGAAACCGCGAGAGAAAGGGCCTTGATTTCTGCCTTCAAATCTCCACCTGATGATCAATTCTCACACGCGGTCCATGTTTTTAAAGATTTCAGAAATACGGTACAGAGCTTGGGCTTCCTGTGGAGATGATGATGAAATCGACTGATCTACGCCTGGAAAATGCGGTATCAATGATGTTCATTATTTATTCACGATTTCAATGAAATTTAGTGAGAAATGACTGAGAATGCGAGCCTGACTTTCGCTCATACCAATCAAAAGGCCTTATAGTGCAAGCCAGCCAACCCCAAAGAGTTCAGAGTGAATATGTTGATACCCATGATCATAATCATAATATATAACAACTCTCTGCATATATATCAATCACGCATGGGAGTGAATACTGTATGTTATCAATAATTAGAGTGAATATGTTGATACTCATGATCATAATCATAATATATAACAACTCTCTGCATATATATCAATCACGCATGGGAGTGAATACTGTATGTTATCAATAATCAGAGTGAATATGTTGATACCCATGATCATAATCATAATAAATAACAACTCTCTGCATATATATCAATCACGCATGGGAGTGAATACTGTATGTTATCAATAATCAGAGTGAATATGTTGATACCCATGATCATAATCATAATAAATAACAACTCTCTGCATATATATCAATCACGCATGGGAGTGAATACTGTATGTTATCAATAATCAGAGTGAATATGTTAATAAAAATATATTGATGAAAATCGATGTGACAATGATGGTAGATAAACTAAGATCCTATCATGACTTGAAATAACAAGTCAACAACAATATACCGAACATCTTTTAAAAGCCAACGGGTAGCTCAATCGACGGATTCAAAACGGCTGGGCGCGCAAGCGTGGGCACTCTATCACAGCTACACTTCAAAAAACGCGAAATGTGCACTTGAAAAGAGCGTCCAATAAAGTAGGGTTTTTTTCAACCAGATATTGCGCATTTTACTAGGCCGTCGTCAATATTCACCAGGTACCTTTTTCATTACTAACCTATACGGGGGTCCAAGGAATTCATCACAAACTTCTCGAAGACGTGATTCAAGCCCTTGAATTGAACAAAACCATAAATTACAAACTCACGATAGGTGACCACACGGTTAGTGTTAATGATGGGGGAAAACTGTTGGAGGTTTGTGAGGGGAGACACGTTGGCGGGGTATTATGGACAGCTGGATGTGTACAATCTTAATAAAACAAAAAAATGAATACATCATTTTAAAATGCTTTGTTTTTACCGGATTCTATCGTGATTGTTTTATCTTTTTAAACGAGGAAAAATCTCATAAACAAACACTTTGCTGGGCTTTTTTCTTTCCTTTAATTTTTTTTTTTTTTTTTTTTTGCAATTCATTGAAACCGTCTCAATACCTTCCTTAACTCGAAGCTTAAATGAAAATAAAGCTTTTCTTTTACCGTTCTTTCCATCTTTTCATTCATACTTCATCTTAATCACATAATTTATTTGCTTCTCATTTCGTTAAAAAATAAGCATTTTTTTCGTTTTCTTCCGATGTTTCTCTTCGATGAGTTATTCTTTCCTCTCGTTTTCATTGTCGCAATTTTGGATTACGTCGTATTGTTTCTTTTAATTTTTTTTAATGTGTATTCATCTTAAATAGACCTTTTTAGCTTGAGGGGTTTGTTGCCCCATTTCAGACCACGTGTCATTCCCTAGAGTATTATTTCCTTGTTTAACGGTTGTACATAAGAAGACACATGAATATGGATACACCTTAAACAAAAAAATTATTCTCAGGGAATGACACGTGGTCTGAAATGGAAAAACAAACCACCCAAGCTAAGAAGGTCTATTCTTATAAATTTCTAAGTCCCATAAGCCTTTTTTGAATTCCATAAACAACACCACAAAAGCCATGGTGAATAAAATATATTTGTACCCAAGCTTGACCACAATGCATAATGTTCGCTATCTCAGGAATCCACTACTTACCCACCCCTCCCCTCCCACTTTCTAAAAGTGGCACATCTCCAAATAAAAGTGAATAATTAGCAATACAGCACTGATTAGTTGTTACCTGCTTGGACCAAATACCGGATATACGTCATTAACCAAAAATGGTATTCTGTCCCAGAACCCAAAGCAACGCACGCGGACAATTGGTTCTGTGAAAACAAAAAAATAAAGTTGAGACAGTGGTAGTAAATATCTATTCACGAAGGTTTTTATTTGCTGTTTGAGAAAAAAAGAGAAGCTCTAGGAAGAGGCTAAGGTAATTGGCAATAGGTCAATGGGATCCCTGTGGTGACTTAGCGAGCTCCCCTCAGTCTCTCTCCACTACATTACCACAGGGATCCCCAAATTCGAGAGAAGGAAAACAAGAAGATATAGTACGTAGGAGGCTGTAATATTGAAAGCCAAAAGTTATCGAAACGTAGGCGTACCGGATAATAACAGAAAATGTACACATTGTTACTAATGGAGAGTATAGCGGAACTACTGACGACTGATGACAACTTGTATGAACACAAGAAATATCGAACAAAACACCGTGTCTTAATATCGTTAGGCAAGAGGGAAAAGCTTATCAACTATTTCTTTAAAGCTGTTCAATTTCCTTTCCTTAGTAGACGTGTCAAGTTTGTTAGCAGTCAAAGAAAGAGGAAAGTAAAAGCTTCTGCCCTGAGGGGAGGTTTTAGGGTTTTGAAAGGTTAAAGGAAACCGTGGGAGGATAAGGCGTGCGATGAAAATTCGATTATGGTTTAGAAATGTTTTGTTAAAGGTAATGGAAGTTCCAGAAGAATCCAAGACAGGTGAAATATTCACAAGAAAATCGATAGACAAAGATAAAAACCATGTTAATATTGGAAATCATAATAAAGATTGTGCTTTTACCATACAGTGGGATTTTTGTACAAGACAGAATTTCTAGCGAGGGGAAAAAGCACAACTATAGATATCATACCAACAATGGTGGTTACCATAGCCACGGCATTGGTAACTATTGAAATGCTTTGAAAATAGGAAAATAAGAATTAAGGAGGCGCAGAAATAAATTCAGAATGAAAAGGAGAAATAAAAAATGAAATGAAAAATGATATGCGATTGAAATAAAAATGGAAGTTAGGAATAATGAATGCAAATTTAGAAGTAATGTGAAAAGACAAAGATTTTGATGAAGGAATTTTTTTCTGGGAAAAGAAAATAATGCGTAATTCCCCAAAATAACGCGATGGGCTTGAAATTGAAGAAATATTTTAAAATTCATTAAAAATGAGTAAAGAGTTGAAAAATATTTGCTTCTATAATAAAGAGCTTTTTGGATTATATAAAATAAAACGATCATTAAAAAGGACGTAATTTTAAACCATCAAGATACGACTTAAATGAAAAAAGAAAACTGCGCCGACGCAACTATGAATATGGATTGGATTCTTAGACGATAAACTCTTACAGAAGATAATAGACTGACTAAATGAATAAAAGTGTCATTACAAAGTGCGAAAGAGTAGCGTTTAGATAATCCATTTAACGTTAAGTACGTTGGGAAACATAGTCGCCTCTCTCAGACACTTAAGAGCAAAAATGAATATAAAAAATCCTTATAGAAGAGCGCTTTGCGAGACATCTTAGTAACTCTATATTTTGATAGGCGTTAATCCGTTGCTTGCGGATGAGAAACACTTACGCAGTGTAAGATATTAAGATCAAATTTCATTTTTTTTTTTTTTTGCAAAGGAAATTTGATAATTTTTGCGTTCTGAACTATCAATTTATAACTCCAGGCTTAGCTTCCATTCTTTGTATTAACCGGGTTTGTGAACAATTGAAAATTATATAGCTTAATTGTTCTTGAAACATTTTCCGACTTTTTCTTGAAATTTTCAATAAAATGAAAATACGTAGGAAGGAAATAATCGGGGAGGATGGAAGGATGGAAGGAAGGAAGGATGGATGGTTCAATAGAAGGGATTGATGGACAGATGTGTCGAAGGCTAGATAAATGGAAATAAATGAAGAGATAGATAACCGGGGATTTGTTTCTCCTACTGGACTAAAAATACTTTCCCTCAGAGCAATTAAGAAAAATGATTTAATAATGTATTTTTTTCCTTCATAGAACTAGAAAAACTCAGCAGTGGAAAATAAATGACTCGAGACATTCTGAGATATAAATGTCGCACTTGAGATAGATGAAGATTGAAATCAATCAAATTGCGGGGTTTTTTTTACGGTGCTTATCTTCTCAACAGCACGCGTGAAATCGTCGTCGCGATGAAGAAGGTTTTTGTGGACGTCAATCAAGGCGTGCGTTTCCATGATATTCCTTAGTCACGCGCGCCTGAAAACGTTGCGTTTCCGATAACCCTATTTTGTGATTGAGAAATTCTGAAAATTGTTTTCCAATCTTTTACGTTCGTTTTTTATTATGTTTGGTGTTGCTTGAGTAGCGTTTTGTGCGCTGTTTCGCATGATTTTTGTGTTTGCTGTTTTGCAATTCGTACGTTAATTTCGTCATTTTTGTTTTTTTGTTTTTTTCATTTCCTATATCGTTTTTTATAGGGTAGGTTGATTTGTACACGTATTCGTGTTGTGCGTTTGTTTTACTGGATGTGTGTGTTGGTGTGTGGTAATCCCTTGATCATTAAACGTACCTCCAAGTGAGAAACAGTAGCAGTCTGCTGACGTCCTGGATTGGAACGGAACATTCGACCCCCTTGATGTGCCAGCCTGCAAACACAGTAACAAACACATCACGTGATGAAGAAGAAACGTCACATGACCAATCACGAGATAAACTAACAGGTCTCTTGACAAAAAGGACAGGTTACAAAATCCCCAAAACAGAAAAGAACAACTTAGAACACTGTCGACCCAAGTAATTCTTACTGCGCATGCTCAACTGCCACTTAGTTGAGCATGCGCAGTAAGAATGATGGAGCTCTGGGATTAAGAATGTATTGGCAATTCCCACAAGCCTTACCACAGGGAGCCCAATTAATTTAGTGACCTTAACCATCAACACATACCTGGTGCTTTGGCCCTGGAGTTGAGCCAGAGGACCTCTAATATCAAAGGGATCCTGACCAGGTGTATTGGTCTTGTAATCAGCATTCAAAGCCAAACAGTCATCAGCACGAACAAGCTGTATCCTGAATAAATAAACAATCACTAAAGATTACTAAAAATAGACACATAAAACCATAAAGTTCAACGTTTCTTGTGTTTGTAATATCGAGAAAACAATAGTGGGATCCCTGTGTTGGTAGAATAGAGATGACCTGAGGCGAACATGACGTTTAAGGTTATGACCTAACCTGATCTGATACATACCATTACGTAATCATTATGCAACCTATTACCCTCTACATGACGTCACTAGCTATATCACCTGACTGTCTCGTGTACAACGTCATAAGTTATGGATCCTGATGTCATCTATTTCATATATTGCATCACATAATATATTATTCCTTACCAGGTTCCCACGGTTGGATCAAATGAGTAAGAGCACTGGTTCGAGAGAGTAATGACTGGATGACCTTTATCTGTGATGCTCGTTCGCGCGATAGTGATGTCATGGCCTGACATGAAAACACACACACACACAGAAACATATGTTAATAACAAGCAATATATTCAGTTTTCGTAATATACTAGTGGACTATTGCAAATCCTGGTTTCTGATTGGTTACGATAATTGCCCACTAGACTATATTGACTATATCCTGATTTGGGCCGGGACGTTAGGATGTTCATATTATTTCATTAGAATATGCCACACGGTTGGCTATTATTTGCTATTTTCCCTTCAAAAATAAAGGATTACTAAAGAGAAAAATTTTATTCAAACAAGTAAACATACCTGATAAAATTGCAAGCGCCGATTCGTTTTTGACCACAATAGTAGCAAGTTTCGTGTCCCTAAAAAAGTAGATTAAAATTTATAAAAAGAAAAATTCACAACATATACCAAAGAAAAATATAAGGCAGAATTTCGCCTTTTGATGCAATGTTGATTGACGTGTTCTACTCACCAGACGTACACGCCCCCTGATGACGTCACTACCATGACGTAATTGCTGCTGCACTGCAAGATGGATGCTGTTGCATCCAGTATGAGGATTGGCATTATTCTAATAGAAAGAACAAAGAAGGAAATTCCATTTTTTTATAAAAATTACGGGAAATGTATGTACAAAAAGGACATAATATTCATCTACCTTTTTCCTCCGAATGAAAATACGTTTAAACTTTTATTTGCACAAGCTACGCAAACGACGTTTCTGCAGAAAAAAAGGACAAATAAAACATCGACTTAAGGCTTTACCTGGTTTGGAGATTTATTTATGATTACAAAAGAGCATAAGTATTTATGCTCTCTTGATAACTATCAATTTACTTAACTTTTGCAGTAATTTTTTTCCGACCCACCTTTGGGAAAGCGCGTCGTTTTGGCGCGAAAGTTCCCGCCAAAACCAGAGGAACCCCATCAGTATCACCTTTTAGTTGCGTGGGGCTTTCATGTTATCCCGACATGGAAAGAACTAGAATTTATCTTATATTTTTGACATTTCTTTCCTATCCGTCAATCAAATAAATCGTAAAAGTACAAGGAAAACGTGCCCTAACAATTTATTTGATGGACAGTACTCTATTGCCGATTAATCTGTCGCGACTTTTGTCATGATCAGCGCGTAGCAATGATAGCAATGGAAATGTACCTGTTGCCTGCCAATGCGATACCAGGACTGGTCAACATTGCTTCCCATGATGCCTTGCCAGCAGATACGCATTTGACGATATGAATAGCATTGACTGTCAAATAACAATAAAAATAGTGACCCAAGAATCAAGATATAATTGGGGGTGTCTGGGGAGAATAAATACTGGATATCACGAGAAATCTTTCTCATAAAACCTACATGTATCTTCGCCATCACCAACATGCCCCACCCTTAACTTCATCATCATCATCAACAACAACAACAACAACAACAACATGCAGCACCTTTATCGACATTAAACAACACCAACAACAACAACTAAAAAGTGGCAAAGAAGTTGAGAGTTGAAAAATTCAGCGTACCTGATGAGCCAAGATTGTTTTCCAATTCCAACGTGACGGTATCTGTACCGCTGCCAGAAAGCTGCAAAAACGTATAGATCGTAAGAATTTAGCGGATTATTATTGTTTGTGTAGCATCTTTATGTTTTACTTGTTCTATACCTGTACGGTGAGTGTTTTTTCTGCAGCGGGTGATGGAATACAAACAGTGTGTCGCGCGGGGGACACAGTGGTGATACTGTCATCATGGTGAACTTGGTCTTCTCGTTGCCGGGACTGAATAGAGAACACATTTATCAAGAAAAATATTGATCCACTTACTCCCTCCCTTCTGCCTTCCCTCCCTCCCTCCCTCTCTCCGTCCTTCATTCCTCCTTTCTCCTCCTCCCTCCATCCCCCTATCCCCCTCCCATCATAACTTTAGAGAACATTTAAAATAATAATGCATTTTCCGGGTCGCATTTAAAATAATATATTTCACAGCCTAAAAGTACATTTTAGCCTTTTCTTTTGAAGGAGATAGAGAAGCATGAACAAAAATCTTTAGATTGCATTAATTGAAAAACACTTACAGAAGACGAGCTGGAGGTCTTGGATGCTGAAGACGAAAAATGGAAAGATCTGTATTAGTACTTTCTGTACAACTATAAACGGTCAAACGAATTTGCTTCAAAGTAAAAGGACAAGAGTTAGGGCAAGGTGGAAACTAGTAAAGATGGAAGGGACAAGAGAAAGAATTGTGGAATAATATAGAAGATGAGAGTAAAGCAGAGATAAAAGCCAAAGAGAAAGCTCAGTAAAGAAGAATGCGAGGATGAAAGTTAGAAAGATAATCAATGCTTGCTTTACGTTTGCAGGGAGTGAAAGAGAAGAAGAAATAAAAAGGAAAGCCCGAAAGGATATGAAGTAAAGAAAAAATGGCCAGATAAAAGTTAGAAAAAAAAACAATCACTGATTTCTAATGCTTTACCTTGGTCCTTTGCATCCTTGCGTACTCTCTTAGCAGTTCCTGTAACAGCTCCATCACCCTTACGTTTCACGGATACCGTCACAGATGTGCTGTTCGTGGAGGATGCTGATGTGCTTTTGGAAGGAGATGCATGATGACTGACAGCTGTAGACTTGGATGGCGATGAATGATGGGTTAGTGATGTGGTTTTCAATGGCGATGAATGGTGGGCAGACGAAGTGGTCTTGGTAGTTGTTGTTGTTGCTTTGACGAATGATATCGTTGATTTCTCTGTAATCTTGATATCTTTAGAGCTACAAAATGAATCACAAATTATCTCAGTTTGCTCATGTTTTAGCTACCGATGATGCATACATACACTTGCTGGAGCGTCACCTCCTTTAAGGCAAGAAGCATACATACACTTGATGCATACAAACACTTACTGGAGCGTCACCTTCTGTAAGGCAAGAAGCATACATACACTTGATGCATACAAACACTTGCTGGAGTGTCACCTTCTGTAAGGCAAGAAGCATACATACACTTGATACATACAAACACTTGCTGGAGTGTCACCTTCTGTAAGGCAAGAAGCATACATACACTTGATGCATACAAACACTTGCTGGAGTGTCACCTTCTTTAAGGCAAGAAGCATACATACACTTGATGCATACAGCTTGCTGGAGCATCACCTTCTTTAAGGCAAGAAGCATACATACACTTGATGCATATACCGCTTGCTGGAACATCACCTTCTTTAAGGCAAGAAGCATACATACACTTGATGCATACAGCTTGCTCGAGCATCATACAGCTACATCAGCCCATGTTAACTCGTGTACCTGTAGAAAGTTTATTCCTTGCATGAGAAAAGTGTAGAATTTTATGAATAAAAATTACCTTTCCTTGAAACCTGTGGATGACTGTTCTCCTATTCTAGAGTGTAATGCAGACAGACTCTGTGGATACATATCGAAAAACTTGAAATTAGACGTTGACTATAGTTGACTTTAATTTAGATACTAAACATTTCGAAAAATATAATTATATTTCTGCTTAAAAAAACAAAAACAAAATAAGTACTGGAAAAAAAAAATATAAGCAAAATATGCAAACATGTAAATATATAAATATATATATATATGTAAACTTGCTAAATAGAAATGTGAATAAAAGTATTGTATTGTATTGTAATCAACCATTAGGGACTATGGTTTACTATGTTGACTGTATTGCCTATGGTCTTGCATGGACTACCATTGTTGACTTTAGTCCACCTTAATCAACAGACTATCACTAGAAGAAGAAGAAGTGGATCGCTGTAGTTACAGTACCTGTGATGTAGGTATTTTAGTCAGGTCCATTGCACTGGCAGAGGTTGTTGCTGGTGCTGGTGCTGGTGCTGCTGGTGCTGTCTGGCTGCTCCCAAAAGGGAGAGGGGTATCACTAAATGGGAGAAAAAGACATCAATGACATCCTAACAATATCTAGTAAGGGAATCAAGGGTGGTTTAGCAGTAGTGCATCACCTATCGCCTCTAAGGTCCCAGGTTCGATTCTGGGACTGGGAATCACATTCGTGGGTTTTCTCTGGGTTCTCTGGTTTTCTCTGAGTTCTCCGGTTTTCTTCCTTCAACGAAATCTAACACACTAAATCCCAATTCCATCAGTGAGTTAGCTGTGCCCTGACCTTGATCATCCCAGAGGTTGTTTCAGGGTTCAATCAGTGAGTTAGCTGTGCCCTGACCTTGATCATCCCAGAGGTTGTTTCAGGGTTCAATCAGTGAGTTAGCTGTGCCCTGACCTTGATCATCCCAGAGGTTGTTTCAGGGTTCAATCAGTGAGTTAGCTGTGCCCTGACCTTGATCATCCCAGAGGTTGTTTCAGGGTTCAATCAGTGAGTTAGCTGTGCCCTGACCTTGATCATCCCAGAGGTTGTTTCAGGGTTCAATCAGTGAGTTAGCTGTGCCCTGACCTTGATCATCCCAGAGGTTGTTTCAGGGTTCAATCAGTGAGTTAGCTGTGCCCTGACCTTGATCATCCCAGAGGTTGTTTCAGGGTTCAATCAGTGAGTTAGCTGTGCCCTGACCTTGATCATCCCAGAGGTTGTTTCAGGGTTCAATCAGTGAGTTAGCTGTGCCCTGACCTTGATCATCCCAGAGGTTGTTTCAGGGTTCAATCAGTGAGTTAGCTGTGCCCTGACTTTGATCAGCCCAGAGGTTGATGTAATGTAATGCATGTAAGACATGAGAATACTCACTTGACATCCATTTGTGCCACTAAGACTGGAGTAATCCTTCTCCTGCCATCTTTAGTTCGCGTTTCTTTCTGCTGTTCTCGTACATTCTAGATAAGCATCAATAGAAAAAATTCCAGTCAACTCTCTATGAGTGGCTACTCTCATAAGCAATTTATCCTTATCAATATAGTTACAGTACTACGATTGCCATGGTCTTTCTTAAGGTGACTTACTATGCTCAAATTGCTTGCACTGTTCGGACTTGGGAAACCAGATCTTGAGTTACTCATAGAACCTAGAAACACCATTAGATGACTTAGAAAATATTGATCATATCATAAGCAATCATAAGTTATGGCACTTAACATTTTATAACATCCCTAAAGAAAATGGACCACAATGTCATGGCAATGGTTTAACCATAAATGCAGGTATTTTTAGAGCAAATGAAACACCTTATAAATTATGTAAATTTATATTTTTTAAACCCCTGAGTGTTGGTCCAGACATGGGTTTCAACAGGTCAGTGCTCAACCAATAACCCACCCAGGAGGCAGCAAATAATAAAGCAAATGATCAGATTCAAGGGAATTACATGTTACTTACTATTAGAATTCTGTGAGATGTCTTGTTTTACTGGGGTAGTGGCAGAAGAACCAGATGGTACCAGTGGGGGTGGGGGTATGGATGGTTTGTTGGCATTAGCCTGTACTTGTTGTCTCATAATGTGTCTCTGTTGGATCTTTAGCATCTCTGGGTTTTCTATGATGGATGAGGCAAATTTGGATTTATTGCTGCTGATGCTGATTCCATAGACCTGCTTGTGGAATTTTTCCTGCAAAGACAAACAATTTGCTGTCAGCGAAATATCATCATCACTATTATCATCACTTTATCAGCATTATCATCATCATCAGCAGCAATATCATCTCCAACATCATCAGCAGCTGCAGCAGCATCATCAACCCTTACCATCATCCTCAACACCACCTCCAACAACAACATCACCAACAGCACTACCAACACCACCACCACCACCACCACCACCACCACCACCACCACCACCACCACCACCACCACCACCACCACCACCACCACCACCACCACCACCACCACCACCATCATCATCAACAACACCACACTACCATCACCATCATCATCAAGACCAGCACCAGCACCAGCACCATCATCATCATCAGCATCAACAACAACACCACCACCATAATCACCACAATTATCATTATCACTATCTTCACCTTAATCCACTATCACCAACACCATCTTTATAATCATGTGAAACATCATTATACATGACCATACCTTTTCCTGTTGTGACATGGCTTTCCCCAGCTCATCAGGTGAGAAATCTGCATAAGCTACAGTTCCATCCCAGGAACAAACCAGCAACTCAAACCCTGACTGGCTCCTACAATAACAACAGCACAGGATTGACTAAAGACAGCTATTTAAGATGGCACTTGTATATAACAGAAACATTTTAAAATGGTTAAAAGGGGAGCTTTAGGAGAGGCTGTAGATTGCACATACCATGACATATCCATGACAGAATGGTTGAACAGATCGTGAATCACTACTAATGGTCGTTTCAGTGACGTTAACTGGAAGAAAAAACATGAATAATACTAAGCAATGATATTCTCCTCAGCCACTAGAAGCTAGGTTGAAGCTGATATGCATGCGAGGAAAAATGTTGATGAACTTACCCAAATGGATAAAGACCGATCTCGGCAACCAATAGCACAGCAAGAATATTGCTATTCAAGAGAAAAAAATGTTTAGCTAGTTTATATCATCAAAGCATGTCAGAATATCAAGCCATCTCATAAATTATCCAACTGAAGTTTGAGAAGCAAACTTTTTTAAGGTGCAATATAATAAATAATGCAGTAAAATGTAGAGAAAATAATATTTAGTACCTTTAATCTTGTTGAATCCCCATTTACTTTTTTCACAAATAGTTTGGGATTAAATCTCTGAAGCAGGAAAAAAACAGAATCAGCATCTCATGAGCATGACCCAATGGAGAGGGCTACAGAACCAAGATACAGTAACACTACCCAGGTCTCAGCTAGTGATTATCTACCGGTACTGCAATTTTTTGTTGCTAGTGGGGAAAGGAAAATACTCTGCAAACAGGTATCCTCAATTACATTTTTGTATTATGCTAGAGGTTATAGTAAACCATTATTCAAAAAAAGGAGCCTCCTCAACTACCTCTCCTCTAATTCACTTTTTAGGTGCTTGGGATCCCTGTGTCATAAAAGAGGGAGGAAGGGTTGGGGAGAGAGGGCAGGGAGGGTAAAGGAATAAGAGAGATGTTCTTTGGGTCATGGCAGTCATCTCTCTTCTCTCTTCCCATATTTTCTACTAGTTCTCAGTCTCCTTTGGTCATATTAGCCTTCACACCACAGGTAGCCCAACAAAAATAAAACAAGAATCCCCAAAGCAGAAAGACAAGAAAGACACATGTGGAGAAGGCTAACACATACCACACAAGTGATTGCCTTTCTGTGTCCAACAAAGTCCATCCTACTCTTCCAACCATCCCTCTCAAGGATCTTTGCCACAGGGCCAGAGTTATTCATAGCATGAGCCGACACAACATAGTGTCCGTCCGGAGACCAGCTCAAGCGCAACACATGGGTAGTGCCACTACATTCAGTGAAGGGCTCTGTAACTGATGCTTCTTGTTGCCAGTCACTTGTTCTCCAGACGCGAAGTGTTTTGTCATCTGCTTGGGATGCAAGGTATTTGCCGACAGGATCCCAGGTGACGCCCTTGACGAGACCAGTGTGGCCTTTCAGAACTTGAATAACCTCTGCAAAATATGTATGAGATTTAGTATAAAGTATTGTTTATTTATCATACATATAATTTAAACTTTTTAATGTAACATTTGTTTTACTGTGACCACTCAAACAAGTCACTAATTGAAGTCCAGGGGGCTTGAGTGAGTGGCAGGACAAACCCTTGGAAAATTTGAAAATCACACCTAAAAGGGACCTACTCTATTGACTGTCTAGATACTGCCACCCAGTTGGCTCAGTTGGTTGAGCACCAGACTTTTGTGCGCGAGGTCGTGGTTTGAGTCCCGGCTGGACCAACTGATGTAAAAGAACCACTGAGGATGTAAAGAAACCCTGGCAGTGACCGCCCTCAGTGCCTACACCTTATACTAACCACCTCTCATGATTGTAAAGTGCCTTTGATTATATCCATATAGATAGGGTGCTATATAAATCATTAAATCATTACTTGCCATCCTTGTTGTCCTTCATCAACATACCTGGGAATCTCTGTGCATTCCACACAGTGATAGTATTATCCACACTTCCTGAAGCTAAGAAAGAGTCATCAGGAGACCAGGATAAATCCAGAACATCTGAAGGAAAAAATGGCACAAAACTTATTGTCAAAAAGTAATATAATACACCTTCCTCCAACCCTAACCCACCCCCTGGAAATTCCAATAGCCAAGGTGCATGAGTTCGAAATTCTAGCACAAAGCATGATGGGAAAGTGAGTCCTTTTTGGCTCCTATAAAAATTCATCTGACAATTTTTCCTTCGACATTTTCTATATTTTCTGATAGTTCCTTTGATTTCCCTGTTCCATTTTACAGGACTCATTTTCCCAGAGTGCTTTGTGAGCTTTGATGCACATTGCCTATTCCCCCATCCATGGGGAGGTATAGATATTTTCTGGAACTACACAATATACCCTCCTTGATTTTTGACAAGATAAAATGATAAAAATATGCGAGAGCTTCTTAACAAACAGTTTTATATTGATTTGGTTAAATAGTAGTGAAGTCATAACTTGTTAGCCAATGGACTTGATATACTGTAGTAACTGTGTCATGTGCCATGACTTTTCACACTCAAATACAAAATCTGCTCTATGTAATAGCACCAGCAATAATCCTGTATTGCATAGATTATATATACCTCCACTGTGCTGCCTTAAGTTGTGCACACATCTCCATTGTTCAATGTTCAGCTTGCCTCTGCCTCCTCCAAATGTTGTCATTGGGCCATGATATCTGGTTGGTTTGAGCAGGTGAATTAGATTATTCAAAAATATTATCTAATTTCGTAGTTGTTTGCAACTACTATGACTGGGGCCACTTAGACAGCAAGAACGAATCAAAACTTAGAATAAAAACAATGCATTTCACTTACCTTTGGCTAGTCGAGCCATAAAAAACAATAGCATTTCAACATTGAGTCCATCAGATGCAACAAAATTATTCCGATTCCCATGAGAAAAAGACGATTGTGTAAACAACTTGTGCTGTCACGGTTTCTGATTGGCTCAACTACCCAAAGTATGGAATGCATTTTTTTTTTGTTATTTAATCAATTTGCCAAAGGCAGGTGATAAACAATAGAACATTAAGTCCCCTACAAGGCGTATCACCCGATTATTCTACTTATTATATCCATTTTGAAATCACTAGCAAATCCTGTAATCTGATTGGCTCTTAGTAGATTGATTCAAGCACGAATCGCACTATTTTGAGTCCGAATCACACTATTTTGAGTCCAAATCGCATCTTTTTGTCAGCCAATCACAATGCAACACTAGAAAAGGTAACCAATCAGATTACAGGATTGTATGTAATCAGCCAATCAGATTACAGCAAATAAGGAACATAAAATGTAGCATTTTTTCAAATTTGACTGCAATTTTTTGTTACAAAAAGACACAAAATGAATGATTTTAACAGCTACTTATACAAATTTAGAAAATTTAGTGTCTATCTAGCATGATTTCAAAATGGATATAATAAAGTGATAATTGAACTTCATGTCGTGCAATTTTGGTCTGATATCAAACTTGCGATTACAAATCACACTCCCGCTACGCGGTCATGTGATTTTGTTATCGCAAGTTTGATATCAGACCAAATTGCACTCCACTTAGTTCAATTACCATTATATAATGATTGGTTCCCAGGTTCTCACTGTCTAAGTGGCCCCGGTATTGGTAGTCACACTATAATAGGATTTCTATTAATTTATTATAAAAACTTTTATTACTAATATGGCAGTCACAGCACAGTACCTTGTTGCAGCAAGGAGCCATGCAAGGGGTCTATAGCATTTTTAAATTTTATATTGCTTATCTTTATATTTGTAGCTAGTTTATTCAGGGCTGAAAATAACGGCCAGTCAACAGTCAATGTTCGGCCAAATTTGGTACTTGACCAATCAAATATGGTTTTGAACTGACATGTTGACTGGTCATATTTGAAAAAAAAATAGAATAAAATATCATATGCCGGACATCTTGACCAGCGTATGACTGGATGTTATTTTGATCCATGTTATTGGTTTTTAAAGTTGGTGTGGTGTCACATGACTTTACCAACTTAATAAAATAGATGTAGATGTACCTTGTCAACTGCCATATCATGACCAAGTTGTCATCTCCTCCTGATGCCAAGTACTTTCCATTATTGGACCAGCGCACACAATTGACACATGCTACGTACAAGACAGAGAAAACCAATTACAGATTCCCTTTCCCCTATGTTTAGTATACAATGATTATCATAGACTTTACTGAATTAACATTCACATATTATTACTGACCTAGATGGTTGTCCATTGTACAGAGTAACTTCGGAATATCATCATTTAGTTCTTCTTCTTCACTTTTGATTGGACCCATGTTCCAGATCGCAACTTTACCACATTCATCACCTGGAAACAAAATTAATATATTATCATCCAATGTAACAGGAACTTGCCCCAATTCACTCTGCAGTTGCTATCATTTTTATAGTTTTTTACCTTGCCCTCCAGTAGCAAATCTTGAGCCATCGGGATGAATATCAACTGAGAATATTGGTCTCCCTGTGGAAAACAAATAACTTGATCAGTAGGGATAACACAAGTCTAGTACTGTATATTGAATGGTAACTATACATTTACTTGCAACTTTGCAGTTTTAAAATATAGCTAATTCAATTAATGTTTTTACTGAAAAAAAGCCTAAAGTCTAAAGCTTTGAGAGCGGAATCATGAAATGTATTTTACCATGGCATTATCAAAATAAGAAACTCACTGTATGCTTGCAAATTCTACGACCTGGACATATTCCTTTAATTCTTAGATAGCTTACAGTTAAGTATATTCGTAAACAAAAGATAAATGATAGGTTTTAACCCCTGGTTACAAGATACTGTGAACATTTTCCCTGACTGTTAAATCATAGTATAGTAAAACTTCATGTTCACGAGCAATAGCATTATGATGTTAATATGCCAACCATTTTCACAAAAGCTCTTCATAAGTTGCCTTGTTTTACTATCCAATCCATCTCTGGTTGGCACATGAATGACAAAGGCTTGCAAAACATGAAGTATACGTGTATACTTTCAAAGTTACAATTTTTCATGAAATTTTTGTACAAAGTTCATAACATAAAACACATTTGTAAAACATACACATAGAATATCTTAAGTGCAAAATAAAATACGCATTACAAAGTTCAAATGCGCTAAATATCCCTAAATTTTGCAGCGTTTGAAATACTTAATATCGAATTCCAGCAGCCAAACTCGAGGTCAACGAATCTTACAATCTCAAGTCACGTGTTTATGTTAAGCAATTCTGCACAAATAAAGACAAACTTACCATCATGGGAGACCCAATTAGGCTTAAGAAGCCTCATTTGTATCAAATATTATTTACAAAGAGTATAAAAAGCATTTGTTTTTTGGATTTTTTGAATGTGGATTAGTCCGCCATTTTGATTTAAAGGTGGCAAACCGCTGGTTGTGTTGCTTGCGGGAGGTAGAGTAGTACCCAGGTTCCTTGGGTTCGTCCTGTATCTCGGTTTCGTTTGGCGGGATTTTGAATGAGAAAAAATTATGACAACTGGTTTACTGACAACTGACTGCCCTAAAAAAAACTGACAACTGAAAAAAAACTCGAAGTTTGACTGACAAAAATCCTGATATTCAACTGACAACCAACAAATATATATGCGAAATCTTGACTGACAATTGACAGCTGGCTCCCCCCATCTTAAGCCTCGGGAAAGCCTTGAATTCCCAGGATTAACTTGATTTGGATAAAAAATTCTTCATTCAAAAGTTATATTGAAAAAAAGAGAAGGAAATATAGAAATGGAATGTGGAAAAAATTGAAGAAGGAGAAGAAAAAGACAGAACGAAAGAAAGAAAAAAGAAAGTGGAAAGGAAAGTAAAAAAGAAGGAAGGAAGCCATGGAATGAAGGAAAGGAAGAAAGAATGAGAGCAAAAGAGAAAAAAAATCTGGAACGTCAAGATACACAGTACAATGACGTAATCACCCTACTATTTGAGAATCGGTGTTAAAATTCTTCACTTGGAAATCAATAAAATGCCCTATCATTCCAATCCCTTGTATGTCTTGAAATCATAGCCTACAGATGCCTGATTAATCTGTTGAATCAGTTAATGGTATTTAGATAAAAAATAACCCAGATTTTAGCGGAACCTCTTTAACGGGTCGACCCTTTGTTTCCGTTAAGCAGGTAGAACCCGCAACGCCCTGCATAAGAAATGTCATCTCAAAACACGTCTAAAATTTAATTGATCGAAAAAAATCTTTCCACAAAAACGCAGATAACATGGGTCAAGATTGAACGGGTTTTTGAGGAAAAGGATGACTGCTGTACGAGTGTTTGTATTCATGTCCTTGTTATGTCTATCCATAGTCGTTGAAATTGAAAGCAAGATACTCCATGGGGAACAATCATTAACAGGTATGACACTAACTCGAGTGTTTGGTTAAGCTTGGTATTTAAACAGCGTAGAACTTAAGAATAATGAAGCCACTGACTTTGAAGTGCGTCTACTGAATGGGTCCATTGAATGGTTTTAATTTTAGTGACGTCCAAAACCAGTTTCCATCGCACTATAAATACGAATATCCCAAACACAACCAAGCAACAAATATTTCAATTTACGTCAGCCTTTGATATTGCCGAAAGAAACTGTTGTAATTATTGCTAAATAAACTTTGAATTGCAGTTCTTCTAACATATTAGTTTTACTTACTATTTTCAAATCAAAAAGTTTTTGGGGAAAATCACACAATAGAACTGGTATGGAATTTTTTAGACATCTTGAATGAACTAGCGTCGGCCGGGTTTTGTTGAATAAAAGAAGTTGTTCTTCTAAAACTTCAGTGATATCCTGCCTAAAAATGTATCCCTTTGTGAAATACTGAAAACTTGACTTAGAAATAAGACAAAATTCTCATTAAACTTGAGTCTAAGATATAACAGATGACTTTTTGTTGTTGCTATTTTTAAAGAGATTCTAGACTTCGATTCACAAGACACAGCAATCGATACGCTTCCAGCACGGACCAAAAAAGACCACACAGAAAAAGCACCTCTTGAGAGAGAAAACTCCAAACCTAGACTTTCAAAGAGGGAACAATTTGCTGTAGAATTTGTCGATGATAGCACTCCAAAAACAAAGCCGATAACGAGAGAATTTTCAAGTGGAAATGTCAATCAGAACGCTATTGATGGTCAAGCACTTGGAGTCCTGAGCAAGGAAGAAGCTTTGCTCGTTGACCAAGATGTCAATAGAGTTTTGAAATATTATGGTTATCAGGAAAATCCAAAAGGTTTGAGGATTAAAGAACCGATGAACAAGATTAAAGAACGCACACTGGAAATAAATAGAGGTTCAAATTCTGTCAAGAGTTCAAATGTTGGCAAGATTGTGAAAGGGAAGGCCTTGAAACAGCAAACAAAAAACTCCGTAAAGCAAGTTCAACATACAGTGAACTTGAAGACTTCTTTGGATGCCACATTAGCAAAACAACAGCTTCAATCCCACCAGTCTAAAGATGCAAAAGCTCAAGAACAAAATAGAAATCAAAAATTACCAGTTAAAGCGAATAACCCACCAATCTTTAAACATCAAATTAAGAAAATTCTTCATCCAAAACTTGCCAAAATGGTCAGCAAAAAAGGTTCCCAAAATGTAAAGACAAGCAGCAAAGACGGCTATGAGTTACGAGTACAGAAAAATAAATTAGATTTGTCGCAGCAAAAGAATATAATTCACTATAATCCTCTGCAAGTAAAGAACGGGAAACTGCTCAGCTTTGTCAAAGACATTTCAATGAAGAATAAGCTTCAATCAAGTTGGCTTCCAATGAAAGATAATTTAAGAGAGTTCTTCCAAGAAGATAATTCGCAATTTTTAGACCAGAACCAACATTCTAACGCCGCAAAGGCTGCACAAGAATACATGAAGATGCCTAATAAAGATATCCTAAAACTTGTCCAAAATGATGCTGGCGCGCAAGTTCAAAAGCAAAATGCGTCGTTTGGTGATCAAGGAAGAAATAGTTCCAAGACGTCGAACGCCGGGGTTGACATCGCTGCTCCTGATTGGCTACCAATTAAGGAAGAGATACATGGAATACAGTTTGATGTGAGCCAAGACGAGCAGAATAAAATGACGCCGCATACGACACAGGGAATACAGAATGACATGAGCCAAGACGAGCAGAATAAAATGACGCCGCATGCGACACATGGAATACAGTTTGATGTGAGCCAAGACGAGCAGAATAAAATGACACCACATGCGACACAGGTAAAGCAGAATGACATGAGCCAAGACGAGCAGAATAAAATGACACCACATACAATACAAGGAATGCAGAATAATATGACAGAATCCCAGAAAAATGGCCAGCCAAATCCAGTCAATGTATTGCAAAATGGCATGCCGCAGACACAGAAAGATGGGACAGAAATCCTAAATGATTTGCGTCAAAAACAAAAGAATGACTGGTTACCAATAAAAAACAACTTTCACGGCCTTCAATTTGACCAGAATGAGAGCCTGAATAAGACAACCAACTCAAGCAACAAAATGATGATGATGATGGATTTGAAAAATGAGTCTTCGCTTGCTGTAGATTCGATCGAGACAGACGAACTTAATGCAACAGCAGTCAGCGAATTCGAAAACATCACGAGGAATGGTAATGACACAGATAGAATAATGAATCTTGAATATGGTGTTGGAAATGGTGAACGGCTTCAACACGGCGACAACACTTTTAAAACAAAGCAAAATGGAACGCTGTCGAATGGTTCTGAAGTTGAAAATCTACATCCTCAAGACAAACTGAACTTTACATCACTCCCGAATGAAAACTCTAAATCCAACTTCAAACAGATAAAGAACGAACAAGATGTCACAAAACAAGTCTTTTCTTCTCGAAAAGTCATTAATTCTCACGGGCATGAAGAACTGCGTTTGACTAGTTGGGGTCCTTGGTCGACTTGTTCTGATAGTTGTGGGAGGAACGGACTGCAAATACGTACGCGGAAATGCACGCCGGAGCAGGACGATCATCCACCTTGTAAAGGGAATACCATTGACTGGAAATGGTGTGCTAGTGTTGATGTCTGTCCAGGTATAGTTTAAGATAGAAACACTGTTTAAAGATACTGCGTGTATTTTAATGGGGGAAAATTGCTATATAACCAAAAATAATCGAAGAATTTTGTATGCGCAAAGATTAGTTGATCAATATGAAGGGTGTATAACATGCGCTGTTATGGCACTGTAATATCTCCAAACGACAGTGCAGTTCAAGCCCGGATCTCTGGTTTAATAGCGGCTGAACTGCACTGTGTCTTTCTCTCCCTTTCCAGGGTTTTTTTTCCGGGTTCCCCTTCTCTTCTCCCTCCCTAAAAAGCAAGACGTGAATTGAGTGTTGTGTGTTTTAAATAGTAAACCTAGGGGCAGTGGGGCAGTGCGTGTGTGTATGTGTAGCGAAGCTAACGAAAGAGCCCCTCACGGGATATTTCATATTCGTTATTCGCGACACAAGAACCAGCTTACAACGCCAGTTCATATTGGTTAATCGAAGAGCTTTAAAACTGCACATCAAATTCTACATCAAATAATAAAAATAACAGAAATAGACAGCCAATGGCTATATTATTAATACATTCAACAGATTCAGGTCTTCACATTGTCAGTCATAACAATAACGAAACATACGCGGATGTAGTCATCGAGGGAAGCACCTTGCCCAGCCAAGAATGGGGTTCTTGGTCCACCTGTTCGAAAAGATGCGGAACACAAAGCCTGAGAATTCGACACAGGAAATGCCCTGGTCAGCGATCAAAGGACACTGGAGTATGCGTTGAGCCTACAATGCAATGGACATGGTGTAAGCCAGTACCTTGTAAAGGTAGGTAGAATTTAGATTTAATAATTTTCTATGGAATAAGAGCATATCTTGCAAATGTTTCGATTCAAAGATACTCCGTAAAATACTCACATTTCTTTGGCTAGAACATCACGCAATTTTATATTGCTTACAACGTTGATGATCGTATTCACCAGACAAAATTTGTTGCGCAACATTTATTGCATAAAAAGATCTCAATTCTAATTCTGAAACGTACTCTGCAACTTTGTGCGCAGCAATCACGGAGGTAGACACACAGTGTAATTTCGAATGTTCAGTGCGCGCAACGTGTTCCCGTGTCCTACGCTCTATCGACTGCTGACCAACCTCAGCCAAAATGTGAATAACACATAATTAACTCTCACTCACCGAAATATTTCAACTACAACAATTTTCCAAGTACTCATAGTTTCCACTCTCATTTTAGAACCATTGATTAACCTTTTTTAATCACAAGTATATATATGTATTGCTTACACGAAGAGTGCTTTTCATAAGTTATTTTGATTATAACCCAACGATGAATTTTCGCGCGCTGTCATTGGTTCAAATGGGTCACGTGCAGGACGGGTATCAGGCGATATCCCCCGTCCGAAGTGATATTCGTCCAGCAGAAGGTAAAAACGTTAAAAAAGAAAAGAAAAAACACGGAAAACAAAGAAACTCGGTTTTTACAAACAAGTGAGAGTAAAATACAAAGACTGGTTGAGAAAACTACGGCAGGAAACACGAAAAAATCAACAAAATCTACTGTAAATGTCTTCAATGGTAAGCATCCATGTTTCGTGAATGAAGTTTTTGGTTTGTTTTCGAAATTGTTTTTATAAACTACTAAAAACCAACAAAGAATTCGACAACAAATGTCAAACAATAGAATAGTTCAATGTCAAACAGCTTTCATTCACCAAAATAATTGTTTTTATATCCAGCTTGGAGACGAGAGAGAATTATTTTTTGAAAACTCTGGAGATGACGAGTCGATGCAGTTTGCTGAATTCATTTCAGTGAAGTCGTTGGGTTATAAAATAAATAAACCCCCTCTGGCTCACTGGAATGTATCGGCTGATAATGTCCTTGGATGAGAAATGGTCCTCAAAATATCACATTAGCCCTCGAAGCTTCGCTTCTCGGCCAAATGTTCTTTTTTCGGACCATTTCTCATCCTCGGACATTATCAGCCGATATCCCAGCCGCCAGGAGGGGTTTGTTTACTAAATACTCATTGTTTCAGACGTCTCTTATCAGTATTAACTTTTATGTCGTAGGACCTCAACATGCAGCAATAAAATTTGGCTATAAAAAACCTTCAGCATTAATAAGGGCCATCCTTGCTGATCATGATAAAGTTTATAAAGCGGCAAGTCCCGTCATTCATACAGATAATGGGATTGCTTTTCAAGATGACTGTGTCGTTTCTCCTTGGAGCAAATGGTCAAAGTGCTCAAAATCGTGCGGCGAGAATTCATTCAAATTTCGCACGAGAACCTGTAATTGTAACTACAAAAAACTGTGTAATTCATCAACCCTGCAGAGAGAGCACTGCAAGTTAAAGGAATGTGAAGGTAAAAAAATGTATTCTATTCATATGCAAATATTATGGTGTTTTCGGGATGTCGTTTTTCCATTTCAGACCACGTATCATTCTCTTGAGAATTCTTTATTTGATTCCTATCCATATTCATGTGTCCTCTAATGCGCAACCTTAAAACAAAGAAATGATACTCTATGGAATGACACGTGGTCTGAAATTGGGAAACATTACGCTCAATGTTAAGAGGTCTAAATATTATGTATTCAGGTGAAGAAAACTATGGATCGTGGTCAGCATTCTCACCATGCACAAAGCCTTGCGAAGGAGGATGGAAAAAGAGAACACGACGGTGCAAGCATGTCAAAAAACGCCATCTTTGCGATCAAGATCTACTGATAGGGGTCAAAGTCTGCAACACCCATAAATGTCCAAAAGCATCAAATGGTAATGTAAATCTCTAGTACAAAAGTGAAGGGAAGTGTCGATACCAAATGTAACAGTCTTAGTTAAGTGCTGTTGTCTCTTGGTATGAAAGCGCAAACGCGGACGTGGCAAACATAAGCATTGATTTCTTTTCCACCTCTAGCGAAAGGAGAGGAGGAATGCCTGATTTACGTTTGTCTCTTGCCGTTGCGCTTGCGTCGGCAATGCGAACCGGGGGTCAAAAGGTGAACGTTTTTTATTTATTACAGGCCTGAGACCTTGGCCAAGTCGAAATTTAGGAAACCAATTTAGGAGCCTATTAGTATTCTCAGGGATGTATTTAGGATTTTGAGCAGGGATCACAAAACCAAGAAGATATATAATGCTATAGTAACCTACTAATTTTCAAGCTAGAAAGGGGGGTCACGGGCACCCTTAGTACCCCCTAGATACGCCCCCAGTGCTGGCAGTAAACGTTAGAAAGACTGAACATTTCATGGATGAATGCTAGTTCACAACAGGTAGGAGACGTGCGTACAGTAAAATTGCCCTTGAATGGCTTCTTAGTTCAATCATTGTGATTGGATGCTGTGCGTAACGCGCTTTGTGATTGGTTCAAAGCAAAGCAAGCTCAGGACCAACATAAGAAAGTCGCTCACGTACTGATGTTGTGTATGATACAATTCTAACTTATTTTTTGTTGTGTACAAAGGTGCTATGGTAGCAAACGTCAATCCTAGGTCAATGTGTGGATTCAACCCGTGTACAGAGTTTGGCTGCATGGATAATCAAAACAGCAAGTGCCTGGCAGATACAAGCTGTGATCCAGTCTTTTTTAATCCGCTCGGACATATCGACGAAAAGTGCAGAGGTACGAGATATCGCATGACTGAATAAATATAACCAGAAAAGTTCTTTGAGACTAAATGATGTTTCAGTGATTTATATATATCTTGATGGGGTTGCTGTGGTTTTGGCGGGAAATTTCGTATGAGACGCGCGCGCGCTTGCCCCTTCGGCTCTGGGCTTTGCTATGCCACTATTCTTCCCATGCGATTATTGATAACGCTTCTTTAACCATTCTCCCCTTACGTAGATTCTCCCTCTGAGACCTACTCTATCACGTGATCATCAATACATTCCTTATTTGGTCCTCTGTCTCACATATCACATGTTTATCTAGGTTGGGAGCGCTACGAAGTAAAAAATCCAACTCTTTTCTGTGGCTTCGATCCATGTCTTGGCTCTAAATGTCAGCGTGCATTTGGTCGCTGCTCGGTGGATCTCACCTGCAAGTCCTTTGTTCTTGGGGCTGATGGGACGGCAGTAAATTGTAATTCAATTCAATATCCTTTCTAAGGGTATTTCTTTTACAATGATGTGAAAGAGAATAGCGAGGAATTTAACTGAAGTGAGAATAATTATATTTTCCTACAAATTTCACCCCACAATCTCGTATAACGAAATTAACGAAACTAAAATTTAGTTCTAATAACTATGCTTTTCATCCATTTTGTCACGAAGTAACACGGTTATTGTAATTTTATTTTATTAAGTGTATGATTTATAAAGCTAACGTTTGCTAATTTAGAAGCCAAATTTGAGCATTGAACACGCACGCTACAAAAGCTATGCCGGCAGTAATGGCTTCTTTCGTCAAAGAGAAGACTAGCAACATTTAAGGATAATAATTACCATGGTACTGAGAAAAAACTTAGGAGTCATTGCAGAAGAAAAATGTTAGTGACGTGAACGTTTAAACATCATAAGCCAGTTGTACTATGAGGAAAGATCCATCGAGGGTAGTGGGATATTTAGGGCATTGTAAAGTACAGTAATTATAACCATTTGATATATAGAGGAACATGTAAAGCAATAAAAATACTTCACAGATATACATCTTCATTCTGATACTCTTAATTATTATTACTATTATGATTATTATGATTATTATTATTATTATTATCGTTGTTGTTGTTGTTCTTATTGATATAAATCATTAATATGCTCTAATTTTTATTCAAGGGTTATGCATGGCTTTAATTAAAATTGTTCTAGTCGATGATGTCATAATGACGTCATTTTGGTGCGCATAGAATTATGGGATATTCCAGGTGTAAGAAACACAAGGGGGTATGGTGATAAAGTATAGTACCAAAAATGTTTTGAAAAGAACGTTTTATGCGAGAACAAAATGCATGTTTTTAAATGTTTTTTACATCTCTTTCTTTGCGCGCTGTTCTTGATATCTGATTGGCTGGTCTGGATGGCGACGTCACAAATACGAACCAATCAGCATAAAGTTTAATCACGTATAAGGTTTAAGAATCTTAAGCCAAATTGTGTCGAAACTTCTTGCCAGTCGTCTTCTTGATATCAAGAATTGAAAATGGCGACTCCACCATGGCGTCTCGAGCAACTCCTCTATCAGTAGCCATACTCTCGTAATCATCGCTCTCTTTATCAAGCCTTGACAACGGGATCGAGTTTATTTCTCCTGGTACGATGTCTCTTAGCAACCCCGTCTCCATATCTTTCTTACCAAGCAAGTCCCTCTGGTCGCCATTAGCTGTGTCGCTATCATCATTTAGTATACTGTCCATATATTTGTCAACGAGGCCTGGATTGTTTCTGAATTTCTCAAGTATTGAAGTGTGAGGTATTCCATTTCTCTTCTTCTTGTCATCTGCTTCGGCTAAAATACTTTCAACATCGTCATTGTCTTCCAACCCTTCTGACTTATGTACTTGTGCTTTTTTCTTTCGCAAGTAATGTTTGACTTGTCGAACCAAGTGTGCAAGCTTTTTCTCTAGAAGTGAAATCTCGGCAAGCTTCTTATGGATTTGATCATCATCAAAACTAGACCTTGAACTCGCCTTTGCGTCTTCTCCGGTTTCTGAATCATCGTCATCTCCTTTGTCAGACGGACCTCCATGACTTTTGATCTCATCTTTCACTACTTCATCAATAAGTTCTTTCGCGGTCACATTTTTTTTCTTGTGTTTATCTTCGAAGTGTTCGTGTGCCTCATCGTTCAAAGCCTCAGTGTTCTGTTTTACAGCATCGGCATATAAATCTTTCTTCTTACGAAGTTTTCTCAGAGCTGCTTGTACAGCTAGTTCGATGCTCCCTTCATCTGTATTCTCGTATTCTCTCTTATCTTTTAAGTCTTCTGGAGAGAATAACTGATGAGACTTGAATGCGTCCATTACTGGAAAAGCTGCCCGGATTTCATCATCGCTTTGGGGATCGTTGTGTTTCAGGAGATTGTGTATTTCACTGACATCTAAATCATCTGCTCCTAATACGTTTTCTGGTAAAGAAATCCAAAAGAAATCAATTTCAGCTAATTTATGTTAATGAGGAAGAACTGGTTTGGTTTCTGCATTTCTACATTTTCCCGCCATTTTTCCAACTCCATCCCTCACTCAAATCTTTCTTTCTTTCTTTCTTTCTTCCTTCCTTCCTTCCTTCCTTCCTTCCTTCCTTCCTTCCTTCCTTCCTTCCTTCCTTCCTTCCTTTCTTTCTTTCTTTCTTTCTTTCGTTCGTTCGTTCGTTCGTTCTTTCATAAATATGTATATATCTTACCTCGTTTCAAGGGCTTCTCGCCGCTCGATACTCCAGCACAAAACACGAAACACACCAAACAGCAAAGAAACAGTAAATTGGACATTCTGGATTATTTTAGCTAAAAGAAAATTATTTAAAATGTTACAAGTTGTTTTGAAATAAGATGCACATTAGAACCGCCGGTTAGAACATTAACGTTTGGAGAGCTTAGAATTAACAGGGGGAGGGGAGGGGCGGGTGGAGAGAGACTGGGAAGGACCAAGTAGCTCAGTAAAAACGACAAAAAACCTGGAAAATTCTGATGAATTCCTTATACGAGATATTTAATTATCGCTTATCGTTATTTTGAATTTCATGAATCAAGAGTTCTAGGCACAAGGTATTTCTTAAAACTACAGGTGACTAGAACAGGTTGGTCAAGATTGGATTTTGAAAACAAACGATGTGAACGAGAAAAGAACGTAAAACAGGAATAAAGCTCCTCTGAACTTAGTTTGTAACATTTTGTTGCTGTTTTCTATTTTATTGAGTAAAAATAGATTAAATTTGGTAGAAAGTGGAGACTAGCAATTTTAATGGAAGTATTTCATAATCTACCGCATAAATAGCGAAACAAATGATGAAGACACTTACCTCTAAACAAGAAGAAAAATCTCTCGTGGCAGACGGTATGAACTTGAGGAGTTACTCTTTGCACTTGACCATTTGCAAGCGAAAATTTCGAATCCCCTGACGAAAAAAGGCTCTCTTTTCCGAAATGACTTACAACGAGTTCTTAGACTATAAAAGTTATTAAATATTTAAGAAATACAAAGACCTACTATAGTTTGTGACTGGTACCAGTGACTAAGATCAATGTCTTGTGTTTAGAGATCACTGGAGGTCATGAGGATGAGGGAGACTGGATACGACTGGTTGTGTAGCTTTGCTTTTCCATTTGTATTTGTGCATATTTGTTTACATTTTCCCCTAATTGTTTGATATATTTTTGAAATAATATATTATCATTATGTAATGGAAAAAAGGTTAAGAGTTCGCGGTGTTTTGAAATTTGGATTATTCTTTGTTATATAATAAAAAAATCATATTATCCATACAAAATCATGGACCGAATTTGCAAATACTAGTCAAAAGATAAAAGTATTTTTTCAAAATAATTTTTTGAAGCTTAAGCTCGTTGAATTAAATTTCTTTTTTTAACCTCTCATGCAATGTTTTATCCCTGTTCTTTTGTAGCTTTCAAATCTCTTATTTAAACTCCACGAAGGCGATAATTGTTTGACAAGCGAAAACCCTGCAGAAATCATTTGAAAAACATTCCTGAAAGATCTTGTCATTTTCAAGTACTAATCAACATGCACGCATCACGCATGCGTAGAGCCATAACCTTCACACGTCAAAAAAAAAATCGCGCTTTTTTCTTGCAATTTTTTTATTTTGTTGAATAGTGTTTGCAGAAATGGATTTGGAGTCAGGAATTTAATGCCGATACTAAACTCCAGTGTCATGGAACTCGGATTTCCTAGTTGAGGCATAGAAGAAGGTTATTTTGGATTGATATTTTGACTGAAAGTCTTCAACGACTTAGCAAAGCAACTCAACCATTAACCTAAATTTAGGTAAGAAAAAGTATCCTATGTTATTTTGTTTTTAAAACTTAATATATTTAATTACCTAGAATGTGTTTTTCCTTATTATTTCGTAGTCAAAACAAAATAATATATCGATTCTAAGTGGTATTTTTATTATATATCATGAAAACAATTAAGTGTATTCCATGATAAATTTATTTCTAAAATTCTTAAATCAACAAAAAATTTGAAGTGTTCTTGATAAAAATTAATATGCAAGACGAAAATGAGCTTATATATATTCGACAAGTAAAAAAATTATCCTTTGTCGGAAAGATTTTGTTTATAAAAACGATTCATCTTATATTTTTTATTTTATTTTTATTTTTGTGTCATTAATTATATAGTACATATATTTTACGGATCGTTTCCTTCCATGCTATTGAATGTACTTACAGATCACTTAGTAAACCCTCTATAAATAGGGGCTATTTGTTTGACATTAAATGCCATTTATGGGCGTTGTATTTTAGACACTGTTGCAAAACTTCCGTCTATGGTTTTTTATTGAGCGAAATCTTCATAGTTATAATTAGGTATGGCGTTGCATGAAGATAGGTGGAACGAATTCCCGGTGTAATTGATATATTTCATGCTTTTTTCTGATTGGTTGAAAAGTGAAAGCCTTTTAAGAGGAACGGCGCCAAATTGTGAAACCTTCATGAAACTGACTCCAACATGTTTTTCATTTGCAGACAATTGCCATGGCAACGAAATTGGCATTTCTCAAGATAATATTGTGTTGTCTGTTTACACTATTGACAATCAGTAGAAACACAAATGCTACGAAAAAACATCACGTGAAAGAATCAAACGTACTCAAAGACAAATCGGTGACTTTTCTTGCCATAGGTAAAGAATCACGTGACTCAAAAGAAAGCACGTCACGTGACTCAAAAGAAAACACGTCAGATACGTCACAAGTTGATAGCAGCCAGCGAAAAAGCATTAAAAGTTCAAGTGAAAGTAAGAAACATAAACACAGTCATAAGATTCATGGTGTAAATTCCCACGAGGCAAATGCAGTTTCAAGGCAGAACATCGCGAACGAGATCAACAGAATGGACGACGTGCAAGGTGCGTACAAGCAGGGAGTCAACAGCGATGATTCTGTTGACATGGAGAACGTCAGGATGATTGACACTGGCGAGCTGACTGATTACTTCCACGCATTGAACGGAGATGAAAAAACAGCGGACGGCAGGCCGAAATCTCGTCACCATGCCAACAATGAAGCACCACCGAATTACCAACATAGCGAAGACGTAGAAGATGAAATTTCACCAGGAGATACTAAGTCAGATACGCAGGGTTTGGAAGAGAGTCCTGGGTACAAGTTAAACAGGCAGCACGACGGGGGACCTGGGTACGAGGTTTTTAGTGACAATCCAGAGGAATCTGACTCGGATGATTTTTATAATGCCATCGACCAAGGGAAACATCCTGCAGATAATATGAAGAGAATACGTCCTACAAAGTCTCACTTCGGACATGGGCATAAGTTAAGCAAGGATGGGCAACAAGTGAGCAGCCATCGGATCAGGGGAGATGAGGAAGTTAGTAGATATGACAGTAGCGAGGAAATGAACAATGTAGACTCGTTTTCACAGCAACTGGACCAGAACCAAGACCCAAGTAGTCAGCAACAAGGTGGTATGATGCCTCAACAGAAAAATGAACAGAACTATGGCCAGAATGATGGCCGCATCAACGGCAATGACAACAGAGCACAAGAAAGTAATGAAGACCAAAATATCATGGACTATCCATATTCTATTGATAATGTGCATGCTCAGACGGAAGGAAATCCAGTTAATACGGTGACTGTTGGGAATACTGAAAGTATAGTTAACACGCCAAATGCAGCAAATGCAACAACCACAGAAAATGTAGGCAAGGTTACTAATGCGACAAAGCCGGTCAGGACGGACAAAGCTGAGAAACAGGGAATGAAAGAACAGCAAAATAACACAGAATTAAACAGAAACCATAGCGAGGCAGCTACTGGGAACCGTGACTACGCGGACAGCAAAGAAGGCCAGGCACAGTCAGACGTTTATAACCAATTCCTTGCTAATCCCTTCTTCAATCCATTTGAAATTTTTGGATTGAATAAAAAGCAAAAAAATGGTAATTTAGATCAAAATAATGATAAACAAGACAAAGAAAACAAGAGACCGGCTGCTAATTCATTAGAAAGCAAAGTAGCGACGAGCGAGAACAAGAGACCAGCTGCTAGTTCATTGGAAAACAAAGTAGCGACGAGCGAGAACAAGAGACCGGCTGCTAGTTCATTGGAAAACAAAGTAGCGACGAGCGAGGGAGAGAAAATGGTCGTACAGAAGGAAAAAGAAAACAAAGAAAACTTGGTCCCTCTTCAAGTCAAAGGGACAAGAATCCAAGGTGGAAAGATCACCGGGGGCACTATAACTGGTGGGCTTATTGAAGGAGGTGAAATCAGTGCCGGAAGTATTGAAGGTGGGACTATCAAAGGAGGTTACGTACAAGGCGGGAAATTCAAGAATGGCACAATGGAAGGCGGGATTTTCCATGATGGACTTATTGAAGGTGGACGTTTAGTTAACGGTAGTTTTGAAGGTGGATTGATGAAGGGAGGAAGAATGTTTGGAGGAAAGGTCAAGGGTGGTTATTTTGAAGGTGGGGACATTACAGGGGGTGTGCTTCTAGGTGGTTCATTCCGAGGAGGCAGCCTCGAGGGAGGGGTGATGAGAGGGGGTGAAGTCAAGGGAGGCAGTATCAAGGGAGGGAAGATGGAGGGAGGGACAATGACTGGAGGAAGCGTCGAGGGTGGAGTACTCAAATTTGGGAAACTCTCAGGCGGGACCATCAAGGCTGGTACTATGCTTGGCGGAGAAATGACGAATGGAAGCATCGAGGGTGGTATTCTCAAAGGAGGGTCAATTACTGGGGGTATTCTGAGGGGTGGGGTCATGGAGAAGGGGCAGCTTAAAGGTGGGGTGGTTTTGGCGGGAAAAATAAATGGCGGGATAATAGAAGGGGGTGTTATTGAGGGAGGAGAGATAGGAGACGGAGTTATCATCAAAGGAGGAAGAATTAATGCGACCATTTTAGCGGCAAATGGAAATGAGAAACAAGAAAAGGAAAAGGAGAACAATAAGGATGAGAACGAGAGGAATGAGAATGAAATGAATGAAAAGGAAAGCAATGAGAAAAACAAAGAAAAGAACAGCAAAGAGAAAAATGAGAAGAAAATTGAGGAGGCAAATGAAAGTGAAGGAAGACCACCACCTCTTATCATGCCCGAACCAAAACAAATACAAATGACGGGCAGCTCCGCTGGTATGGAGCCAAATCTCCCACCGTACCCCAACAATTTTAATCCCATGAATGTGCCGCCAGGAGGCGTGTTACCTATTCAAATGCCGATGGCTGACGCAATTCCAGCACAACCTATGCTCGCTCCCACGCAACCTCAAGGGCTTGAACAAGGAGCTTACACATCGGAGCAACTGAACAATCAAGGTTTCAGACAGATGACAGGAGTTGGAAGAGATAGTGCTATATCAGGAAGAGGTAAGCACCATATCGTGTTTGATGGTGTCAGCTTTGATATTCCTGATGAAGGATTCGACGGTCTGATACGACGGATCAACGGAAACTCAAAAGACCTTGCGAACCTATTGGACTATCCTGACAAAGACAAGCATGAGGATAAGCACGAGGACAAGCATGAGGACAAGCACGAGACAGCAATTAACCAAACAAAAACTAACGAAAAAGGACAACAAGACAACAAGACCCAGAAGCTAGCAGCACACCAAGACGAGACTGGGATCAAACCTGAGGACATCGAAACGAGGCTAAGTCCAACTAAACCCAGGTCTGTGAACGAGCAAGAGGAGTATATGACACAGACTATCAACTCAAAGATACCAAAATCACATGCATGTAAGTTATGCGAAAGCTTTGCGCTCTTTGTAATCAAGTTTGACACGAAGCTTGTCATTAGTGTCGGCCATGTTGTTGAACGCTTTTGATAGATACCACCAACATGGCGGCGATGTTAAAAATCTTGAGATACTCAATGTAACATCATTAAGTTCGAACAAGGAATGCGCACACATTTGCACAAAGCCAAAACCTTCTTAAAATACTTGATTATGCCCATGATTAATAGCGAATAATTTTACAGTAAATAATTCCTTTTAAATCCCTTTGACAGTACGTCCATCATACCACTGGTCGCTTAGCAACATCATCGGGGAAAGAATCCCCGGTAGTCCCGGAGCTGCCATGATTTCACACGGCAAAATCCAAAAGACGCGAGGGGGTTTGTCGTTCAATGGAGAAGATGCGTGGTTAGGAGGTGGAGACTTCGCTGGTGGATGCATCAGTGGTAAGTGAACAAACTGACTTATTTGAATAACATGTTATGAGAAATAGCAGCACTGCGTACCAGTTTTGACACAGGTACCCCAATCACAGATTTTTGCCTAAGTATCTTTTTTGTTTCTCGAGCTCGAACCTAATTTTCAAGCAATTTATACTAAGCTTTTCCTATTAGAGGAAACCGTTAAAGTGCAGAAGGTGGTACGATTTTGTGACCAAATATCGCGAGGTTTTGATTATGATTCGGGCGCGCGCTAATGAGGGCTGCCATCATAAAATGTTGAAAAAAGATTTGACTCGAGTAATCAAAGTCTTTTTTTTTTGCCATCAGCTCCAGATAAATGTGACGATGGTTTTTCATTTGAGATGACTCTAAAGACAAACAAAGACACCTTCATTAAATCAGACGACATGAGATACATCGTTGATTCAGGAGCATCGACGTTCAACTCAAAGGGATTCTCTCTCTACACTTTACAAGGGAAGTTACGTGCTGATATCGCTATACCTAACGACTCGTTGTGCCTGGAGACGCCCTTAGAGACAGACCGCTGGCATGATGTACTGGTTACGTGGAGGAAAGATAAAGGTAAATCATTGATCAATAAATATTGGAAGCCATCTTGGAGGACATGAACAGTAGAAACAGTAGAATCTATCGTAGGTGAAAAAAATAATGGAACTCCTTAAAGTAGGGGACAGTCTTTTTCAATTGAAAAAAGAAAAGAACAGAAAAAAAAAAAAAATTAACATATGATATAGGATTTTCACTATTTGATAATCAGCAGGCGCCATTTTTGATGGCAGGAAAAATATTATAGATTTCTTTACTCAGAGTAAAAAAGATCATATTGTTTGATCATCAAACATGCCTGCCCGAAAGAGATCCTATAATCATCTCTTAAGGAAAATAATGAGCTGGCCGCCATGTTGGATGGCAAGAGTCAAGTTATCATCATTTCATTTTGGCTACGTACCATGTCAGCAATTTTCTCTCTTTGATCAACCTTAGGTCTCAAACTTTACCTCAACTGTGAGCTCAAAGGACACACCGCGACAAACGAACACTGTCTGGGCTGCCGTTCTCCAGGCTGTCACGTGACTGACGTCAATACTCAACTCATGATTGGCCGACCAAACTACAGTCCTCATTTTCACTGTACTAAGTTTGAGAGTGGTGATATATCGTTCTGGGAGAGATACTTGGATGATGAGGACGTCAACACGTTGTGTGGGCGAGGCAAGGGTATGTGAACGAAGTTCTTATCTTACGCATATACTCTTTCATAATAAAGTGATATGTAGTCCATATCACTTAAAAGATTATCAGAATTCTTCGTTTGCACGATACGTCATCGCCGCCATGTTGGTGGTATTTAACAAAAGATTTCTCATTGGCCTCCTTTGTTATACAACTCTCTTAAGAATGATTGCAAACTAGCAATAGTGTGAGAGTTAATTGGAAAACTTAAGATAGAATATGCCGCACCCTGACATTAAAACATCTTTGATCTTGGATCAATAAATTAGTTCAAAAGTTGTCAGCAATATTAGTATAATATTCCCTTGAAATTTGCTAAGGTTTTATTAATAGTTTTCTGCTAGAAATGTATATCGTTCGAACGTGAACTACTAATGATTGAGAAGGAACCCTGACGTCTAAGAATTGGGATGTAAACCTAAAAAGTCAACTGATTAACCAGGTTGTTTTACAGTTGCTTCTGCAGATGCAAAGAGACCAACTTCGAGTGTTACTCAACCAGGGTCTGCAGCATCACAACAGCAGAACCCACAACCAGGGATGCCTCAACCAGGGATGCCTCAACCATACTACCAACAAAATGACCCAATCACCAACCAGCAACCTTACCAACAACCCAGTGCAGCCCAGATGACGTCATATCCGGCCCCTTATCCTGCACCGTACCCAGCACCCTACCAATACCTCAAACCAGGGACATATCATTTTACTGAGTACATCCCGTCGATGAAATTTGGCTCGACCTATAATAGTAACCAGATGCCCCAGGGGTACTACCCAGCGGCTGCTCCTGCTCCAAGTTCTGCCAATGATATGGGAGTTTATTCATCTCATCCTTCGTATGTACCCGGAGGTAAGAGAGAACTGTCACGGGTGGTGAGCGTCGATTTTGCTAAGGTTCTAGAGGATGCGCTGCAGGCATCTGATGGCAATCTCATTGTAGCAAGGCAGAGAATTCAAAATGCAAGAAAACATGGAAACTTACAAAGTTTTTTGAAAAAATTGCGCAGAAGGCATAGAAAAAAGTCTAAAATTGCAAAATCTCAAAACTAATGTTTTTGGTTGCGTTTGACTCACAGAAACCATATTGTATGAATTTGATAAGGAAATTTAGTATACTTTCCTTGGGTGAGGATCTTAAATTATTATTTATTTATTGCCGTATTGAGATATTTGTAGGCTCTCTGTCAAAAATTTAGTTCTGCCTCCAATATGGCCGCCACGTGAGCATGCCATCCAACATGGCCGCCACGTAAAGTTTCTTTCATTGAATTTTTTTTCAACAAATGAATTCATGTTCTTTGAAATTATAGCATTCTTATTGTTTATCGTTTTTAGTGTTCGTAAAGTAGATCCAAAAGGGAAAACGAGGGTCTTAACAAATTTATACGGCTTGCAAATTGTTTTAGACCTTGAAATATTCTAAATTTCCATCGTTAGAGTTCGGACCCCATCTTGAGAGTCCATATCGCATCGATAAGTGTTCGGGGAACTATCGTAAAATGTTCGTATCCTGTCGTAAATTTTCGGGTTATATCGTTATGTCACCACTCCTCGATTGTTCGCCGATAAGCTTGTTAACCCTCTGTTGTTTAAAACGTTTTATATAGAAAATAGAAAGACTGAAAATAATCAAAAATTTGTAAAAGATATATATGTTGAGAAAATTGATATGAAATATGAAATAAAAGAAATTCTCTTACAATGCCGCTTTTTTGTTTTTGATATATTTTTTCCTTTATTTTTCGAAATTCATAAAATCACATGAAACTTTTATAAGTTCGATGGAGTGGTGACATGGTCTATAATTTCTGTTGAATGAAAAGAATGATCGGAATGATGAAAACTATAGATTCTATAAGTAAAAGTGAGCTCGTTATCTGATATATCGATGCTTTTCGAGATTAAAATTAAGAATGCCGGTGATTTCTTGAACACAATCTATTACCGGGAAATCTACACTAAAAATCCGTGTTCAGTAGGTGCACTCTACCGGGGACTAAAGGCAAATTGCTTTATAACACGAATCGCATAAATGGTATATTGAGACTTTCTAAGTTATAATCTGACGAATTAATATCGAATTAATAATATAATTTTTATTCCTTTTTTCCTGAGCAAAATCCATTTGCGGAGGTTAAAATGCTGCCAACCATTTGGATCTCTAGAGCTCGTTGTTCATTTGATATCACAAGGGAGGGGAGGGGCGGGGTGTGGTTGCACACGTGGGATATTGGGACAAGAGGTAATTAAAAATGTTAGAGTTTAAAAAAGATTTTGAGTACAACTTAAAGGAGCTAATATAAGGTATATTGTTGTTTTCGTTTGCTTTCAAATCTCTCGGCCTGTACTAGCTCCTCCCTTCAAGTACCATTGTCTAGAAACGACCGTTTTTTCACATTGGTTTCTGAGTAACTCTGACACCAAATCCTAATAATAATATCTGTCATTAAGTGTCAAGATTCATCAGAGCGATGTTAGTCACAGGTTAAATTGGATTTCAATATTATCAATATTGATAACTATTAAACTTTACCGATTAAAAACTATCAGATTGTCGATAACGTAGTATTCTTTTTATATATATGAGTTTTTCATGTTTTACGTTTTCTTTTATAAGGATTTTAAGGAAATCATAAAAACTTTTTGGGTTTCTGTTGGGTTAAATTGAAAGCCAATTGTATTTTTTCGTACATAATTGATGGGACACTGACATAAATAATGGCCTCGTCCACGTCACGTGGTACTTCGAAATATTTTATTTTTGTTTGTGTGTTATTTGTTTGTGTGTTATTTGTTTGTTTGTTTTTTAGCTTCTAGTTTATGGATTACAGATTTGTCCAGTTATCATTAATATTATTAATTTCTTCCTTAACTAACTTAAGAGTCATTCTGTAAGTTGATTGGTCCTTGAGTGAGCCAATCACAAGCATTACCTTTATTTTTTTGCAGTCGCCAAATCTCGAACCCGTGATCACAGCCTTGCGTCGACACCAGTTGTCAGTCAGTATTTCTCCCCGTGGGGTACTTGGAGCGCATGCTCAGAGAAATGTGGTTATGGCGTCAGAGAACGTCGTCGCGTGTGCCAGAACCCTCAGATCCTTCTTGGCGGGAAAGTCTGTAGTAGTCCTTCAATACAACATGGATTCTGTTTTGTGAAAGCCTGTCCAGGTACATCTGTTTGTCATATCTTTAAAAAAAAGAATCACACGTGATATACAAAGGAAGTCAGAAGAAATGTTTGCGCATGCGCATACGTGGATGTAGTCATATTGCTTTGTGTTTTCTAGTCATGACAGGAGAAATTGTTTCATAATACTGTTTTAGGAACCACTCGTACATCAGCAAGGAAAGCCTTGGTGCGCAAAATCCTTAGAGATCTTGTACGGGATTTTACGATCAAAGAAGGAAAGAAAATAGCTGAAAATAAACTCCCTGAGTTACCGTTTGGTAAGCTATCTATATAGAAAAAAATAGAAACAAAGAAAGAAAGAGGAAAAATAAAAGAAAAAGGAAAGAGAGAAGAAAGAAGGGAAGAAAGGAAACAAGGAAGGAGGGAGCGAAGGAAGGGAGTGAGGAAGGGAGTGAGGGAGGGAGCTAGGGAGGGAAGGAGGGACGGAGGGAGGGAGGGAAGGGAGGAAGGAAGGAAGGCAGGGAAGAGGAAAAAATAAATAAAATGAACATACTGATGAATAATCAGAAAGAGCGCACAAAAAAACTAACACACATCTTAAATTTTTCTGGATGTCAGGTCTCGGACAACTTATTCCTCACGACACAACAGACGTTCAAGCAAAATCCAAGGCATCTGTTCTACACAAGTCAATGCCAATACAAGACACAGGTACAAAATGATCCTTGGAGTAAAGAATATTTTACATGAACTAATAATAAGTCAAGCTAAATGTTTGGTTATTAGTGTTGTCTTTATACGTATTTGATAAGAAGAGTTTTATCAGTAGCTAGTGATATTATTGTTAACCACATATTCATGGTTTAGGTGAGGCTCGTCACGTGATCCATCTAGCGCGCGAAAAACCAATACTACAGCATGGATACCCGAGAATCTTGCATGCAGGTATACACAAACAAACAAACAAACAAAACAAAAGAATACGACATGATCGCAATGCTTTGTGAGACTTTAATATCCAGCATGTCTGTTGACTTTGGCTACCAGGTTATCTTTTAATCTCACATTGTAGGATCAACACCACTCTCTTTTTACTTCTTTTTGTTTCCTCTGTTGTGTTCTGTACAAACTGTTTCATGTAAGAGGACTTTGATCTTGATGTGCTAACCCTGCCACCTATCATGGACCTTTTTTTACATATCGAAGCAACATTCTTGGGAATGAGATTCTCGGAGACGAGCGCTAACAATAAATAATAATTTAATAATTTATAATAATTTAATAATTTATATAGCGTAAATTACATGGATTATGATCAAATACGCTTTACAATAATCATGATAAAATAAGCAATAATAATAAAAAATAGATAAATAATTAATTAATTATAATTTATATAATAATGCTACATTTCATTAATTACTAGATAAGATTAATAAAGTCTTAAAAAGCTACTATATATATTAAAAAATATATATACTCATAACTAGCCATAAGCTTGCCTAAAAAGATATGTCTTAAGACGTGATTTAAATGTTTCAATACACTGGATTAAACGTAGTTCTTTCGGTGAGTTATTCCATAGTTTAGGAGCAGCAAATGCAAAGGCCCTGTCACCTAATGTCAGCTTAGATCGAACAGAAGGATCTCTCAGAAGGAGCGTATTTGAAGATCTAATAAACAAAGACCTTTTACTCAAAGAAAGAACGTCAATCAAACTCATACATGAATATTTTTTCATCTCTTTTGTGAAGTTGATGGACATTATGGTAACTGGTCGCCATGGGGACAGTGTGACAGGTCATGTGGTCGAGGCGCGCAAGTTCGCACGCGCCTTTGCAACAACCCAAAGCCAAGCATTATGGGTAAACCATGTATTGCCTTTGGACCATCTGTTCAAGTGAGACGGTGTAACATAATACCTTGTCCAAGTGAGTATAAACTGACCTTTAAGATCAGAAAGTTATTTTTAGAGTCATGAGCCCATGAATTGTCTTTTCTCCATATTACATCTTCATATATACAAGTACTACAAGAACGCTTTTTTCTTAGCTAGCCTTTCCTTTTGTTTGTCTTATTAACACCACTACCTTGCGACTCTTGAAGGATTTGAAAAGTTCTGATTAAGAAAACGAAGAGATCTCTTTAGCTTGGGCGTAAATGTTTTCCCATTTCAGACCACGTGTCATTCCCTAGAGTATTATTTCTTTGTTTAATTGCTGCGCATGAGAAGACACATGAATATGGATACAACTCAAACATAGAATCTTATCAGTCCCAAGAAAATGACATGTGGTCTGGAATGGGAAAACATTACACCCAAGCTAAAGAGGTCTATCCAAAGAGGATTCTAGTACTAGTAGTATCAAGGGGTTTTATGGGAATAGTAGAGTGACTTTCTCAATGCTTCTTTATTGCTATTTGTAGTTAATGGTAGATTCAGTAGTTGGTCCCAGTTCTCTCCGTGTAGCAAGACTTGTGGTCCTCGAGGAGTTCAGTTCCGTGTACGAACCTGTACGAATCCCCCTCCTTTTAATGGCGGCAAGAAGTGTATGGGACCAAAATATGAAACAAGACCATGCAGAAGAAATGTACCATGTCCAGGTAAGCAAATAGTCCAAGGAACAAAAAAAATGTATCATGTCCAGTTAGGCAAATGGTCCAAGGACCAAAATATGAAACAAGGCCATTTATAATATAATATATACCATGCCCTGGTAGGCAAATGGTCAAAGGTCATGCAGAAGTGAATGTACTATGTCCAGTTAGGCAAATGGTCCAAAAACCAATTATGAGCCAGGGCCATGCAGATGATATGTACCATGATCGATATGGGAGTTAAATTAAATTTACTCATTTTGTTTAAGTTCATGCCAGATACAGCACGTGGGAACCCTGGTCAGGATGTGATGCAGACTGTGGGGGAGGTGTTAGAGAAAGAATGCGCCAGTGTATTAATGCCCCACCAAGGATGGGTGAGGAATTCTGTGCCTCTTTAGGACCAAGCAGGATGACACAGCTCTGTAATCTAGCGCCTTGTGACGGTACGTATAGAAAGACAAGACAATTTAGTACTTTGATTTTGAGGCAGGATTCAGGCCTTCAGTTGGAGAAAATGCGACAAAATATAAAAATGTACGTTGGAGAAAATGCCAAAATATAAAGGTGTACGTTGACAATTGTTTTTAGACAAAAGCATGAGAAAGAGAGCAAGTATTGGCAAAGACAAAAAGAAGAAAGAAAGAAACTTGGTAAGAAAGTCATTACCAAAACCCTGGACACCACTCATTTGAACAGTTGCACGCGTTGACTTTGATTTGGTTCAAGTTATGAGAAAATATTAAAGATGCTGTGAAAAATAATAGACAGACAGACAATTACGAAAACCAACCAACCGACAAACTGACAGAAAGAAAAAAAGAGGGAAGGGCCTCGGCGTACGTATTATGTACCCTGGACATCACTTTTTTGGAAACCTCATGTTCAAACTTTACTTAGTTGTACAAAGTTATGAACAAGGCTGGGACGTTAGACAATCTGTTGGATGTTTTATATCGTTGAAAGTGAGACTTTGCTCCAGGAAAAAATCGAAATAAGAATATTTATTTTACTTAAAAATTTTGAATTTATTTGTAACTTAATCTTAACCTAATGCACTTATTCTTTTATTTTCGTAGATTGATTCATTTAACTTTCTATGATAAGACATTTTGAGCGAAAGATGTGCTCCGTACGCGACAAGAATCAAATGCGGTGCTAGATTTGACTGACGAAGAAAAAAACAAGAAGATTTTTCTAAAATATTTCAACAAATGGACGTCATTCTCATATGTCCTCTCTACCTTGAGACAGCCAAGGTGCATTCGAATTCTGGTCTAGCTTGGGTACAAACTACAAATTGAAACAAAGACGTCGTTTATACTGAGCTAATATCAGAATTAATCATATCCATTTTGAAATCATTAGCAAATCCTGCAATCTGATTGGCTACAAAGTGTGCGATTTAAGCATTAATTGCACTATTTTGAATCATTAATTGCATCATTTTGTCAAACAATCACTTTTGAAGCTACATATAACTGTTGAGTATTTTAATATATTAAGTTTCAAAATGGAAATGATTAATAGGTAATAGAACTGAGTGTCTTGCAATTTTGGGCAGAAATCACACTCGTGATTAACAAATTGCACTCCCGCTGCGCGGTCGTGCAATTTTGTAATCACTCTTGCGATTTCAGCCCAAATTGCACTCAACTCAGTTCTATTACCATTATGGATAGACCCCTTGCAGCACGTCGTAATGCAGCTTAATTTGGAGGAAAAACTAATAGGTTCAATAATTCTCAGGAGATTGAAATTCTTTTGTTTTGTCCTCCAAATTGAGCTGCTTTGACGTCACGTGAAAGGTGTGTATCGGTAATATGTTCCATATCCCAGAAAAGGCCTGTGGTGGATTCTGGTCTAGATTTAGTACGAAAAACACCATATGAGAAATAAAAACAAGTGACTGATGTTTGTACCCAAGCGAGATCAGAATCCACACTACCCCATTCTATGAAGACGAAGTATTTACAACAACGATTGAATGAGAATGTAAATATTGCATCTTTCTTCTATGTTATGGAATAATTGACCAGTGTGTAAATGACTTAATTATCCAGGAGGAAAAACTTGGTTCATTACATCCGGGTATCTACTTTGGCGTTTCCATGGAAACTTATTAGCAAAGACACCGAGAAAACACGAGTTTGACGAAAATCAGTCAGACGGATTATTGAAGTCTGTTGTGATTTGAAATAATAATGATTTGTTAGCAAATTTTTATTCTACTGAGGAAAAAAATGTACAAAATGTACATGAAAACCTGTATACCCTAAGCTTTCATACTTGGTATGTTACTAAAACTATGATGTTACTAAAACTATTGCTATTAGAAAAACAGGACAGAAAAATTTTCCATAAACTGAAAATGATGAACAATCATCCATTGTATCTTCTTCATTAATCTTCCACGAATTAAGAAGACCAAATATCATCTAAGGAAGAACCAATCACTGCACCCTAAAGTCAATACAGATAGATTTAAGAACTCATAGGATTATATTTAAATATGATCTAGCTGTTTAATCTCAATGTATAACTTTTGCTAAGCAACTTTGCCTTTTTGGAATCCATATCAGGGTCAGCTTATTACTTGTTATGTAAAATAAGATATGTACATTTATCTTATTTAATTAAAGACCATTGATTGATTGATTGTTATTAGTTTCTATCGTTTATAATGTCAACTGACGGCCTTTTATTCTGATATAAAAAGGTGCACACCACCTATCAGTCAGAAACGACAAGAATTTCGGCATATATTTTAAATCAAACACACAAAAACTACAATTTTTGATTGAGTACCTTGTTCCGCTCGAATCTTCCCCGACCCCACAAGTTACCCGCAAGGCGGAACCTGGCGGAACGCTTGGCTAACGAGGCTACGTAGTTTCGCAGAAATACAACACACGTCTCCTTGTAGTAATCCTGATCATATCAACATGGGAAGTTTTCTTGAGGAGTTCAAACAAGATGTCCAGTGTACCTTGTGTAATGATACACTTACTGAACCCAAGATCTTGTCGTGTTTTCACACATTTTGTAAGCCTTGCATCAAAAGACAAGCCCAGCTGATCAAGGAAGTCAACGTCTTTGAGTGTCCTCAGTGTAAATCACAAACTCCTCTGCCAAAACTGAACAGCGTAGAAGATCTAAAACCAAGTCCATTGCACTCAAGGATGTTGAAGGTGTTGGAGTTCATAGAAAGTGAGAAGGTTTGTTCTGTTTCTGGGAGTCATCCACCAGCATCTTGGCATTGTTTTGACTGTGATCGCTCGTTGTGTGACGAATGCGAGAAGAGCCATTTAGTGTTTATCAAAGATCACAAAGTTGTATCTCTCGTAGAGATAAAAGAAGAAGACATCAAACTGATGGTGAGCAGAGAAACTAACTGTATAAAACATGCTGATAAAGCTGTGGAATTATTCTGTAAAAACTGCAAACAGAATATCTGCATAGAGTGCTTGAAAGATTGTCATGATGAGCATTCGACGGTTAGTTTGGGGAAGTATACATCGAAAAATAAAGCTCATCTTTCTAAACAACTGGAGGAGTTAAAAGTGCTTGAACAAAAAATGGAAAAGCAGGTCGAAATAATCGAAGAGGAGACAAGTGAATTGAAGACCTATTGCGAAGAAACTAAGCTTTTGGTGAAGAAAAGATTGCAAATAATGTTAGATAGGCTGCAAAACCATGCGAAGGAGTTGTTGAAGCAAATCGATGAGAGTGTTGATAGAGCCGAGAGAAGAAAGGTCAAAGGTCAGTCTGTGCTTGATCAGACACGCGGAGCAATTGAATACATGAAGAAACTGATAGAACAAGGTGTTGCAAGTGAAGTGGTTGAGAACAAGGACATGAAGAAAACCTGTCACTCCTCTGTTGATTGTGTCGTTGGAGAGCACTCGGACGTTTTGTTCCTTGCTAATGAAGAGCTTACGAAACAAGTAAAATCTGGGCTCGGAGTAATGATAATAGTGAAAAGGACAGATCCCAGCATGAGCAGTGTTGACATATTTAATTATTATCGTATCATACAAGGAAAGAAAGGGACACTGATTGTGACAACGAAAACTAAATACGGAAAGCTCAACGATAATCCATACGATGTTATCAATGTTCAAATCTATCCTTTGGATAAAGTAGAAAAGTTTGAAAAGAAGATAACGAATCCCGGAAATATAGAAGTGGAGTTCATACCTAAAGTAGCTGGTCAACTGACAGCCGAGGTTCAAGTGAATGGGATTCATGTATCTAACAGTCCACTAGTGATAAATGTGAAACCAAACTTATATACTTGGGCCAACATGTACTAAACTACTTAACAATTAGAAGACGAACTCGAGATTTCTATCGGCTGATAGTTGACGAGGGGCTCCGGCCCCGAGTCAACTATCAAAGCCGATAGAAATCGAGAGTGAGTCTTCTAATTGTTTTAGTAAAAATCTCAACTAAACTATACTATACTAAACTAAACTAAACTTCACAAAAGCGCGAAGGAAAAGCCGCCATTTTTTCAAAACAAGTCCGGCTTTCTCTACCCACTATCTATCGGCTGATAGATAGTGAGTACGTTAGCCAATCAGAATGCAGGATTTGCAATAGTATAGTAGTAGAATTTTACTAATATCTGATAGATATCTGCAATGACATATCCAGGTTCATGTTAAGGGAGGTGGCTGTTGCCTATAGAAGGCAGTATATAGCTTATTTTCTCTCTATTCTTCTTTTTTAAATTCCGAAAGACGGGGTGGGGGGGGGGGGGGGGGTAGCCACCCAATCCACCCTCTTGATCTGCATGTGATCCGACTTAAACTTTTTTTAAAAAGTACGATAGTTTAAAGTGAAATTTAATGCTGATTCCGAATATGAAAAGAAAAATGGGGCATCCCGAGCTCCTTTTCAAGATAACCAGCGTTTAATGGATGCAACAATTAAAAGCAAAAATTGCGCCACTGGATTAGGAAAAAATTACAACTCATAAGATAATAGTTCTTTGTGGACTTTATCATGTACAAATGCTAGCTAGTGAATATTCAACTATACTAGGGTATTTTCGAATAAAAGACAAAGAAATACATCGATTTGTCAAACTTCGCCCTTTCAGCGCTCTCAAAAATCTCACAAAGTCGAACAAAAATTCCTACAAAAATCTAATATTTCATGCGTTAGAAAAATTAATTTAAAAAAAAAATTGATATGACGTAGATTTTTAGAGTCCAGTGCAAAGTTTGAGGGGTTTTGCCCTGTTAAAGTTCAAAACGTGTATGGTTCCTCAATAAAATTTCGTATTTTACTCAGCGGTTTTTGTGAGCACGCCCATCGTTGGCTCCAATCGAGCGTTCAACAGTGTGCGTCACCTTAATGGGCAATGTGCATCAAAGCTCACAAAGCACTCTGGGAAACCGAGCCCTGCAAAAATGAAACCAAGAAATGAAATGAAATATCAGAAAAAAATTACTCGTCTGTTGAAATACTTACATTTCCATAGAAAACGTCGAAGGAAAAATTTTCAGATGAATGTTTAGAGAAGCAAACAAAGGGTAAGGACTCGGTTTCCCATCATGCTTTGTGCTAGAAATTCGAGCTCGTGCACATTGGCTATTAAACTTCGAAAAAATAGTAAGATAATGATAATGGTATTCTAGGCAACCGTAATTATTAGGTAAGCAAAATACTTGGTTTAGACGTGCTAGTATAACTTGATAAGAAATAAACAAATAATGCTTCATTATTTATTTGTGTATTTGTTTTGTTTTTATGTCGGTTCAAAATTAAAATAATCCATGTATTTGTTGAGCTGGCAGTCTTTTCTTTTTCTCTGGGCTGCTTTTAGAACCCATGGCTTTATTGCTATCCTTGAATAAATCATCCGATGAAGAAACATAGCTACTCTGGCTGACGTTGCGTGACACGGGTGACATTAAATTACCAAGAAATGGGCCTTGAGGTCACGTTTTCATAATTCCAAGAAATATGTCATGATCAGTTCAGGAATTCAAAGAAAATTTGTTTACTCGACATGGATTCCTTCCTTGAGAACCTCAAAAAAGATGTCCAATGTTCTTTGTGCAACGGTACACTGACTGATCCGAAGATCTTGCCATGTTTTCACACATTTTGTAAGCCTTGCATCGAAAGAAAAGCCGAGCTGATCGAGGAAGTCAACGTCTTCAAGTGTCCATCATGTCAAACTCTAACTGCTCTACCAGAACTAAACAACGTGGAAGATCTAAAACCCAGTGTTTTACATTCAAGAATCTTGGATGTTGTGGCCTTAGTTGAAGGTATAAAGGATTGTAAGATTTCTGAGAGTCATTCTCCAGCATCTTGGTACTGTTTAGACTGCAGTCGCTCGATGTGTGACATATGTTTAAGGAATCATACAACTTTTATTGATAGTCATAAGCTTATAAATCTCAACGAGTTAAGACTAGAAGACTTGGAATTTATTCTTAAAAGAGAAGATGATTGTACTAGATGCCATGTTGGTCAAAGAGTTGAGGTGTTTTGTCGAACCTGTCAGGCCTTGATCTGTGTGTTTTGCATGAAGCAGGAACACAGAGAACACGATTTGACATCACTAGACACATTTGCTTCTATGAAGAGAGAAATGTTATCTAAGCACTTGGAAGAGCTGGAAAATTTCATGTTAGATGAGCAGAAAGTACAAGAACAGGAAAATATTGCTTCGTTGATTAAACAAAACGGAGAAAAAGTCATACAAGAAGTCAAGGACAAAACAAATGAAGTTATAAATTATTTCAAACACAAGGAGCAGGAGTTGTTGAAGCAAATCCATAGCAAGATGGACAGAGCCATCAAAAACTTGAATATAATTCATCATATTCCAGCTCTCAAGGATTACATCAATAATGTGATGGAAAGAGGACTCGCTAGTGATATGGTCAACATACAAGAAACAGAATGCTCTGAGGATTATATATTTAGTCCTATTCCACAGAACAATATCTCAGAGATTGTCTTTGTTCTTAACGAAGAACTCTTGCAACAGGTGGCTTCAGGTATCGGTGAAATACAGACTAAGTTAAAAACAGATTATATTCCTAACCAAACTTTGCTGCAACAAGTGAACACAGGGCAGGAAGAAACACAATCTTCTTCTGAAACAGACCATAGTATGAGTACTGTTCATGTGGAGTCTGAACCAGAAGCTTTGAAACAAGGAAAACTGCTATTGTTTACTAAAACCTCTACAGGAGAACCCAGTAATGATCCAGGTGATGTTATTGATGTTAAAATCAGCCCTGAAGAAAATGTGGAAATAAAAGAAAACGATGTGAGAACTGAAGGAAAAATAGAAGTGGAGTTCATGGCTAAAGTAGCTGGTCAACTAACAGCAGAGGTTCAAGTGAATGGTAATCATGTATCTAACAGTCCACTAGTAATGAATGTGAATCCACAGGAAATGGGAATAACCAGAGAGTTCAAGATGAAAGGCGTAAGTGTAGCATCTCAAACTTTAACAGGAGTCGCTGCTAACAAAGAAAATAGCAAAATTGCAGTTGCGTATGAGTCTTGCAGTTGTGTGCATGTGTTTAACACTGATGGAGATCTCCTACTAAAGTATGGTAGGAAAGGAAGTGGAGAAAGAAAGTTGCTAAAACCAGAAGGACTAGCATTCTTGAATGAGACAGACTTAGTTATAGCTGACAATCGTAATTACAGATTATGTATTGTGAACACTACTACTGAGGCACTGGTAAAGACATTTGGTAAACTTGGTAAAGGCGAAGGAGATTTCAATGATTCTTATGGGGTGCATGTTGATGATGATGGTAACATTGTTGCATGTGACTTCCATAATGAACGTGTCCAAGTCTTCACAAGAGACGGTGACTATCAATATCAGTTTGGTTTGACCAAACAGGACAATTTCCATCCAGTTAGCGCAGTAACACACCATGAACGGTTTTACGTGAGTGATTATACGAATAATGTCATTCATGTATTTGAGAAGAAAGATGGCGTACCGACTAAAATATCGACGATTGGTGAGAAAGGCAGTGGTGATAGTCAGATGAGAGAACCATGGGGCCTGGCTATTGATAATGACCATCATCTACTGGTCTGCGACCGTGGGAATAACCGAATCCAAAAATTCACATTGGATGGTCGTTTCGTAGGAAAAACACTTGATAAACTCAAAGATCCGCGCTATATAACGGTGTTAAATGATGGTAACCTACTTGTCACTACTTTTCGATCTGGTTTGTTTGTTGTAAATAGGATCTTAGAGACAGAAAATACGACGCTTGCGACACCAACTCGGAGATCTGGACGCACGCGTAGATAGTGATTTATAGAATTTTTCTGAGGTGAAACATAGTGCATTGTGGTCTAGCTTGGGTACAAACATCTTGTGTTCATCCTGTCTTACATGGTGTCATTTGTACTCAAGCTAGACCAGGATGCATCTTGTTTATCCAACTCAAAAAAAATTCATGTCCCGCACGTTGGAATTTTAATCCTTTGAGCCCACAATCTTCCTGGACAGCGCCAGAGAACCTGATTTTTTTAAAATGAAAGCAGCTTTGTTATGTCACATCTTGACCGCAGAATTCTTACAACGAAGTCGTTAACTTTTACGATTTTAGTGTTTTATTTAATATAACTTTCATGAAGTTTTTCCTAATTCATTGATGATAAAAACGTCTGATTTGCATGTCTTCCTAGACGTATTTATTTATTCATGTATGCATATAACTAGCTAATGTTGTCATAAAATATTAAATATTTATAGGTTATTAGTTTGTGTGCTGAGATAAAATGTTCCCCACCCCCTCCCCCCAACTAAGTAAACTTTGGGTGCCATTGATCGTGTGAAAAGCATACCAACGGAATGCATTAAAAAATCATTACCATCTGACGAATGTTTTAGAATAATCGAGACTGGACAATAAGTTGAAAAAATACTTATCGATCTGACCCAAGGATTCATGATCACAGTTCGAGTTATAATTACAGAATTTTGAAGAAAACGAAATCGTACCCCTAACTGTTTAATATCTAGAACTGGTTGCAGCATAAATCATGTTCTAGGATACAGTATAAATATTTGTTTACAAGTGATATTAGAATATATTCAATAGCATTGCTCACCTTATTAGCGATAGCAACAGAGATCTTGTTCGAGCCATATTTGTTTCAAAATGATGCTTGAAGCCTTACTTTTCAACGTCCTAGGCTAGAACTATACTAGAAGAATTTGTGGGACCTGAAATTCTACTAATTTGAAACTTCTAAACTGGAAAAATACTGGAAGAACTTAACCAGGAAAGTTTTTTGTTGTGTCATGACCACCACTGCAACACGCAGACTCAGTTGTACATTGCTAACAATTGCTAATTATTGTTCTTCTTTGTTCTTAATACTCTTGTAAGAATGCTTTCCCGTGCTTGTGCATGCTAGTGTTATGTTGATGTTGTGAGTGTGAAAAGGCGTTCTTAATGTTCAAAAGATACGCAATAGATTTCCATAGATATCACAAGTCCATCAGGGTTTATTATTATTATTTTTTTTTTAAGTAATGCGCTTTTTAATCAAGCTCCGAAAATACGAAATGTAAACAGTCTACTGCTATCAGCAGTTTATTCAAGGATTTTTTTAAAGGACTTTTTATCCTAAAATTTGTTCACTTGTAAGTCTTTCTTCCTGATATGCATCACTGGATCCACCCCCTTCGTCTCTGAGGCAAATGTGCCTCCGAAAGAAAACAAATTGTAAGGCCTTGAGTTGTAGTTGAAGCTCAGTTCGTCAACGAGTATAATTGTAAATCGCTTTGCTTCTTTACAAGCCCCCTGCTCTGACGAGATGGCACATCAATAGAAAGATCAATCACCCTCCCCATTGGGCACTTAGATTAACGCTTTTCAACGAGTTTTAAGTTGGTTTTAATGCACAATCATAACAAGATAATTCGGTTTTTAAACGTCTCCATCTGGCCGGGATCTTAATGCTTAAAGCGGCGGGCGTCCAACACAATAAAGGGTTTTCTCTGTAGGGTGCTTGGATTATGGAGGCTGGTATTTCATCTGGGAATCATTGCGCCTCAATTTAGGGGAAAGAAAATTGGTTTTTCGCAAAGCAATTTTTGGACAAACGTTTGACAGGAATGTTGATGTTGCAATAAGTTTTAATTCCTTGAAATTCTAGCCAAAGGTAAGGAAAATTACTTAAAATATTTTGCATAGACAAAAAGAAATATTGATTCCATGATCATATGCAAAACATTATTTGAAACACATTGCTTTAACCTGCTTTTGGCTTCACAGACCTCTGGCACTATAATTTATCACAAAGACTCGAGCCGCTATTCAATAAACGTATTTTCAAAAAGAGGTTAAGTTGGAGGGCCATGGGAAAATAAATTGTTTAAAGCATTTGTCCAACTTTCAGATGGCAGATTTAGTGGGCTATTCCTATGCATTATGAGGGGTTTCCGTGGTCAGTTACGGTATCATACAACTTCTTGTAGCAGAAGCAGCAGCAGCAGCAGCAGCAGCAGCAGCAGCAGCAGTAGCAGTAGCAGTATTTTTTTGACATCAGTTTAGGTATAAAGACGTGAAAGATTTCATGCAGATAAGTAAAATTCGACTTGTCGGACAAACATAGTCAAAACACACGCTAAGTTTACGTTAACCAATGCTGGTGTTCCATAATAACTCTGTTCTTACGCATACGTTGCCCAGATGTTTTTAAAAAGACGTACGTTAACCACGGGAAGCCCTTTTAGAGTCACGGTAGGGCGCGCCTTTAAATTTCTCGTCATGCAAAATATTATTTTCAAATATATCCTCCGATTTTGGAGCTCCTACTTAGGGCAATGCTCACCCACAGTCTATTTTTGACTTTGTGATGCAATTTTCACGAGTTTACCACAAAGCAATTCAAAAATATCAACCACCTTTTTGATGGAGATTTGATGACAGTCATCAATTCATAATTTCTTCTGCTTTTCATTAATTTTATCACGAAATTACCCGAGAAAAACAATCCTTCTCGTTTGGTCTTTGATTTATACAAAGACATCGGCTGCTTCCAAATCCAGAACTCCGACTCCTTAGACTGTGAATCAGGTGTTTAGATGGTGAGAGTGTCATAGTTTGGATTCCTTTAAACGTGTTACATCAATTTGGGGAACAAAATCTTATATAGAGGACAAACGTGTTTATCGAATAAAAATAATTTTAAACAAAAATAATTGGAAAACTTTTTTTGGCACACATTTTTCTCCTTCTCTGCTCAAAGGTCCTTTGAAAATGACACCAGATTCATCAACTTGTTAACTGAAATTATTCACGAATCAAACTGATTACAGACGAAAGTCGTCAATTTTCCGGCCTATTTAATGAAAATCTTGCCAAAGGCAAGCATTGGAATCTCGGAATTCATGTCTTCTTTAAAACAATTAGTCAAATACCTTCACGTCATCAATCATCGTCATTATGCAACACTTGACTGGCTTTCCGATGCAGCTTTTATTTACGACAAAAAGTGGTCCTTGCCGTTTCATTAATTATGATGACTTGAGATCTGAAAATACTTGGCAGACTAATTAACCCACCCACGGTGTAGTATACTTGTAATTAACTGATACCCATGCCAATAAAGGGTGCAACACTTGGAACACTTTATCAGAGCATCACTCGACACACAGCTGCAAGGGTAACTTTTCCCTGTACCACGAATCTTTAATTCCAATTGACAAGTTTATTTTAGCGGCTAATATCTTAATATCGTAATATGTTTTGATTTCTTCTTATTTAGATTTAAAGTGGTTTAAAGTGTTGGGACGTACTAACAAGATGAGCGGAAAAACTTTGGTGATACTTGCTGTCCTGCTCATAGCTGGGCTCGCCGCAGCAAGGAACCTCATCCCAAAAGTGAGTATATCGCAGTCAGAATTAAACTTATCACAAAAATACATAATTTTATTTAATAAATTAGGCAGGTTCATACTCGGGCACTCAGGCAAGATAGAGCTAGAGAATATGCTAGATATTTTAAGAAATGCAAAAGAATTTTAATTCTTCATGAGACACGAGTAGAGAGAGTTTTAATCACGAAACAAAGACTTTCTCCATCTTTTTAGTCAAATGACAACTATATCTTTCATTTCGAAACCATTCGCTATTGACTAGTAAGTACATTCAACAGAAACTAATCGATGCAAATATGTGCCTTCAAGGTGTTCACTAATACCTAAAAACTAGTTTCTTGGGGGTGATCGAAGCAAAATTATTTCACTAGTGTAGGGGAAATGCTGAAGTAAGGGTACAAATGATTTTCATATATTTCTGGTTCAAATAAGTAGACATTATTATATATAAAGTATTTCTAGAAGTTTCCTAAATTTAAGACATGACTGAGTTACATAGAAATTAATTTGTTTTGCATTCATTGAGTGCGCTAGTGCTTTGTTTTGTTGTATAATAATAATATTCATTTCAAAACAACTAAACTAATATTCAAAGTTTTTGAACCATAAAATAACGCCACAGGCTCAGATAGCACAGTTGGAGTTGTGTTGTGTTTAGGTTATTAGAACTTGACTAGAAACGGGGATTTTTTTTAGGTGAGTACTTCCCATAACAATTTGGCTGTTTGATTATTAGGTTTTTGGACATGCGCAATTGCGTAAATGAGTCCCACATGGGAAAGCAATTTGGGAGATGAAATGATGGATTTCGATTTGTTAGTAATGTATTCAATATGTTCAACGATTCGTTGAAAGAAACGACAAAAATATTGGCTTCCATAGGAAAATACAAGGTTATGATCATGCGCAATAGAGTGAATACGTCCCACATGGGAAGGCAATTAAGATGATTTAATCAATTTTGATTTATCTGTTATTTAATTAACTCAATATGCATAATGAGATGTTAAGCGAACTGATATGAAACAAACAGTCTATTATAAGATGAATAATAACTAGCAGCGCACCCGATAAAAAACGGACCTCAGATAAGCTTGTTCCCATTTCAAAGCACGTCAGTCTCGTGTGTATTTTTCTTTCATTTGTTTCATCATTTCATTCTAAATAAAAAATATTTTTCTCAAGGAAATGGAACTTGGTCTGAAACAGTAAAAAAAGATTGTTTATACGCAAATATCATTTTCACGATGTACATCAGTCTCATGCGAAATGCGGTGTTAGTGTACCTAACTGCTGTCCCTGCATTCTGATTGGATGAGCAAAGTACTCGCTGTGATTGGTTCAATGGACATACCGTGAGCCACTTGACGTCATTTTCCTGTCTCGTACGCAATTTTGACCACCATTTGAAGCAGATGGTGAAATCCAAACTCTTTCACAAGATGAAACCCACCATTTTTTAACAAAAAAAAAAAAAAAAAAACACTTTTCGAAGTGTTTTACCATAAATGTGAGGTAGTAAAATCAACACAAAAGTCTCATTTTTTCTTATTTTCTTTTTTGCAGAATGTCAAACAAAACGTTCGTGTCAAGCGTAACCCCTGTGATATTATGGGAGATTGGTGCTCTAGTGATGATGAATGTAAAGGAGTCTGCGAAGGCTTTCCTCTCTTTTGCTACAGTTCTACATGTACTATAGACAATTGGCAGAATCCATACCGAAAAAAGCGAAGCATCTCTTCGCAAGAAACACCTAAATTGAACATGTAATGGACACATATTTAGAATATAATGGAGTATATTTAGAATACATTACGATTGCCTCGAAAAAGACCTCTTTACCTTGGGCGTAGAGTTTTCCATTGCAAACCCTAGAGTAACCTGCGTTTCTTTATTTAACGGTTGTTCATGAGATCTAGGAGACACATGAATTTGGATACAACTTATTCAAAGAACCTTATTTTCAAGAGAAAGACACCTGGTCTGAAATGCATGAGAAAACATTACGTTCAAGCTAGGTAAAGAGGTCTTACTAATAAACATATTACGCTAAACTTGCTTCAATAATCAATTACTGGGGAAAACAAACAGATCTAGAAGCCTACACGGTTAAAGATTTGGTAATCAGGCATATTCGTATCAATTTAATAAACAGAAGCCTTATAAAACACATCGTAAAAAATATATTGCATGACTTTATTTTTGTACTAATGTAACAATAGCCAAATCGTACGGTTTCTTAACTAAATGCTATTATTGTAATATCAATGTAATTAATATCTACATTCCTAGGCCTACCCAGGATACTAGTTGGTTGCCCAGTATAGGGTTATCAATACAATATAAACTTGGTATATACAACAACAGAAAAAAAACTATCTGGCAAAATGAGTAAATGTATACAATGCTGTCACTTCGCTTCTCGCGCTCTGATTGGTTCAAAAACCGCAAGATTTTGATATTAAGTTTTGAGTTTAGATTGTAAACCTCTTGAGTTAAATTTGAATCTTGTGCGCACCGCTTAAGCATATGTATACAATTTGAATCCATGTAGTAAATATTGATATAATCTACTGTAGTTATAAGTATAGTAAGTTTTTTCCTTATTCTGACGATATTTGATTATTTTTTTTGCATGCTTAGCGTCAATGAATTCTTGGAAACGTAATAAATGCACGCATGCGCAAACGTTATCTCGGGTGTCTGCGTTTTGATCTAAATTTTTGAGAAACCTCTTCAGAACTTTTAAAACCCAACGACATGCATGTGGAACATGTACGCATTATTTTACAAAGAAAACACCAGAGCAATAAGTACTTACAAGTAACTGACCGTCTTTTAAAACTGCTATATAAGAAGGTTTCTGTATGTTATTGGCACTCCTCTTAACAAAACGACCATCCAATGTGAACTTTTGAATGCGGTTATTTCCACGATCACAGACCAGTAGATTATGGTCATTATCAATAGCCAGGCCCCATGGTTCACTCAGCTGACCAGCAGCACTGCCTTTCTCACCAATCGTTGATATCCTAGTCATTACACCATCTTTCTTCTCAAATACATAAATAACGCAGTAGACAGAATCGCTGACGTAAAACCGTCCACCATGTGTTACTACGCTGACAGGATGCAAAGGGTCACGATTTGTGTAACCAAACTGAGGAGATCTGCCAAAATGATATTGATAGTCACAGTCTTTTGTGAAGACTTGAACACGAGGATAATTATATCCATTATCACAAATGATGATGTTATCGGCATCAACATGTACTCCACGTGGAGAAGTAAACTGTCCATTGCCTCTACCATAGCTACCAAAGGTTTTTACGGATGTCCCTTTTGCAATGTTCACTATACATATTCTATGATTACCACTGTCTGCTATAACTAAGTCTGTATCATTCAAAAAAGCCAAACCTTCAGGATTATTTAACTGACTCTGTCCATTACCTTGACTGCCATACGTCAGTAAGAGATCTCCATCAGTGTTGAATACATGCACACAATGAGAAAACCCATCTGCAATAGAGACTCTGTTATTTCCTTTGTTGACTGCTATCCCATTAATATCCAAAGTTTCTATTTTTCTTCCTTTCATCTTAAACTCTTTCGTTATTTCCATTTCTTGGGCTTCTACATTCATCACCAGTGGACAGTTAGATACATGATTCCCATTCACTTGAACCTCTGCTGTCAGTTGACCAGCTACTTTAGCCATGAACTCCACTTCTATTTTACCTTCAGTTCTCACATAGTTTTCTTTTATTTCCACATTTTCTTCAGGGCTGATTTTAACATCAATAACATCACCTGGATCATGATTGGGTTCTCCTGTAGATGTTTTAGTCATCAATAGCAGTTTTCCTTGTTTCAAGGCTACTGGCTCAGACTCCATTTGAATAGTACTCATACTATAGTCTGTTTTAGAGTAGGACTGTATTTCTCCCAGCCCTGTGTTCACTTGTTGCAGCAAGGTTTGGTTAGGAATGAAGGCAAGTCCTGAGCATTTTTTGATAGGGCTGAAAATGAAATCCTCAGAGCATTCTGTCTCTTGAATGTTCATCATTTCACTTGCCAGTCCTCTTTCCATCACATTATTGATGTATTCCTTGACGGCTGGAATATGATGAATTATATTCAAGTTTTTGGTGGCTCTGTCCATCTTGCTATGGATTTGCTTCAGAATTTCTCTTTCCCTTTCACGTAATTTTTCAATCGTTCTCGCTATGTTTTCCTTCACTTCTCTTATAGCTCTTTCTCCATCTTCTTGTATTTTGTGCGCAATCTCTTCTTGTTCCTGTCTTTCCTTGTCATTGAATCTCAACTGCTCCAGTACTTGTAGATGCTTGTACAACAATGCCCTCTTCAGTAAGACGAGCTTGTCTAATGACATAATCTTGTGATCTTTATGGCCTGTCTTCCAGCAGCTCAAACAGATGATATCATCACAATCTTCGCAATAAAGCTCCAACATTTCATTCAAGTGGGTTGTACAGTTAATCTCCTTCTTCAGCATAGATTCGAGGTCTTCGTTTTTCATATCATTAACACGAATGAGTTTGTGATGTTTCAGTTTGGTAAACGCAGAATGACCCTTGACACAATCTTCACAGATCGATTGATCACAATCCAAGCAATACCAAACTGCTCCTGAATGACTATCAGAAACAGAACAAACCTTTTCGCTTTCAATAGTAGTCAGAATTTGCGACATTCTAGAGTGGAGTGGACTTGTCTTCAGACTCTCCAAGCCGCTTTCTTGTGGTAAAGTAGTTTCTGATTTACATTTAGGACACTTAAAGACGATGAATTCTTCGATCAGCTCGGCGTGTCTTTTGATACAAGGCTTACAAAATGTATGAAAACATTGCAGAATCTTGGGTTCAGTAAGTGTATCATTACACAAGGTACACTGGACATTCCCTTTGAGGTTTTCAAGGATGGAATCCATGGCGAGTATTATTAGCCTAGACAGTGACTGATCAGTTGTCCAAGCCACGCTGCTTCTCGGAATTTAGACCACGTGACGTAAGATCATTTCTTGCGTGACAATTTAAAGACATTGTCACACAAGGTTAAACTAATGATGAACAAGGCAGAAATATACCTTTTTAGCTTGGGTGGTTTCTTGTCTCATTTCAGACCACGTCTCATTCTCTTGAGAATAAGATTCTTTGTTTGAGGTGAATCCATATTCATGTGTCTTCTAATGCACAACCGCCTAACAAAGAATTGATACTTTTGGAAATGCCGGACACGTGGGCTGAAATGGGACAACAAACCGCCCAAGCTAAAAAGGTCTATTGTTCTCGGACAGATTCTATGCAAGCACTCCCAAGTTTAATTTATGTTCATCCTACGATGGTAAGAATCGGCAAACATCAACTTGCTAAACTAATAATAAATAGTCATAATTACTGGGTTTCAATCAGCTGATAAGTCTTTGAATCTCATTATCTTCTTCAAATGGTCGTCAAACACTGACCACCATGTTTTGTCAGCCAGAAAGAAGTATTATATTGAAAACTTGCAATTCATAACATTCTGCACGAGACACAGAAATACCATTTATTTCTACATTTGAAAATTTCACAGAGGAACCCACTCTTCTGTGCAGAACCGGTCTTTGCACAAATAAGGAGGTGATATACGAACAAAGTATCAAAAAAGGGTATTAATACTAAGTTTCAGCATGAATATCCAGCTAGTCGTACTGATGGTGCACGCGGCTGCTCCATGGCTTTGATGCACTGTCTTATCTTGTCCTTCTTGCTCTTCGATGCTTGTTTAGCATCTTTGATAGCTTATGTGCTTTTCGGTGTTGCACATGGGATCTTCGCTTATCAAAATAATCATCTTTAAAGCAAAAGGAACAACAATTTAAGAATACACTTTGGATGAATTGAAAGGGGGAGGGATAAAAAATAACTAAAGACAGATAATGCCCCCCCCCCAAGTTAAAATGTCGATCAAGGAGAAAATCGTGAAGGTCTGTTTTCCGCGGTCCCTTGTACCAATTATTAACATGCATTGCTATCGTTTCATGGTTTTTATTCTTACCTGTAAAGACGTATTCGTCTTTATTACCATTACTGGGAGGACTGTGAAAGAACTCGATCCCAGCTAACTCTTTTTCTTTAACCTGGGTACCCTGGGTCGAGTCGGTATCATCTCTCGACGACTCATCAAGACTTTTGTCAGAAAGTCCAAAATACTGCTTTTCAGATTTTGGTTCATCGATTGTTGTTAACTGCACATCTTTGTCATCATCTTGAAAACTAGAACGACTTAGGGTTTTACCCTCGGTATCCAAATCTAGGTTGGGTGTTTCGCCTATGTTTACGTAACTGCTTTCAGTCGGTGATTCTGGCACATCAACGGTTATTTGTTGATCAGTGGCGTCCTCTGTGGCTGTTTTGGACAGCGACATTTCGGGGTTTTCCTTGGTATCTTTTTCCGTTTGCGGTTCATTTTCTGTATCTGTGATAGCTATCTTGTGATTGATTCTGTTATTGGGATACTGTTCAAGATGTTCTGCGACTCTCTTATTGTTATCAGTGTCATTGCTTATGGCGTTTTCGGTAGCTGAAAGTTGCAAAGACATTCGTATGAGGTAATAATGTTGCTGCTGCTGCTGCTGCTGCAGATGATGATGTTGAACAGGATGGGAATAATAATTATCGTGTATTATATAACATTGCTAATAAAAACAATGAGGATGAGAAAATGGTCAACAACACAGATAACCCAGGAACAACTAAAGACACGAAAGGGGTAGGCTACGTTGATTTTGTTTCCCTTTAACACCTCACCAATACCCCCGAGATTTTAACAAGACATGTTATAAATGTCACGAAAGTGCTTTGGTCTCCAGTCACCAAGTTTATGCCAAACCCTCCCCTCCCCCATTGAAAATTGCTCAAAGTTCATTTACCTGGTTCCAAAGGTCCCCCATTGTTGGAATTTCCATCGTTTTCATCGCTCACTATAACAGCAAAACGGACAGGATCATATTATTTTTGTCTTTCTTAAGACTCTATGCCTACTCTCTATAAAATATATGTGATGACGGTATATCAATATTTGTACACCATAAATCTATTTTAAAAGAGCACTTGGCCTCTCTACACTGACGTTACAGCACGGCCAAGTATATCCGTTTCAGGATACTGATTGGTTCCGTTGATGAAGGATCTTGCGTTACATGATTAGCTGGTCGGACATATATTTGTTTAAGGTTGAAAAGATGAAACTTGCTCTATCAAGACGCTTACCTTCAATTACTTCTTGTTTGGATTTTAGCTGACCTGCTACACGTTTATCCGAATGGGATTCCTGTGGTGCGTCTATCAATATAAACAAATCTTAGCTAGGAACTACGAGCCCGCTGTTCGTTATCAAATGAAGGCATTCAGTAGATAACTCTTAAAAACTAAACAATACCGTGTTTTCCTCCAAATGTCTGGTGTTCAGTTCACTTTTGACCAATCAGCGTACGACACAGTTCTTAATTTCAACACAATTTTCATTTTTTGAATCACTGATATTGGTTCGAGTTCTCATGTTATTCAATGTGTTTATTGGTGTGGCGCATCAGCCTGTAATCCAGATTTTTCTCCAAAAGGCTCGATTAAACCTGATATTATTATCATTATTATTATTATTATTATTATTATTATTATTATTATTATTATTATTATTATTATTATTATTATTGAGTCTAGATCTCCACTGTAGCATCGATTCGGGATCACTATTCAATTTTTATGAAAATAGAGATGCTTTGGCAAAATATTTTAGATTAATAGATAAATATCAGTTTCTATCTTCCTATGTTTTTGCAACAAATGTGTGATTTTTTTATTTTGCTATACTCCATGTGTTTTAAGAAGTGGCGTATTTAGAAAAATGTAATAAAGTTGGTGACAATTCGCATTTCCCCCCTTCCCCATTAGTAAAACTTTTTTTTTCCTTGCGAAAATTATATGGAATGTTATTGGTATAAAAGATTCGTAAGACTTGTAATTTACCGGCTATTTGTGTTGAATTCAGTACCTAAAGAAAGTAATGAGATGATGTGCAATCATTTTGGTGCATGCGTTCTGGTATACCTCGGATACGAAAACGCCATATAAGACATATGATGAAAATTTGATGGAACCCAAACTAGACCAGAATGCATCTAAAAGTTGTTACTTCCAATTTTCTCGACATTTTGTTGTTGTATGTGTTACTATGGTTACTGTCTACACAAACGTTTTGTCCAGTGCCCGCGCAGCCCACGAATATCCAACCACATCTTTTTGCCAGTTAAGTGTATGTTTTGTAATCCAACATGGCAGTTTTTTAAAATAAATAGGTAGAAAGAAGTCAAAACTGGAGTGCTTTTTAATCCAATTTACTGACAACTCTGTCTTTGACTTTTTGATAGTATTTATTTGTTATCATTAGGTAATCTTTTACATTTCAATAAACGAAGTTTGATCCATTTTCTTGCTCGAAAGCGTATGGCACTAATTCGGTTTCCCTAGCAAAATGTCTTTAAATGTGAATGGTAATTGGTTATCAGAGTCTTCCTTACGGACTTGTTTTAGTACTTTTCAACGAATTCTGCTGGAACATTTCCATTTTTACCTTGGACTACTTCCTCTGTAGGCTCTACATGGGCGCAATCTGGTTGTTTGCAGTAGGACTCTCCCTCGGGGTTTGGTTTCGATTCGTTGGATTCACCAGCTGGCTCGACATTGGTGTTATATCTGTCACAATAGTTCATGGCAGCGGATACTTGATCTTTATTCAGAGCCATATTGTAGATCTGTATGCAAGCGATTCTTCCTTTGAAGTATCTGGTATCTCCTTTCTTTGCCCCAATACGGATAGCGTAGTTAGTAGCGATATCAAACTTGCCGATGTTATTCGATGCTGCCTGGTTCCCATCGACCCACAATGAAACCACTCCACTTGATGAATCATATGAGAATCCCAAAGATTTCCATTGATTTTTTTGAAGATTAGTTTCCAAATGGGTTGTAAAACCCAGATTTTCTCTTTTAGTAACACGAACGAAGAGCTTTGGACCGTTTACAATCCAGAAATGTACCCCCCAGCCGTCAATTTTGTAATTGAATAGCGGACCTTTCTGCTGAATAAACACTTTGGCCAGGATAGTTATAGATCCTTTGATATCCAATACGCCATTTTCATTGTTAGGTATCTCAATGTAGCTGTTTGCATTGCCTTGGAACTGGTAGCTTCCACTAGCTTGGCCCTTGTATCCTTGAGCAAGAACAACATTGCTAGCAACGCCTTCGGGTGCTTTGCCAATGGCATCTCTTGTCTTGAACTGGTTATTGAAGGGATAGACGGCTAACGGCTGGACTCCTAAAAAGCCATTAAAATTAATAATAGTATCAGGGTTCGTGCACGATTCCTCAGAATGATTCCAGGGGTTTCTTGGGATTATATAAAATGGACAAATCCATTTGACAAGCATTTGAATCAGTAAACTGATACAATCCATATAATCCAACAAGTTATAATTGTCACTTATGTTGCTAAGAACGTTTCTTAGGCTATTAGTTTTTTAAGGGCTTAAAAGGGTTTCTCAAGTATCCTTTTTAAGAGATTTTCAAATTTTCAAGTCCTGTTGTGCAGCACGAACCCTGTGAGGACCCTCCTGAAAATCATCACCGATGAGTATGGCTTCCTCGTTAAATATAATAATAATTAAAAAAAAGTCACGGCAACGGTTGCCATCAAGTGCTTAAAATGACGTGTCACGTGTCTTTGTGCGCACAGAAGGTCGCATGGTCAGTCGTTTCGTTAGGTTATTGACACCAGGGCGTCGATAGCATAAGCAAGATGTCATGGTGTGTCGACCGGTTGTATCGTCAAAACCTTGTACTATTATTGTTGTTAGTTGCATCAGTGGTTAAGTTGAGAAGACGAGCAATGTTATTAGCTCAGTTACCATGTCTTGTCTAGCATTCTTATAGGTATAGGGTTATATAACTTGATCAGTGACAGCCTTGAAGACTTTCGGCCACCACCACGCTGTCCTTTAGTCCCTTAATTACGTGGCTGACTGAGTTGAGTTTGAGTATTTTGTTAATTATTAACCGTTCGAAGAATCGAGATGTTACAGAGCTGACAGTTGCTAAATATATGTAAGTCAGTTTCTGATTGATCAAAAGTGAGTTAGTTAATTGTTACATATAGTCCGTAAGATTCTGTAAGTCAGTTTCTTATTGGTCAAAAGTGAGTTAGTTAATTGTTACATATAGTCCGTAAGATTCTGTAAGTCAGTTTCTTATTGGTCAAAAGTGAGTTAGTTAATTGTTACATATAGTCCGTAAGATTCTGTAAGTCAGTTTCTGATTGGTCAAAAGGGAGTTAGTTAGTTGTTACATATAGTCCGTAAGATTCTGTAAGGCAGTTTCTTATTGGTCAAAAGTGAGTTAGTTAATTGTTACATATAGTCCGTAAGATTCTGTAAGTCAGTTTCTTATTGGTCAAAAGTGAGTTAGTTAATTGTTACATATAGTCCGTAAGATTCTGTAAGTCAGTTTCTTATTGGTCAAAAGTGAGTTAGTTAATTGTTACATATAGTCCGTAAGATTCTGTAAGTCAGTTTCTGATTGGTCAAAAGTGAGTTAGTTAATTGTTACATATAGTCCGTAAGATTCTGTAAGGCAGTTTCTTATTGGTCAAAAGTGAGTTAGTTAATTGTTACATATAGTCCGTAAGATTCTGTAAGTCAGTTTCTGATTGGTCAAAAGTGAGTTAGTTAATTGTTACATATAGTCCGTAAGATTCTGTAAGTCAGTTTCTGATTGGTCAAAAGTGAGTTAGTTAATTGTTACATATAGTACATATATATTAAGGTGCTCTTTTCATTTCTGATGTTCATTTTTGACACAGCTGTTCCATTTAAGGGGTAAGGTCACGTGACCTGTTGTTGCAAAAGGCCCTATAATTGCTCATTTATCTAGTACTAGCTACTAATCAACTTACCGGCTCCTTGTGATGAACCAGTGACAAAACATGGAAGATAAAAAGGAAAGAAGAAAAATAAAGATATTAGTAATACAACCACATGCATAGCAATGTTCTAGATTTGTTGGGTCAATGGTGTTTAGCCCATTCCAGTTTGAGCGAGAACCACAGGACTTTTAATTCTCAATAGCATTCACCTTCGATCGCAAAGTTCTTACTGCTAAGCCAGGCAGTATAGACCCCTTGCACGTGACGCCAGAGCAGCTCAATTTGGAGGGCAAAACAAAAGAATTTTAATCTCCTGAGAATTGGAAACCTATTGTTTTGTCCTCCAAACTGACGTGCTGCAAGGGGTCTATTCCAGCCGATGGGCGTCAACAATTCGAAACAATATAGCAATAATAATAATAACAATGTTAAAAGTCAAACCTGATGAGCCAGTTGTTACTGAACCTAAAAAGAGAGATAGGGAGAAAGTGATAACCAATATTAATGGATTTGAACATGAGGGAGACAAATGAACGTTATTGGGACATGCAGAGTCAAAGAACCAAAATGGCCACCATGTTGGATGACATGGCAAAACATACCACCAATTCTACCATGAATTTGAATTAATTACCTGTTTGTGAGCCGCTTGTTGTAGTTGAACCTTAGGGAAGAAAGCATAGGTATAAGTTAATAGATGTGTTCAAATTAACCGAAATAGAATTTGAATTAGTTACCTGTTTGTGAGCCGCTTGTTGTAGTTGAACCTTAGGGAAGAAAGCATAGGTATAAGTTAATAGATGTGTTCAAATTAACCGAAATAGAATTTGAATTAGTTACCTGTTTGTGAGCCGCTTGTTGTAGTTGAACCTTAGGGAAGAAAGCATAGGTATAAGTTAATAGATGTGTTCAAATTAACCGAAATAGAATTTGAATTAGTTACCTGTTTGTGAGCCGCTTGTTGTAGTTGAACCTTAGGGAAGAAAGCATATATAGGTATAAGTTAATAGATGTGCTCAAATTAACCGAAATAGAATTTGAATTAGTTACCTGTTTGTGAGCCGCTTGTTGTAGTTGAACCTTAGGGAAGAAAGCATATATAGGTATAAGTTAATAGATGTGTTCAAATTAACCGAAATAGAATTTGAATTAGTTACCTGTTTGTGAGCCGCTTGTTGTAGTTGAACCTTAGGGAAGAAAGCATATATAGGTATAAGTTAATAGATGTGCTCAAATTAACCGAAATAGAATTTGAATTAGTTACCTGTTTGTGAGCCGCTTGTTGTAGTTGAACCTTAGGGAAGAAAGCATAGGTATAAGTTAATAGATGGGTTTAAATTAACCGAAATAGAATTTAAAAAGTTTAAAAACTCTCGGCCTTTCCCCAGCAAATTTCGAAAAACTGTTTGTTCAAGTAAACAGTTCAGTTGTCACTCACCTGTACCTGTGCCTCCCGAGTTCGAACATAAAGAAAATCAAAGAAAAACAGAAGAAACAAAACAAATCGGTAATGGAAGGTGGGTCGGGTAATTTTAAATGCACATATAGCTTTATGCTATATTACTAAGTCCTAGGGACTCAATACGGCTTCCCTGTCCAAATAACGTTTGGCCGAATACCAGTCCCAGAGAGTGTCTAAAATCATTATTTCAATTGGAAAATATCCTAATTTCGTTTCTCGTTTTACCCTTATTTGGACCCCCCGAATAAGGTCGTGGCTAGTGGAAATTAAAAGACCATTTTTGCATCAATGAACAAACCTTTGCAAGCTTGGTCCTTAATAAGTTTCACCACATTATTCAAATCATCGAAATTGGCTTGAAACACGTGCTTGTCATCAGGATCCGTTGCAATGGCTTTCAGTTGCATCATATTAGTATTTGAGCCTATGCCAACACCATATATATCAACACCAGAATCTCGTAAGGCTTTTGAAGGGGCATCGACCTCATCCGTCGAAGTCCCATCGGTCATGATAATCAAGATATGCTTCACTCCGCTGCGAGCACTGGCATCAAACAGATCAGTTTTAGCCTTTGTTATTCCCTGTCCAGTTTTGGTACCACCTTTTGTGTAGGGCACACCCTGTATAGCTGTCGTCACACTTGATTGGTCCGTATATTTCTTGAAGTCGAAAATAAGTTGGGCTGTAGATTCATAACGTATAAGACCAATGTGCGTGCCATCAGCAGAAATCTCGAATTCCTTAACCATTTTAACGATAAAGTCCAAACACTTTTTGAAGTTGCCCGGTGCTCCATTTGGAGGATTTTCGATGCTGCCCGAGGAATCCAATAGAAACCCGAGGTCAACTTTGGCTTTACATGGAGCTGAAACCGAAGAAGGAGAATAATTCAAAAAGGATCTTTTATCTGCATTTTTTATCTGCACTCGTTGTAGATACCCGTCGCGAGTTTTTGATATTACTGCTTAGGGACCCTTCATTATTAACATTAGAGGGGGGCTGGTACAAAACGGGAGTTCTTGAAAATAAAGATGGTCCAGAGTTCTCAATACACAGTTATCCAGAGGTTTTTGTGAGCTTGCAGATTCTTTTAATTTTTTCTAGGGCTTCCTTCTTTTCTTATAAGAAAGGGAACTGAAGCCATATATAATTAGAAGGTAATATAATAGCCCACATATATGAAAGGCACCAAGAACAAGAAGTCGAATGTACACAAGACAGTGATCATGATGGGGAGAGTAATTATGAAATAGCATATGTCAGGGGTGGCGGAAGCGGGGGGGGGCACTGGCCCCCCACTTATTTTTTGGGGGGCGCCAGGCCCCCCAAATTGTGGTTCGGATAAATCATAAACTATAAATCATAAATATTTTTAAAGGCATTTGTATTTTGTATTTTGTAAAAATAAAATAATTGTAGTGCCCCCAATGATTTTCAGCTTCCGCCGTCGCCGCTGTATGGATACGGCATTTTTCACTGATGATAAAGATGAGGAAGACGAAAAGGAGTATGAAGACATGAAAAGTGATGTAGCTGTTGAGGATTTCGTTAGTTGTATATATATCTCAGAGTAGGACAATGAACTTTACTGTTATTATAAAAAAATGCCTAGATATTTGCAGATTTTTTCCAAACACAGTCTACCTTAATAATATATATAATATGTACAAATTTCATTGGGGGGAGGAGGTTCGATGTTTTGGTGGGGAAAACCAAAGGGGGAGTGTGCGCTTTCCTCCTTGTTTTTTTTTTGGGGGGGGGAGGGGTTGTACAAATTTTACTTGCCCTTTCCCGTTTCGTACCAGCCCCTCTCTAATGTTAATAACGAACGGTCCCTTACCAGCTATGCGGCATTAGATTTCCTAACCAATCACAGTCCGTTCTGATTTTTTATGGCCGACCCTGTGTTCAAGAACTTTTTTCTACTTTTTTCTTTTTTCTATTGACATATTGAATCAAATATAAGTCTCAGAAAAGTCCAAAATTCTTTATTCAGAGTGATATTTCATTTGTGATTTATCTATTCCGTAGAACTTAACTGAAATAGAATTTGAAAAGTTTAACAACTCTCGGCCTATCCCCAGCAAATTTCGAACAAAAATAATTTTCAGTCATCCCAAATTCTAGCATAGAGGCAATTTCATTGTTCAAACCTTGGGCTGTCGGTAGTGGTGCTGCTGATGGTGGTGGTGGTCGTGTTGGTAGTGGTGGTGGTAGTGGTGCTGGTACTGGTGCTGGTGTTGGTGGTGGTGGTGTTGGTGTTGTTGGTGGTGGTGGTGGTGGTGCAGTAGTAGCTGTAATAAAGTGGAATAAAAATAAAATTAATAGCTTTAAATAAAGTCTTAAACTAATATAAATAATAATAATAATAATAATATCATTTGATACGATATCTTTATCAAGGTAGAAATGTCAAAAACTTAAGAATTTTAGATAGGGGTTGCCTGGAACTGAGGCTGTTGCTATGACAACTGATTTGTATAGATAATTTTGAAAAAACCGCTAGAATACTATAATGCTGCTCAATTTGATTGATTTTGATTGAAATTAGGCTGCGATATAGCTTATCGTAATCCTAGGCTAGTCAAGTATTGAGAATATGACGTCATCATGAACAATGGCCGCCAATTTTTTAAACTCCAATATCATTGGAAGGAAAAAAATATTTGAAAAAGAAAAGGACGTTTCACTTCGCCATCAAAGGTCTTTCAGTCCATGCATAAAAACAGCAGGTCAAAAATTTGATCATAGTAGCACTTTGAATTACATTAATAAAGTATCATGTTGGGCTTTTATATTTCTACCATTTTTACTACAATAGAAAGATGTAACACTCAAGGGAATTCGCTTTTATCACGCGGTAGCCATATCGGTTTCGATTCCCTTGTGGGTCTCCTTGCCCTCACTTTGAGCCGTTTCAGAACGTTCCAAACGATGTTTTTGCTCTCATGGGAATAAACATTGTGCCGTGTGATAAAAGCCCATGGCATGAGGAGGAAAGATTGAGCAAAATAAAATGGCCTTATTCGATTCTCATACATTCATGTATTTGAATGACAAGCAAATTTCATATCTAGTGTTGTCGAGAATGTTGGACAATACATACCTACAGCTGGAGATTGCGTTGCTCCTCCTGCGCCTATAAAACAATTAAGTTTAACATGGTGGTTTCCCAAGTTAAGACATCATTACCGTATAGAACCCTTGCAGCACGTCAGAATTCAGCTCAATTTGGAGGACAAAACAATAGGTTTCAATTCTCAGGGGATTGAGACTCACAGATCAAACTCTGAAACAACCTCTGGGCCGATCTAAGTCAGGGTATGGCTAACTCACTAACTGAAATTAAGAGTGCTAGGTTTTGGGTAGGGAGGTAAACCGGCGGTAAACCCAGATATAAAACCCTCAAATCAAACACCCTCTACTCCCATGTGATGCCGAGTACAGGAATCGAACCCAAGATCGTAGAGAGAGGGGGAAGGGAGAGGGAGATAGAGAGGGAGAGGGGCAGAGGCGAGTTCTTTAATGCTACACCACCCTTGATTTACCTTGACAAGCTTTGTCCTTGATTTTCTCAACTACACCGTCGAGTTGGTCAAACCCTGTAGTAATCACGTGTTCAGAATCTGGATCTGTTGCCATATCGTTCAATTCCTTTACAACGAATTGCTTACCGATACCTATACTAAAGACAGTCACTCCAGAGTCACGCAATTTCTGTGCAGGCTGCAGGACTTGATCCCCTGATTGCCCATCAGTCATGACTATAAGAATGTTAGGCACGCCTTTTCTTGAACTAGCTTCGAAAAGACCTGTTTTTGCTAATGTAAGAGCAGCTCCGGTATTTGTTCTGCCATTAGGATACTTAATTCCATCAATGTGTGTAAACATTGCTTGCTTGTCAGTGTACTTATCAAAACCGAACTCTACTTTGGACCGGTGGTCATAAACTATGACTCCAACATGGGTGCCCTTGGGGGAGACATCAAATTCCTCGATGAGTTTTTTGACGAAATCCTTGCACTTGCCAAAGTTTCCTGCACCTTGGGCTTCGATACTCCCTGATCCATCAACAACAAAGCCAAGATCAACAGTAGCTTTGCAAACTAAATACAGAACAGAAAATCAATCAATTATTCAATCAATCAATCAATCAATCAGTCAGTCATTCAGTCAGTCAATCACTTAAAAATCAGTCAGTCAGTCAATTACACAGACAGAAGCACAGACATATTGACAGACAAATAAATATCAATATAATGTACGAAGGAAGGAAGGAAATAAGGAAGGACGGAATGAATAGAGTAGAATATGCTCTCTTACTGTAACGATTTCGTAACGTTTTCAGTTCATTATCAGTGTCTTACCTTTAGCTGGAACTACAAGTGGTTCTGGTGCAGCTGGTGGAAATGGTGCAGGTACAGGTGCAGGCTGTGGTGTCGGAAAAGGCTGGGGTGATGGTGTTGGTACTGGGGCGGGTGGTGTTGTCGGTGTAGTAGGTGGAGGTGTAGTAGGTGGGGGTGTAGTAGGTGGAGGGGTAGTTGAACCTGTGGCTGGCATGACAGAGGATGCAGATGCAGTTGTACTTGGTGGTAGTGTTGTGCTTCCAGTAGCTGGCATTACTGACGAGCCTGATGCTCCTGTAGTTGGTGCTCCTGTTGTAGCAGCTGTACTAGGCGCTGCTGTGCTCCCTAATAAAATTATTAATCAATTAATTAATAACCAATCAGATAAGTAATCTAATAGAGGCTTGCACCATCACGTGAAAGCCATTACAGGAGCAGGGACGAATCCAGGATTTTCTAAAGGGGGTAGCTGTTACAGCGTAACTCGCGCCCATACCACAGGAAACCCATAAAACACCCGGTAGTAGATCCTAAATCAGACTATATTCAAGTGTACAGACTATTGTATCTCGTTTCACTTTACTTCAACTAGAGAAAATAAATCGAAGATATTTTACTTACCAACAACTACGCTTGCTAGAAAAGAAAGAAAAAAACCGTCGATCAGTCAATCGTTCAAATTTTGGCATCTTTTCCTCCCGTTCTCCTTTCTCACTTACCTACCTTATTACCTATCTACCTACTTACTACCTACCTACCTACCTACCTACCTACCTACCTACCTACCTACCTACCTACCTACCTACCTACCTACCTACCTACCTACCTACCTACCTACCTACCTACCTACTTACCTACCAACCAACCAACCAACCAAACAATCTACCTACTTACCTACCAACCAAACAACCTACCTACCTACCTACCTACCTACCTACTTACCTACCCACCAACCTACCTATCCAACTACCTACCAAGTTATTTACCTACCTACCTACCTACCTACATACCTAGCTATCTAGCTGTTCCTACCCTACCTAAGATGTAAATACTAAGTTAAAGAAAATTAAAGGTTTTATTGTCCAATACAGCCGAGATAAGCTATACTCACGCAAGCAGAGTGTAATGGCACAAGATCGTGTTTCGTATACTGGTCCAGAGCAAGGGTTAGAGGGGGCAGTTGAGACACAAGGACGGTATCTTGATTGTGATCCCTGTGCGCCATTACAGGGTTGGGCACACGGAGACCAACCGGACCATCCGCCGCTTGGACTTTGATTTTTTTCCATTGGAACGAGGGTCTTGTTATTTTCAACGAAGCTAAAGAAATGAGAAAGGTACAGTAGTACTAATCAAAATGGCACACGAATAAGCAGAGGATAGCGCGCGCTTTGGCGCAAAAGTTCCCTCCTAATGCACAGGAAACCCATTAACCACTCAATCGCATAAGACTTTCTTTTTAAATTTTGCCAAATGCTTAGAATTCTCTCAAAAAATAGGAGGTCCTAGTTTTCATTCACGCTTCCCCCTCGCTCCTTCGCGCCAATTGAAACGTAAATTAGTGAATTGAGTTTTGTCTGCCTAATCGAGTTCTCAAAATGTCTACACATTGACAATCCAGGTTAGATATGTTTACCTGTAGACTTCGTTACTAAGCGGTCCTCCTTCTCCATCACCTGCACAATAATAGGTTTAATTAGATTAAAAACAACTCACTTACTAAATGTATAGTCATTTCAACTCAAATTATTGAAGAAATAGAGAATGCGCGTGCGTGCTTTGTGCAGTTATAAAGCACGCGGGGATTGAAAGAACACAAGAGAAGTGGTAGAAGAAGCACGACGTACTTCTCGACAACACTTCTCGAGTATTCTGACAAGTGATCTCCAAGTGCTTTCTAACTTTACACACCACAGCGTTTTTTTTTTTATAAAATCATTTCTTTTATAAAATACAAATGGGCGCGCGTGCTGTTTGCTCTCATAATGCACGCGCCAACAACGAATCAGAAAGCGAGATTTATACAGCTATTTTCTAATTACCTTTACAGTTTTGTGATGGTCCATGCTTTTTGTAGCTATTCGAGTCCTTCTGCCCGAAGCACTGTCCCCCATTTTGTAGTGCGAATAGTTTAAAGTTCTTCTCACTGGCCACTTGTGCGCACTTCATTAATGCATTTGTTCGAGCTTTGTAGTTAAGATTCTTGAGTAAGGGATGTTTTCCTTCTTGGCTTTTTAGAGCTCTGTTGTTCATATCATCGTTCCAACAGCCAATGCTCTTGTATTCTAAGTGAAAAAAAGGATCTTGTTGTCAAATGCTAGTCAATGACTACACCAACGACAACAACAACAACAACAACAACAACAACATCAACAGCAGGAAAAGAAACAACATCAACAACAACAGCAGCAGCATCAACAGCAGCAATGACCACCACAACAGCAACAACAACAGCAGCAGCATCAACAGCAGCAATGACCACCACAACAGCAACAACAACAGCAGCAGCATCAACAGCAGCAATGACCACCACAACAGCAACAACAACAACAACAGAAGCATCAAGTGAACAGCAGCAACGACAACAAGAACAATAAAAAAGAAGAACAGCCACAACAACAGAAGCATCAACAACAACAACAACAAAAAACCGCAAAGATAACATCATCATCAACAACAACATCAACGGTAACAGCAACAGCAACACTAACATCATTAACAACAGCAACAATAGCAGTAGCAGCAACAACACCAGCAAGGGGGAAAAAAGCGTGCGTACAGCTGCTCAAAGTCGTGAAACCTTTCCTTATTGATTGGTTTTTAAAGTGCCTATGACACATGTGACTATATTTTAAGTTGGCCCCTCACCCCTCTCCTCCTTGGGCTAGTAAAAATCTCTGTACAGTTAGATTTAATCAACCAAGCACTCACGTTTGTCTTTGATTGTAAAGATTTCATTACGATTCGGCTGGGTGTCTTCACTGGCAGCTGCTCCATGTGACACTGAACTTTGACCCGGATATGCAGACGTGTACAGATAAACTTCTGGCAACACAACTTGGGAAGCAGCAGGTGCAGCAGGTGCAGGATAGTAATTAGAATATGAGCTCGATGCCGCCGGGTAGTTTGAATAGCTTGCGGGATAGGTAGCTGGTTGGGGGTAGTAGACTGGCTGAGATGGGGGATATGGGTAGTAATTGGGATACAGTGATCGTGTATGGGAGTCGGCGTGTGCTACTTTCCTCAAAGGCAGGTTTCGGAATTTTCCTGAATTGTAGTAAAACGATCTTTTGTTTAGCTTCTCATTCGCTGAAAGAGAAAAAATATGTACAGTCAATATCAGTAATGTTGTCAACCAAAAAATTCAATTTAGACCAAAAGATATATTACGTGGTACCTAATACACTCGCTGCAAATGCTCGATACCAGCAATCATTGTAGAAGTAGAGTTCATAATTATTATTCTCTGTTCGTTGTTACTCATTATAGAGTTTGAAACCAGAATTTATATCGTTTAAAACAAATAAACAAATCATCATGTGATACTTCATTTGGTCTTTAAGTCTTTTTCACAGGACAACCTTTTTGACAACGACTGAATTATATAATCGTAAATATTTAAAAATACTAAATAAACAAGTATAGTGTTCCGGGTACCGATCCCAGACACCTTTGCGCGACAATACTATCCCCATTCTCTACTCATTTCTGGACACTTACATAATTTCAACTTCCTTCGGTGATGCAGCTTTGACAGCTTGGATCCATGAGCCATTAGGGCCGAGTGGAAAAACAGCACAAGAAAAAGGCCTGCGATGACAGACTTGATCGTGGTCATTTTGATTCAACCTGATTCCAATAAGATAGATATATTAAAAGTTGGAAAATATGGGATAACGGAGACGGGGGAAGGGGGCACATGCTAGTCTCGCATATTTTGCAATTTTTGCCCCACTTATTAGGGTTCTCCGCGGTCCTTGACATTTATTCTAATAAAGATAGTCACCCAGAGAGCAAAAAGTTGACTGATAACAATGATTGGTATGTGCATTTTTCGCCTGTTAAAATAAATAAATAAATCGTCCTTTAGATTATAACCTGTGGGTAACCTGTGGCTAACAAACCTGTGGCCCTTATTCTATGATCGTATTGGAATTTAGAAGCTGGAAAACCGGAGAATCCGAAGAAAAGACCTCGAATCAAAAGACCTAATCTTTAACGAAAACTCGTTGGATGACATAGAAATTTACAACCCCTTATTGGTCTTATTCCTTTCAGCTTCCTCGAAACATATTTTTTATTCATAGAATGAAAGCTAAGAAATGTTTCCTAATAAGCTTAACGAGCCATTTGGCAGCCATGAAACAACCAACAATATAACGACAAGCACTACTGACAAGCAGACATTACCAACACATGCGTATTCTATATTCACAAACTGTCAAGTTTTATTTGGGTTTAGAGGTTCAGAGAAAATTAGTAAATTTTTGGAAATGTTTGAAAATCCTTCTTATTTATATGATTAAATGAAAACTCGATATTAAATTCTGTGAATCTGACAAAAGTTCATGCCAAATTGTTTAATGTGCTAAATAATAGATGACTGGATTTAGGTAATGCCACGTTCAAAATGTCGGAAAAATTATTTTCAAATAACTTTTGCCGTTGTACGTTCAGTTGTGTGAATCCATCTTCACTAGTATTATAACATCTGTAACGTATTTCTTATCATGTTTGTTGCTTCATTAGGGATTAAAACAAATAAAGCAGGGAAACCCCTGTCTAGTTAGAGACCAGTCATTTGGAAGGGATGGGAGGGGATGAAGGAATTTGGGAGGTTTCATGTGGCTTTAGTACAAGGGAAAAATCACTCAATGTGTCAGTTGACAGTTTTCGTTTCTGAAAACCTAATCTTCAATTTTTGATATGCGAGAGAAGTCTCGAGATATCACTCGTGGGACGTTTCTTATTAGAGTACATGATATTCATTTCCACACATATTGTAAAGTTCCAAGTATAAGCTAAAATAGGCGTTGATAAGTACAAAAAAAGATGTCTTGAAACAGGCGTAATTTTCTCTCTCTGAATGTACCCTAAACGAGAATGGTTTTTACTCTGAAACTTGAACGGCCTCTAATATATATTTTTTGTGTGTGTGATGAGTTCGCACTCAAGTCCCTGTAAATGGCGTTTGAATCACGGGCATTCTTGGAGTGAAATACTTTTAGGCTTTGGTTGGAAAAGTCAGAATTGGAAAAGTCAATATTTCGGAATTGGTCTACTTGGCTGAAAGCTGTTTTGTGAAGGTTTGATTTAATGATATAATTATGGAATGAGCCGGCAATGTCATCTTCTACTGGTATTACATACAACTGTTTGTCTTTCTTGACAGGGTGACTTGAAGTGTATGAAATGATGGGAGTGGTAAAACCTATTCATAAATTTTCGTAGAAAAACACACTAACAAAAACATTCAATTATCAATCATATTCTGTTATCAAATTTGCCTGGTTATTACATTTTTTTATTTTCATAATATCCGAATGTTCAAAATATTATAGACATTTATTAATACCAAGATATATCCAAGTCTTATATTATAACTAAAACACCCATATTTCAGCCCACAATTACTAAAAACAAGGATGAATGGAGCCTTAATTTTGGCAATGCTGCATGTAAAATAATAATACTAAAAAATCTAGGAAAACCAATTTAGACATTGAAATAAAAAATTCACAATGTCTTAGAAGATTCATACCTCGTTCGTTGCTCATTAAATCCTGGTTTTAGCAACGTACTCTATATTTTTGATTATATCTTATAATCCAATCAGTTTAAAATATATATATACATTTAAAAAAAAGGAATTATTCCATTTTTAGTAAGAAATAAAAAACTGGTGGATTAGAATGACATGTCATGGGGAAATTTTTAGAATTAGAAAATCGATAAGATTTATGTAGCCTCAAACATTATACCATATGTATCAAAAAGTATAAAACGTTTAATTTTAGAATAAGAATTAAATTAAATCTGATTCTATTTCTAGAATCTGTTCTTAGAAATTTTATTTTAAGGAGTGAAAAATTTTTTTTTTTTTAATAGCCCCCCTGTGAAATATATCTGTTTGTCCGCAATAAACAAGTACACGATATTCAACCAAGGCATGCATGTTGTACCCGCTTTTTAAGCAACAATATTTGTCTAAATAAGTTCGTAAAAATAGGTCAAAATTGCAAGGAATATGTTTTATCAGGTCAAGCGGAGTAGTGTGGAATTTCAGAGATCAGCAGACAATAAAAATCTCATATTTACAGATACTTCAAATCTTTATATTATTTTACTAAAAACAATATTTATCTTTGCTTACCTTAGGAGATATCGTCTTTCCTTATTGTTTTATCTCTTAGACACGGTCATAATATCGTCCTGGTGTTGTTTGAGAGGAAGACGAAATAATATCTTTTGGTATCGGGATATTAAATATTTACGAAGTCGTAGTTTTTGCTCCGCTGACCTGGCTGACAGTGGACTAAATAAACATCAGAAGACATTTTTTCCCCTTATCTTTGTTTGCGGGTAAAAACGGGTCCAGGATCACGACTCTCTTCATACATATAAATCAGATGCATTCATATTATCTGATGTTATATAAAATACATTTTAATCATTGTCCTTATTTAGGCTATTTTCCTTTTTCTTTTTCCCAATTTGTTCAATATTTAATTTTTTGTGTTTATTAGCTTGTCATTTTCTTGTTAAATCTAATCTCCTTTCAGTAGAGATACTCATAAATGACTGGAAAAACAATATCATGATATGCCGTGATGAACTATTATTTTTAGTTTGTCTAAAATATAAGTCAAAATAATGGAATCACCATGAAAGGGAAGGCTTCATTGTAGACTTACATCCCTTTCAACGCCCACAAACCAACCCATTGCATCTCTAATACTTTAACAGTGCAATATCACTTATACTATATATTAAGATGGAAGAGTGTATATAAGCTAAAGCTAACCATTTTTTTCGATATCTAATGATAGTTCTTTCGGGTTGGACTATCGGGTATAAATAGATAGCAAAAATTTTCCACTCTTCGAGTACCTGTGGTAAGGTTCTATCATAGTATTTAATAATTCATATCAAACACTGGTATTTTGAGTGAGATCTGGTGCTCTTTTGTTGAAAATGAAAGATGGCGTTCAACTTGTTTACTTGAACCTGTGAATCTGATCTGTCCAACACTTCTCGTCTTAGAAATATTTTGACAATTTCTCAAGAAAAAGAATGAGATCAAAATTCATATTCAAATATGACAAATAACCAAATGATGGTTATTTGTTTTAAACTATCATCCAAAGTTGACCGCAGTTGGCTGCAAAATCGAACATAATTGGAATGGGAAATTTTCGGTTTTCTTTACATTTTTTTTCTTTCCTATTCTTTCCTTTCCTTTCCTTCCTTTCCCTCAATCATTGTCTTTCTCTCTTTTTTTTCTTTCACGGCTGCCCTTCGTTTCTTTTTATCTCTCTCCTTTCCACTCCATTCTTTTCCTTTCCTTTTTTGTTTTCTCGTTTTTTCTTTCTTTTCCATTCTATTTCCCTCTTTTAATTTCCTTTCCTTTCCTTTCCTTTCGTTTCCTCCTCAATAGTGTTAAAGATCTTGTTACTGCAGTCAGGTTTAATGATTCATCGTTTTATAGTGTCTTCCCTTTCTTTTCCTTTCTTTTCCTTTCCATTCCATTCCATTCACTTCCTTTTTTTCCTTTCCTTTTCGACCCCATTCAATTTTTCCCTTTTCACTTCTCTGACTATCAAATAACTTTCATTTTCGTTCTTTTGCGCAGCAGTATTTGATTAACCACTATAAGAAGTACCCCAAAGTATCGTGAAGATGTCTCAACACAAAGTCATATTCAAGATTATAGTACGTCTATGATCAATGTGATCACCGATGCATGACCTCTGCGCTAGTACCCCTTTAGTTTCCGAATGTAGGGGGATAGATCAAAAGATACCGACTAACTATCATTTAAGTTGGTCATAAATGAATACTGATAAACAAGGTTTAGAAGTGGAATTTCCACTAACTGGTTTCTCATTTTCAAAGCCAAAAGTATAAGGGTTTTTTTTTCGTGAAAAAGCAGTGCTACAGCAGAAATAAACTGTTAAAATTCATTCAATATTAAAAACGTTAAAAAAATACACACACACACTTTCAAGTGACACGTAAACGAAAGGAGGCAAAATGGTGCGAAGTTTTAGAAAGAAACGCTTAAAATACTTTGGTACGAGTTGCTAACAGGAATTTCCATGGAATTTTAAAAAAGGAATAGAACCCCAGCACTAACAAGAGATGTGTGTGCCTATATGTATTTACATTTCTTTTGGATTTCCCACCCGCTAAAATCTATATAAGCGTAAGAAATGTTATCATATGAGAAAGTAGAATCAAAATAAATATTTTGAACAAAACCATGTTTTCTTATTTGTTTTTTCTGTTTTTTCGAATCAAAACACAACTATTACACTTAGCGACCAGCGATGGTTCAATATAATGTATCTTTTAAGAGTCTTTTTATTGTTAGTATTATCCTTGTGTTGTCTGAGTACTAGGCAGAATGAAAGAAGAAAGAAAACTGAAACAGTTTATTTTAGTGCAGAGGATTTTGATCGTAAGGATTGGAAATATCGTAATGTATTTGATAGTGGTCCTATAGAAACGAATCGGTGGAAGCCGTTTTTGTTACGAGGTAAGTTGAGAACTGAAAAAAAATGTTTTTTCCCGAGGTTTTTTTTAGAGTAGATAACATATTTTTTAAAGTTATGAGTGACTTTGAGTTCTCAAAAGGTCAAATAAGTGACTTTTTTTTTATCTGCAGGTAAAAATTTTAGTACTTTGAATTCGAAGATCTTATTAATATTCATTAGTTAAAGTTTCATTGATATTATTGGTCAACTTGTATTCACTATGTTAGAAACACCCAAACCCTTCACACATAAGAGTGATGCTCACGTGTTGTCAAAAAATGAAGAAAGAAAGAAAGAAAGAAAGAAAGAAGGAGAGAGAGAGAGAGAGAGAGGAAAAAAAGGAAAAAAAAGCCAAACAAAGAACAGAAAGAAAAAAAATGCAAATTCATGGTAAAAATGGAAGTTGATGATGATGATGCATGCATGCATGTTGATGGTGATGGTTTGGTGATGATGGTGATGCATGGGGATGATGTGAATGTTGATGACGATGATGCATGTTGATGACGATGATGCATGTTGATGATTGGAATGATGGTGGTGGTGATGATGATGACGATGATGATGAAGCATACTTATGATGATGGATGATGGTGATAATGATGATGATGATGCATACTTATGATGATGGATGATGATGATGATAATGATTCATACTTATGATGATGGTGGTGGTGATGATGATGATATGGTGATGATCGTGATGCATTGGGATGATGTTGATGTTGCATGTTGATAATGATGGTATATGAAGTGGCGGCTTTTATAGACTCACTACACCACTATCAAAACCCTCTCCTTATGGTCCAGTATATTCATAGTTTCTTCTCCTATTTTCACCTTAGACTATGACAATCCTAAAGCAACATCAAAATCTAAAACAACCAAGAAGCACCAATGTAAAGCGCACAAGCTTCCCAAAAAGTGTAGACTTCTGCGCAACTGTCACGAAGTCGATTGTGAACTCAATGTACTGGGAAACGATGGGTCAATGAAAATCACAATTCCGCCAATTAGTACGTCACTCACAGCTACAGTACAAATTACAGTCAAGAAGAGAAAAATACATAGTACATACCATCTTAAAGCTGGAAAGTCCTCTCCAGGGGTAGTCATCAAAGAGTTTGGCTACAAAATCGGTGACATGCAGACTCAAGTAGAGTTCAGCTTTTCTCTGAAGACTTTGAGTGGAGGAAAACTGTCTGTGAAGGTAAATAACAATATGGTAATAAACTAATATTAATGATAATTAGTAGTGGCAATTCTGATCTTCCATCCCTTTCCATTTTCATTTTGCAACAAGAAATCATGCTGAAGAAATTTCAAATGTTTGGAATTTTCTCCACGAAATAAAAAAAAAACCACCAGTTTATATCAGTAGATAGAAACTGCAAGTTTCGTTTATCCGTACTTTATATTACTTTTTTTATTACCTTTCAAAGTCTTAGATCTTAGTTCTTCATATTAAGGACTTAATTTGCTAATGACAGAAGATATATTTAAGAAGCTATATAATATAATTTACATATTTTAGTATAGACTACAGTAGTTAACTTTTGTCGTCCTCTGGTTGTTTAATGGGGTTTTATAGCTCGCTAACTCAAGTACATTAAAATAAAATATGAAGAGAAGCATTTTATTCTAAATAAAGAATTTTTAGCAGTTGTATAAGGTTTTTAAGCTCTACCTACAGCTAAACACAGCTACAAACGGGTTTAATGGCGGATTTAGCTTGAAATTTCACTCAAATTTTAGAGCTGATTCATGCTCTTCTCTCCGGCAATTCTTTAATCTTTTTGAACTTTAAAAATAGCTTACCTTATTATTTTGCTAAAACTCTTCCTTTTTAGAACCATTTTGAATGAGTCATGAGTCATTTAAGCGAAGTTTTCTAGCTTCATTGATGTATTCTTGTGCTTGCTCTTCGACCTTCTTCTTCAAAAGGTTCAAAGGTCATTCAAGGTCATGAACTTGCGACGCGCGTCAAAAAAGGCGCGAAAATTCCAGCGTGCACGAAGTCCATTGGGAAGCCAAACTAGTATTTTTCAGCTTTTTTGGGAAAAGACTCTAAATTAAAATGACTCAAACTTTTATCTTATTATAGAGAAATTGTATCTGCTTCTTATTAGCTTCAAGGATATTATTTTGAAGAGTTTGTATATTTTCTGTGGAAAACTTAAAATTGTTGGTTATTTTTATTATCGGTTATTCTTGTTTCTACAGATATTTGCAACAACTCGAGGGCAAGTTTCAGGTTTTACAAAGTACCAGTTTAAAACGAAATTCCTTGCAATCACAACTACATCAAAACTCTCAAAGAAAATGATGGGTAAGAACACATAAGATTTTATGGCTTGAAACCATATTTCCCCGCTTCGTTTTTGTTCTTATTTATATTTTCAATAAACATTTTGAACTAAATATGATGCCTGTACTATACAGTTTAAAAAGTAATATTAATAATGATGAATTTTTTTAGATTTCTAGACGATTATTTCTTGATCATCTGTTTTTTTTTTAAGGCAATAAAGAAAAGCAAGTTACACACAGTAAATCAGGTTACAGTAGTGGACCATGCGCTAATATTCCACTTCCTTCAGTCTGTAGCATCACCTCAGACTGCCTTAAGTTTTCCTGTGCTCTAAAATTCATTGGTCAACAAATTTCACTTTCCTTTGGGATCAACAAGTGTGATAACCCTCTCACTCTGTCCGTTAGTGTAAATATTCCAGCGTTGAAAATCAAATGGTCGTACAAGATGAAGTCTGGAAGGTTAATTCCGATACCTGGATATGGTGTCAGCGTTGGTGCTATTGAAGGAGGGGTTCTTATTGAGGTTTTACTCAAACCAGTTCGATCAAGATTAGCCCTGCAGGTATGGCACTAGGCATTCTCCGTCCACTTCCATCCCCCTCCCCTCCCCGCAAAGAACTAAGCGCGAAAAGGATTGTTGTTGTAATTCGAGCTGCCTTCGCTCAAGTCTTAAAAGATATATCTCGCAGAATTCAAGGAGATGGATGGAAAAAACTTGCTTTAATTTTCTATACATCACTTATACTTAAAAATTTTCTGGAAACGCGTGTTTTTTTTTATTGGGAAGAGACTTGGAGCAAAGGCCGCTTGGCTAAGCATCGAAGCGCGCTGTGATTGGTCGATCCGTGCGTGCACCGGACACCTAGGCCTGGTATACTTTGTGTATCCAAGCAATTGATCCCCTTCACGAAACGTCAAAGCAGCTCAATTTGGAGGACAAAACAAAAGAACCAATCTCCTGAGAATTAGAACCTATTGTTTTAATTTATCCTCCAAATTGAGCTGCCTTCTGACCTGCTGCAAGGGGTCTATAGCACATTTTTGGGCCAAATGTTTTTCCATTTCAAACCTTTTATACAGGGGCGGATCCAGGATTTTTGAGAGGGGGGTGACTGAGATCCCAAAACTTTGAATGTACTTTTATATAATATGCACGGAGTGCAGAGGGGTTCACGTGATCTGTCACTGGTTTAAAATAACAGATAAAAAAAACTAAACAATCATCATGACTGACCTTTAAAAGAGAGAAGAAGCTGACATTCTTCGTGGATGTAGCATTATGAACTGCTTGCAAATTTCCTCGGTATTCAAGGGCACCACATGACCATTCATTGCCAAAACGGCTAAATTGCCAAGCCTTTCAGTAGACATTGTGCTCCGAAGCCATGTGTGCACTCTTCGTACGCACGAAAACGACCTCTCTGCTTCTGTACTCCCCATGGGTAAAATTGCTAGAATCTTCAGAAGCTCCCTCACGTTTGGAAAAAATAGCTCATCTGCTTTATTCGTCAGTAGAGAGGTCACACTCTGGGAAATTGCTGATTTTGGCTGTTTTCTCCAAAAGTTGTACCAGCGAATCAATTCATTTTCAAAAGTTGATGAAATTGGCATTAGATGACCCCATTTTGTGAGAAGAGTTTGGCTTAGGTTTACGACCTCTTCCGTCGTCTTGTCAATGATTACTTCTGGCACAAGAGCACATAACTCATAACTCATAGTGTGCTCTCTTCTCCTCACTAAAACGGCACTTTATTTCCTCACAGACAATATCGAGGAAAGGAATAACAAACGCGAGAAATGAGACAGCTTGAATGAAAAATGATATCAAAATTTTAAAAAATGAAAAAAATCTAAAAAGGTGATGTCAAGATCAAAAATAAATATTCAACTGGCCAAAAAGGGGGGTGACTAATCACCCCCGTCACCACCCCTAAATCCGCCCCTGTTATAGTATACAAGATTTTTTCTTTGAGTTTTAGTCCATATGCATGTTGATGTTTCTTCTCCAGCATTACCAATAAATACAGAGAAAAATACTCAAGGATAAAAGACGTGACCTGAAACAACAAATCATCAAACCCATTACCCAAGGGTCTATTTGTTAGTCACCACTTCCCATACAACTCAACACCCCTCACTTCAATTTTCAATTCACCATTTTTCATACATCGGTTCACTGGTCAAACACAAAGCATTCAGCCGAGGCTTCAAGGTTCAAATCTTAAACTACCTAGAAGCCTCGCTTGAATGCTTTGTGTTTGACCAGTGAACCAATGTGTGAAAAAATGTGGAATTGAAAATTGTAGTGAGGAGTGTTGAGACTTATTTTCCTTATACCATCCGTCATCTTTCCAGGTTAAATTGATCGTAGGAGCAAGAGTTGGGTTCATCCGTGTGTTTCCCATAAACTTCAGATTATTACGCTTACGATTACCAATCAAGATAAAAGGCTGTGGTACGCATGCGCTAAATATCTAAAATTTTCAAATCTATTTCATTTATCGATTCACTCATCTATACATTCTTTCATTTATTATTCTTTCTTTGATCCATTTTTTCTTTTGTTCCTTAAAATCCTCTATTCATTCATTCATTCATTCATCCATTCATTCGCTCGTTCGTTTGTTCGTTCATTCATTCGTTCATTCAATTATACACCCATTTGTTCGTTTTCTCATTTATTCAATCAGACAGACAGACAAAAAGAAGACAGACACATTTATTTTCTATTGGAAACATAACCATTTTGTATCTTTGTTTTAAAGGTAAATCCAAGAGTGATTATACTAACACAACACTTCCAACCAAGAATCCATCAAACATATCTCCACTTTCTACACCTACGGTTTATCCAACGAATCCCGAAGATCTTACTACCGAATACCCGACCACATCATACCCGACCAATGGCCGAGACGAATACGAAAGCCCTACGAACGAGGATGAGAATTCTAGTACTTACAACACGGAGGAAGAAAATGAATACGATGCAGCCAGGGATCAAACAGAAGACAATGAAAATAATGGAATAAATGATGAAAAAAAAGGACCAGAACAGGATGATATGGGAATCGTACCACCGATGTCTGCTTATGAGCAACTACAGCCGTTAGAAGGCGATACTTAATACATCCGGGTGTAAGTGAAGTCATAGCCGACATTTTGTTTGACTTTACCAAAACATTTGTTCTTGGTTTCTTTTGTGATATGTCAACCAATATGACGGCCATAAATCTTTTATCCTTTAACTGTCAAGCAAGGAATGCATTAACCCGGGATTATCAATTAACCAATTGAAAACAAACCCAAGTGCCTCTTCCCCACAGAATTATACAAAGTCATGTTGTTTGACTTTAACGGAAGATTTGGTTTTGAATGCGCTTTTGTAATGTATAGTCCAACATGGCGGCCATTATTTTTTCTTCTTTGATTTTCATTTGACAGAATGGACGGATCCGGAAGCTATAAAAGTGATGAAAACTGTAATAATGATAATAAATAAATAAATAAATAGAAAAATAGATATGAATATATATGTCCTAATATTTTATACAATATAGAAGTCAAGTTCTATATATTTGTGTTTATTTTTTAATATTTATGTTTCATTTTTGTTATAATTAGAAATAAATATTGCTGTTTTTACTTTGTGGTCGTATCAGACCATATTATTTTTAGCCACCTGTCGATACTAAAAGAAAACATTAAAACAAATCGAGATTAAATTTTGAAAATAATCTTACTATTGTTCTATTGAAATGTTCGCTAATTCATTTGTGTGCCGGTCAAATATAATGAAATGATTGTCATACGCGGAAAGAGCTGTTTACCACAGTAAATTCCAAGGGAATTGACTAAACAGCTATCTGTGGCATACCACACAGATCGGTCATGGATCCTCTTCGCGTTGGCTACATTTCTTTTGTTATATGTCTTGTTCTTTTAACTAAGCAAGTGAACAGTGAACAAGATAAAAGGCAGAAGATACCTGCTTCTATCGACCTTCTCTTTCAACATTCAAGCCCATCACAAACAAAGGGAGGAACTGCTCGAAAGAGCCAATCAGCATTTAAAAAATGCTCTCCGTGCCGTAAGTATGAAGTTTCACGAAATATAGTTCTCTAAAAAGGGAACTTTTTCACTCAAAATTTTAAACACTATACAAGCATAGTAACTTACAATTTTCAACTGGTTTTACATAACATAAAATATAAACAATTTCTCTAACATTTTTATACTAATTTCTGTTCATTAGCAGTAACAGTTCATTGAAACCCACGCACATATCGATCCATGTATAAATCTCACGACAAATTTTTAATATTAAAAGGGATAAAGCTCTCAACAAAGTATTCTGAAAATATTTTACTTTTCACATTATATAAGGAAATTAAAGGTTAGAATAAAATTTATATATTTACTAATCCTTTATTTCAATTTCTTTTCAGCATATCATAAAGGACCAAAAGCTCCAGGTAATAATGTGTAGTGGAAATGAAAAAAGAAACATCGGAACCGACAATAGAGTAAAAATATATACTTTTTTTGTAGTTTGTAAAGCAACAGTCGACCTAGGCTTCATTTTGGAATCCTCGAGCAATATAGACCGCGTGGAGCCTGGTAGCTTCCGTCGATTAGTTCAGTTTGTTGGGTTAATCGCGCGCAAGTTTGTTATCGCTGAAGACAAAGCTCGTGTTGGGGTCGTCACATATTCCTCACGGCCGAAACTTCTCTTTGGTTTGACAGGGTAGGTTTTTAATTAAATTTTTAAGCTTGCGGCACATGTACTGAGCTAGGGACGCTAGTCCACCGAATCCTGAACCGCAAGTGGATTCATTCTTGATATTGGCATCGACTGAATGGCTGGAGTGAGAGTTTTTAGTTCTATTCATGTGCGCTTTTCTTTCTATTGGCCTTTTAAGTGTGCGCATTCAGAAGCTATTCTTTTTCTGTTGTAGAAACATCCCGACGATCGTCAAAGGTCTACGAAGCGCTAAACCACACAGGGAGCCCATAGCTAGAACTGGAGTTGCCTTGAAGTTCGCCTATCGTCAGTTACTTAGTAGGAGCCCGCGCTTTAATAAAATCCTTGTTGTTATAACAGATGGAAGGTACGTTCACGTTCTTTGAAATGTCAACTTTGTACTTTTCTTTATGAGGGTGTAGATGTGATGCACGTACGTTTAAATGCGCTATAGTTACTTTCTTATCAAACAACTTGTGCATTTAATTTTATCGAACCCTGAAACAACCTCTGGGCTGATCTAAGCCAGGGCATGGCTAACTCACAGATCGAACCCTGAAACAACCTCTGGGCTGATCTAAGTCAGGGCATGGCGAACTCACAGATAGAGCCCTGAAACAACCTCTGGGCTGATCTAAACCAGGGCATGGCTAACTCACAGATCGAACCCTGAAACAACCTCTGGGCTGATCTAAGTCAGGGCACGGCTAACTCACAGATCGAACCCTGAAACAACCTCTGGGCTGATCTAAGTCAGGGCACGGCTAACTCACAGATCGAACCCTGAAACGACCACTGGGCTGATCTAAGTCAGGACACGGCTAACTCACAGGTCGCGTGCTAGGTTTTGCGGAGACAAGAAAACTGGAGAACCGGAAAAAAGCCCTTGAATCTAGGGAGAGACCTAACAAACTACGCCATTCTACAGGCTGTTTTAGACTAATAAAGATCATATTAACTACTTCACAGCTCAAGCGATTCCGTGTCAAATGTCGCAAAGGCCATCAAAAGAAAAGGAATTCAAATATTGTCTGTTGGTGTTGGACGATACTTTGACATTCATCAACTGAACGAAATGGCTTCTCGTCCGGTTTTGTATCACGTGTTCACCGGACAGTTCAGAAAAATAATCCACACGAGGAATGAGCTTGTCAAAAAAATATGTCTTGGTAGGTTGGTTTAATGGTTTATAAACACAAGGGCGTAGCCCACAGTTTCTTAAATAAGATTTTTTTAAAAGTTGTATCCATATTGATGTGTCTTCTCATGTGCAACCTTTAAACAAAGAAATGGTACTCTAGGGAATGACACGTGGTCTGAAATGATAAAACATTACGCCCAAGCTAAAGAGGTCTATTCTACTCTATCCTCAGCTGCGTTGGACAAAAGACCTTAATTGAAAATCAAAACATTTAGTATCTGTATCCGATATATTACCATGAACATACATAACAATAGTTTAATGTTTCAACAGGTGTTGGAGGAAGCTACATTTCACCGTGTAAACGACCATGTCTTTGCAAGACAGGGTGAGAGTATGTCATACTACCCCTCCCCTCCCCCCTGGGGGATTCTGATGTCTATGGAAAACTACCTTGGTGGATAAAATGGTATTCACTAAACTCGTGAAATAATTTACCTAATTTTGTTTTACTGGATTATTTTGCATGTCAGCCATTTGGCGTGAAAAGTATAATTCGACCAATAGAAAAAAACAGTTTCGAGAATTGCATACAACATTCAACTTTATTTTTGTATTTTGTAAAACTTTAAATTACAGTTTGAATAATGCTATTTCAAAAAAGGTTGGTGAAAGCTTGAAAGTATGTTGCTTGTTGCATGTTGCGTGTTGATTCTTAGCTTGAAATGTATTATGCAAATAATGTCAGCACAGAAGAAAATATGCTTGAAAAAACCTGCAGACAAAGTTTGGGAAAATTCCATATTTTTGTGACCTTTCGCTGATTGAATTCACATCATCCATACTACATTTCGGGCTTGGCATGTGACAAGGAAAACATTTTCACCAACCTTCCTTGAAATAGCTGTAAACGTATATACGCATGCAATGAAACTATTTATTGACACAGGAAGCATACGTTAGATAAATATACGGCAGGATACATGAATATTATTTATACAAGTCTAAAAATAAAATAATACTTGATTACAGGATGAGATGTAATAACAGCAAGAATAATATTCCATTCACACCGGACCGTTAAACATGTTTAAAGGTTGCTTAGTTGAACTAGTGCCCTTCCATCAGCCTGTACGCCTAACTAAACCACTTTCAAACCTTCCTTAACTAAACTACTTTGGGGATGTAGTTTTAACACTGTATAGAGATGGCAGCCAAACGACGAAGGAAATTAATGCGATAGATAAATTAATAAATACCAAGTTTAGTTGGTGTGAATGGGACTTAAAACTCTAAAGCTTTCTTTAATATATCATCACATAAAAAACGTTAAATAATTTAGGGAGCACAGCCGAACGGAAAAATCAAATTATAAAAGAGATGTAAGTGCTTTATAATGGCGAACTTTAGTTTTTCTATGGCATTTTGAAGGTCATAGTGCATGCAAAGATACATAAAAGATTCCCATCCTCTCATCCATAATAATAATTGTGCATAGATACATAGAAGATTCCCATCCTCTCATCCATAATCATAGTGCATAGATACATAGAAGATTCCCATCCTCTCATCCATAATCATAGTGCATAGATACATAGAAGATTCCCATCCTCTCATCCATAATCATAGTGCATAGATACATAGAAGATTCCCATCCTCTCATCCATAATCATAGTGCATAGATACATAGAAGATTCCCATCCTCTCATCCATAATCATAGTGCATAGATACATAGAAGATTCCCATCCTCTCATCCATAATCATAGTGCATAGATACATAGAAGATTCCCATCCTCTCATCCATAATCATAGTGCATAGATACATAGAAGATTCCCATCCTCTCATCCATAATCATAGTGCATAGATACATAGAAGATTCCCATCCTCTCATCCATAATAATAATTGTGCATATCTTAGATGTGTTACCTATTTTGTTACACAAGTCATTAGAGCAAGGTTGATGATATTTTTTATCTGAAATTCAGTCATTTTTCTGGACTGGTCTTCCCATCCACCATTGCGTGGTGGAATGCGAAATTGTTGAGCAAACGTCATCGTTATTTTGAATTCTATAGAAGCCAAACCTTCTGGTTCTTGGATCACCAGAATATAACCTTGGGAAGTGGGAAAAACGCCTTGTGGACGAACAGTTCATTAGAAAGTTGCTACTAATATCAACATATGAATGACAAAACGACTCATTCTGACGAAGATGGACGGAACAATCGGTGCATTTATGCCCCATAATACTAAAATTCTGTACCTTGACACATTCATTGCCTTCGTAGGTCAGGATATCAACGTCACTAAGTAGACCCGTTAAGTAGTTGCTTGTGTCCATTTCACCGAACTCAAGAAAATTGTTAAAGTTACAAGTGACTCTCCAGTGAGTTGAACTTTTTCTAAGATACTGCATGACAGCGCATGGCAAACGATAATCCGTCAATTCTACTTTGCCTGAAGGAAGGTTGTTGGAAAAAGCCCCTGTCAGGTATTTTTGGGAATTGTTCATCGAGAAGGACTCAATCAACGACCACATCATCCCTGGTTCAGTATTATTATCACAGATCACTCACTTCTTTGAAGCTAGTAGGAGATCAACCTCACAAACTCTCCCAGTAAAGTTAGGGCGGCAATCACATCTGAACTTTCTTTTGGAGGCTTCCTCAGTGCACTGCCCACCGTTCAGACAAGGCGACGAACGACAGCATCCGTTTTTGAGAGGGCAATTTGCAGTTGGCTTTTGCTGATGATAGAAATATTAGAGTTAACAATGACGATGAGAATGACGATGAGAATGACGATGAGAATGACAATGGCAATGACAATGACAATGACAATGACAATGACAATGACAATGGCAATGGCAATGGCAATGGCAATGGCAATGGCAATGGCAATGGCAATGGCAATGGCAATGACAATGACAATGACAATGACAATGACAATGACAATGACAATGACAATGACAATGACAATGACAATGACAATGACAATGACAATGACAATGACAATGACAATGACAATGACAATCACAATCACAATGACAATGACAATGACAATGACAATGACAATGACAATGACAATGACAATCACAATCACAATGACAATCACAATGACAATGACAATGACAATGACAATGACAATCACAATCACAATCACAATCACAATCACAATCACAATCACAATCACAATAAAAATAACAATACTATTAATGTTATTAATATTATAATAATGAATAATGATAATAGCTATAGTGTAGCAGTAGTAAAAGTGATAAAATAATAGTAGTAGTACTAATATATTAGTAATAGTGATAGCAAAAGTGTGCTTGTTTATTTATTTTTCATTGGGTGGTTGGTCGGTCGGTTTTTCGTTCGGTCGGTCGGTCGGTCGGTCGGTCGGTTAGTTGCACTGTTGATTGGTTGGTTCACTAATCTACTAACCTTATGAAAAACCTCTTGTCTTATGGGGTAGAAATTGTAACCATCACGTGGTTTAAAGAGCGTATCATTTGTCTTTCTGTCCGCATCAAGCAACTCACATCGCGTACCAAACAATTGAAAGGCCATACATCTACAGTCACTAACACACGCACCAAAGCATTCTGGTGCGTTGTTGGCTGTCAGGTTCTTGTATGATTTCCCGATAATGGCAAAGTCTCTAATGAAAGCATCCGCTTTAAAACGACCTTTGTATCTTACGGCTGGACACGTGTCTTGACAGAACACTGAGGCCAACAGTTGCAAAATGGTAATGGCAAGTCGAAAAACCAAGGATTCTGTGGATGAAAGAAAGGTTTAGAAAACACTGGAAATTTTAATTTGTGACTCTAATAAGATACCCACGGGGAAAAAATAATCGAAATCGATGAATAGGATGTTTTTCATTGTTTAGCAAGCAAGCTCAGCGGTAACCAGGTGATATGGAATCTAGACGCGCAATGCATTGTTTGTCACAGCGAAAATTTCTAAGTGTTTTCTAGTATCTCTTGTCAAAATGAAATATTTTCCACCAACAACTAGGAAATAAACTTTTTCTAAAAGGAATTTGGTGGATCTTTTCACTGATGAGTTTTATTTTCTTTGTTTTCGAGTAAAAGTTGTTGTAAATCGAGCGGTAAACCTTGAACTATAGGAAACATTGAGCTACAACGAATATATTCGCTGATTGGCTAATTATTTTGGCCTGAGAAATCACCTGGCCAATAGAAACATCAACGGGAGTTTACCATAAATAGACTACTAGTCATTTAGAATTAGAATATAAGCTGCCTAAATAAATTATTAAAACTAGAAAAAGATAAAAGCTGCACAGAAAATGCAGGCAGAATATAGCTGGTGGCTAATCTAACTGTTTAAAAACGAGTTCATATGTACAGAAAAACTTATTGAACTTTTAAAAGTGAATAAAAACTAGGTTAATGAATTTTTCTTGAACGTTTCAGCGCTTGAAAGCGCGAAAATATATAGGCGTAGAGGATCGAGGAAGGATGAAGATAAAGATCAGTGATGAAGAAGAACAAGTAGAAGAAGAACTAAGAAGAACTGATCGAAGAGGACGAAGAAGAACAAGAAGAAGACGAAGGAGAAGATGAAGAAAAAGAATACGAACAAGAAGAACAAGTTAGAACAAGAAGAACAATTAAGAAAAAGATAAAGAAGATGAAGAAAAAGAAGACGAAGAAGAAGAAGACGAAGAAGAAGAAGAAGAAGAAGAAGAAGAAGAAGAAGAAGAAGAAGAAGAAGAAGAAGAAGAAGAAGAAGAAGAAGAAGAAGAAGAAGAAGAAGAAGAAGAAGAAGAAGAAGAAGAAGAAGAAGAAGAAGAGGAAGAGGAGGAGAAAGAAAAATGAACTAAAACGAGGAAGAATGTTGAAGAAATAATAAGAAATACAAATTCAAAACAAAAAATTAAAATACGTAGAAATCACAATCTTCACACATTAACACAAGAACATTTTACAAAAACACTCAATAAAGTATCTTACCGTTTAGCAGCATTTTCCAAAGGCAGTTTACTTCGATCACAGTGAATCTTAATCTTTTGCAAAGCTTATTTGTTTCTTGTCCAAGTCGTGTTTAGTTATGGTAAGAAAAGCAGCTGGCCCTGCGTTTTATGAATCATTCCCTCGGCTCCACACACGAAGACCCTAATTTGGAAGTAGGTAGGTGGTCCATTATTGCAAAAATGCTATTATTTGATGACGTAATGAATCCCCTCTAAAGGTTCTAATTTCATAGCTTGAGTGAATCAAAAAACGGAAAAATGAATAAGAATTTTTTTGATGTTCTTGTCATTGTTTTTATAACTTTCATATCACTTCATGACGTGCGGCGATAAAAACCATATTGAAAGATAATATCTTTCAGTAGTAATAGATCCTATACTAATTATCAAGAAAAAAATGAAAGTTGTCCTAAATATAGCTTATATAGGGGAATGGTGATCTCTTTGGCAACTTAAGTTGAAGATCATTACCAAAATGGCGGGTGGTAAATATAACGACAGGTGTCTTCGTTACCGAACACACTCATTAACATACAGGTTTTAACTTAATCACGGTTGATAAACTAACTAAATTATTGTCATCCTAAGATGATTAAAATGCCTTTGGAAGATATCTTATTTTTGTTTGATGTGAAAAATCGATCGAGAAATTCACTTATTTTTGTCAGTGTTGACTTTGTTGTTGCCTTTAAATCTTCACTTAAAACTTTCCTTTTCGCATCATGATCAGGAATGAATGAATGACTCACTGTCCTATTTAAAAAAAAACGATACAACAGTATGATGCTTTCAAAACAACTTCCATATTATTATTTTTATTCGGACGAAGGCCTAACATCCGATGTCATTAGGTTCAGCCCATGTGATCATGAAGTTCGACGTTTTACCAATTAAATTGAAGTACGGGTGACGTAGCGGGGAGAGCACTTGCCTCTCACCAAGGCGACCCGAGTTCGAACCCCGCTGGGCTCGGTGTCGTATGTGAGTAGAGTTGCTTGTTGGTTCTCTCCTGTGCTTCGAGGGTTTTTCCGGGTTCTCTGGTTTTTCCTCCCTCCTCAAAAATCAACTTCTAAATTCCAATTGGAATGTAGTGGAGGAAGAGCCACTCTGTGGATTCCACTGTTAATTCTCATTTAGGGCCATGTATTACTAAATGACATGACAGTATCCCGATTCTCCTATAACTTTGATTGGAAGAGAGCCGTCAATAGAAACCCGTATTTACATATTTATATGGCCCTAGTGATGTGGTTGTGTAGAGCCAGTGTGGCGTGCATGGGGAACCGAGAGCCAACGTAATTGGCTCGAAAAATTCCCGCCGATTCAACATGGAGACATCCAGTTAGTCGTAATGAGATTTTTCATGCATTTCATGAAAAATTGTAAAATTTCTCAAACTTTTCCCGTCAGTTTTAATTCGCAAAATAATGCGGTCCCATTTCAAGTATTTGTGCATTACCAAAGAGCCTCCAGTAAATAAAGAAATAATGTAATAATACTCAAGAGAATTATCTATGATATGAAAGGGAAACTATGACTCCCATGATAAAAATTTTAAAATATTTTTTTTATATTCTTATTCATTTATTTACATCACTGTTCTTGGTAAACAGAGAAATAGCAATCAAAGAATGACAAGTAAAGTAAGATAACCTGATAAACCCAAGCTGAGTGGGTCTATTTTGATAATTTTTGCTCAGAAACTCTTCAAGAAGATAATAATAAAATAGAATAATAAAATAATGTACTCATTACGGTAATAACGCGGGTTAAAAGTGCAACATTATTTAGCCTAAATCTATTTAAATGCATCATTACATCCATATAAAGTCATCCACTTCCTGCTTCCATTAAATAATATAGAAATAACACTTTTATAGGAATATTTTTCATGCTTATAATAGTATACAACAGCACAAATATAAAAAAATACCATGCACGCCTTTCGAAAAGCCCAACAAATAAATAATTCAAAATAAAAGTAAATTAAGTCAGCTTAAATAATAAAATCTGAAAATATTCTTTTCCTCTAAAAAGGAATTTAGAGGTCAATATTGAGAATATCCATGGAATAAATGAAAGATCGGATGTATTATGAGGCATTTTACATGACGATAGGAGAGCATAGTGCTAGGGACAAGTCTTTTGTTTTCTTTCTCCAGGGAACACCAAAAACAAGAGTAGCCCTAGCAGCAGGGTCACTTTCATGTAAACAGCCTCTGAGACCCCATGGTAAGGTAGGGTGACCATAGTGCTAGGGACAAGTCTTTTGTTTTCCTTCCCCAGGGGACACCAAAAACAAGAGTAGCCCTAGCAGTAGGGTCACCCTACTTTCATGTAAACAGACTGTGTGACATTCTTGTGACATTCTTGTGACATAACTGGAAGCCGATAGGATATTAAAAAACATTTCTTCGTGTTCTTCTATGAATATTTTGCTGTCCGACGTTTAAGACAAGACTATGGTGATTATTATTGGAGCAACTCTTGCTTAGATCATCAACATCTTGAAGGTGGGAATATTGCTTGTAGAATTAATGGCCGGACTATAGAGGTCATTCAAAAATTATTGGTCGGACTATAGAGGTCATTTAAAAAATTAATGGTCGGACTATAGAGGTCATTTAAAAAATTAATGGCCGGACTATAGAGGTCATTCAAAACTTAATGGTCGGACTATAGAGGTCATCCATAAATTTGTGGACAGACTAATGAAGTTCTTGGAAGAATTGATATTTGGATTATCGCATGCCAAATTCGACGTCTAAACCGGACCTTAGCTTTTCATTTTCATTATTATTAAAATAAACTGAGTCATTATTATTATTATATTATATTATTATTATTATTATTATTATTATTATTATTATTATTATTATTATTATTATTATTATTATTATTATTATTATTATTATTATTATTATTATTATTATTAACTTTATGGTCGGATTTTCGAGGTCATTAAGAAATTTATGGACGGATTTATGAAGTTGTCGTAAAAATTCAGAAACTATTAAATAAACCCATGGTCTACCAAAGTATTTTATTTTGTTCGGAATAGAAGTCACTCAAATTCCTGGTCAGCATTTCAAGGTAAGTATAGTAAATCCATGGTCGAGCTAACGATCGACTTCATTCCAAGAACTGATGGTCGAATTCTCAGGGTTATCGGATTTATTTGCAGATCATTTATGGAGATTTTGACGTCTGTTCAATGGTCAAAGTGATGCATTCAAAGGAAAGAGCTGTTTTTCTCGATTCCTGCGGCGAATCTCTTCCCACAACATGTTTCTTTCCTTCAGAATTCCCTTCAAAAGACCCCTATTCTCCATGGCTCTACGAGAGAGGTACGGGAGAACATCCTCTACGGGACCATACGGGACATACTTGTAGACTGAGTATTCAGCATTACCTGGAGATAGATGACAAGAGATGATAAAAAAAGGTTAAGCCAATATTTTACTTCAAAACCGTGGGAGTGATTGCCCAATTCTCCCAATTAGCCAGGGGCTCATGTATAAAGCATTTGAAGGTGCTCACTTTACCCCTTCAAACTATCAGTGCTCCTTATTACGGGTATTTAAAGCTAAAGCTACACAGAACAGAGAGAAGTCGAAACAGACGTGGAGATCTTGAAGCCTGCTCAGAAATAAGAGTCAAGATTTTAGGTTGAGGTACAGTAGGGGGCATTGTAGCAGGGATATATTCTTTGCAGTACTTCGAAATGCAGCTAAATAGGCATCAAAGCCCGCAAAGCACGCTGGGAGTCTTGCAAACATGGAACAGGGAAATCGAAGGAAATATGGAAAAAAATTACTCGGTTGAAATACTTACATATTAATAGAAAATGTGGAAAGAAAAATTGAAAGCTTAATTTTTAGAGGAAGAACTCAGTTCCCCATCATGCTTTGTGCTAGAAATCTCTCAGGAGATTGAAATTCTTTTGTTTTGTCTTCCAAATTGAGCTGCTTTGACGTCACGTGCAAGGGGTATAAAGGAGAAGCGAGGGCAGACCTACTCATACACGTTGCTATTAGAAAAAAGAACAACATTCAAAGCAGGTATAATACGAAATAAAATGACCACATATCACTGACCTAACGTAAATGAAATTTGATCAGCCATTCCAAGCAGTTGACCAAAGAAAACACATTTTGAATCACAGGCGAGGTTGAGTTCCTCCATTCTGCAACATTAAGATTTGAGGAGAATATGATTAGACTTTCTTACATAGTTAATCGATATTTGACCCTCTAAGTGAAAGGTCCTTAGTAACGTGTTAAACGAGGAGTAACGAAACTGGGGTTCGGTTCTGAAAAAGATAAATGGGAAAGGAAGGAAGGAAGGAAGGAAGGAAGCCCATGAGCAAGTACCAGTGGCGCAGAGAGGACCCAGGATCTGGATGGGGGCACCTAGAATAAAAATCACGGCAAAAATTGGGGAGCACGTGGTCGCCCCCTTCCTACGCCAGTGGCATTGACATCATACATCAAAGAAAAATACTGGATCGATCCGCTACACCACTGGTAAGTGAAGTACCGTTTACATTGCAAATATGTCCACATAGTAATGCTGAAACACATGGTATAATTTGACTGGTGAATCAACACGCAAAGGTTGCACCTGTAGCTGCAAGGTGATAATGACAGGATGGATTCAAGATAATTTCCTTTACCTTTGCACAGCAAATCGAATTGAACTTTCATTATGCGAGGCAACCATCACATTAGCTCGGCCCTTCGCCGTCTCTTCTATGATTGAATTCATTGTTTTATCAAAGCATTCACTCGTTGCAGCATAACTAGGATGAATGGGATCCCTGTATCCTAAGGTGGCCGCACGGAGTCTCTCCTGTTCCATGTATGCACCACGGACGAGCTTAGCAGCGAAGCAAAAGCCCTCACGTCGGGCTAGTTCCATATCGACTTGGGCGTGACGGTAGGCATCCTAAAATCAGTAACAAATTGCGTGATTTTGCGTGACTTTCAAGATTCAAGATGGAAATGAAAAATCGCGTTCACAGTATAGATTGCCATTCGATTTTTAAACTGAAATATTCGAGAAAAGTGGAAAATCTTGATCTAGTCTCCTTGGCCAATAAAAATATCTCAACACGCTACTGCCACGATCAAGGCACGGCACGGCACGGCACGGCACGGCACGGCAAGGTCCGTAGCGTCAGTATGGGCGCCAAAGTTATGTTATTCAACGATTACACCTGTTGTTATGGTAACATCAGGGGTTACATATACCTTAAGGTAACACTGATAAGTGTTAAAAACCAAAGGTCGATCTTTGTTAATCTCTCTTTGTAAATCTAAGGTTAGTCTTCTAATTGCTGGCTGGAAGTAGGTTTGTTCGGCATCTATCATCAGTCGAACACCTCGCTCTTCTGCATGCTGACGAAAAAATACGGAAATTTATCAGAAATTGTCAAGTGGTCGCTTAATAGAGGTCAACCTTCACTGACGCATTACAATTAGATCAGAACCTCGATTAAGCGACCAACCTCTATTTAGCGACCAGTTGTCAAAGTCCCAAAGAGGGTTTTCCAGTAATTTATACCTCTATTTAGCGACCAACCTCTATTTAGCGACCAGTTGTCAAAGTCCCAAAGAGGGTTTTTACAGTAATTCATACCTCTATTTAGCGACCAACCTCTATATAGCGGCCCATTTTAAACGTCACAAAAAAGGTTTTTGCTCGCATTTAAACCTTTATTAAGCAGCCAACCTTTGTTTAACGACCACTTAACTATTCCATTCGGCTGGCCGTTAAAGAGAGGTTGGATAATATGTGGCCTTTTAAAAGAGGTTATGCTGAAATATGAATCTGTTTACCTCAGCCAGTTTAGTGAGTCTTCCTCTCATATTCTGGATTTGCCTAAGATCATCCTCATTTAGAATAGAAATTATAGGTTTTCCAGTTTTCTCCTAGTGGAAAAACACAGAGAGAATTAGGAGGTCATATGCACCCTATAGACAGCAAAGATGAGTTCCGTTCCGTGACCGTGACGGGTCTGTGTGTAGCACTTCTATTGGACAATAGACTCGTTATGCATAAATAGGGTAAAATATCACAACTTTGTATTTTACTTATGGAAACAATTTCAATGTTATGGTTCAAAGTGTACTGTGTTTTTCAGAACGTAAAATCTGCTGTTCAATAAGCGGTAAGTTTACTATTAACTTACATTTCCGGTAGGCTTGGCTTTGAACAAATGTGACAGTTGCAGCTGTGGCGTTAGAAACTCGTGCCATTCTATTACATCGATATCGCTAAAAACAAATAGGAATAAAATGTCTGTATTCATGCGCTGCTTATTCGATATTCATTCGCGGTGCGCTCGGTGTTCATACGCTATGCACTCGGTATTCGCTCGGTATTCATGCGCTGCTTGTTCGGTATTCATTCGCGGTGCGCTCGGTGTTCATACGCTATGCACTCGGTATTCATGCGCTGCTTGTTCGGTATTCATTCGTTCCATACAAAGATTGTGAAAAAGCCAATTTAACTTACCCGGACTTGTCTTTATCTATTAAATCGAAAATATGATCAGCTTCATCTTGCTTAATATGAACCTGATAAAAAGAGTTATAATTATAACAAACAGAAGCGCGAGAAATACTGGGAAATGAGTGTGTGTTGGGGGGGGGGGGGGGGGGTGGGGAGGATAGCGGCTTTTGTAAGATTCTGCTGTACTTGTCCCATACATACTGTATCAGTCCCTAAGCAGTGCTCAAAGGAAATGATATACAGGCAGTTTCTATGTCTAGTGAGCTGAAAAGTTCTTCATTAGCAAGCGGTTGTGAGGGAGGGGGGTTGTTTGTAATGAATGATAAATTGTGTTGTACCACCTACCCCTAGTCTATTCAGCCCTTCAAAGAATTTGTCTTTGGCAACACTTGATCCTATCTTATTCTTTATTGCAGAACCTTTCGCCAGTTGGTCAAAGAAATTTTGTGCTTGGTTTAATATCTCTGACACTTTTAGCTGAAGGGAAGAAAATAATTAAAAATATATGAGCAATAATGAATTGATTTGGTAAGGAAGAACTAAAGAAGTAATGGAACAAGGAAGAAAGGAACAAATCACAAACAAAAGAAAGAGTAAGGAGGTGATGGAGGGAGGGAATGAAGGGATAGAGGATGGAAGGAAGGAAAAAAAAGAAGGAAGGAAGGAAGGAGGAAAGGAAACTAAGGAAGGATGGATGGAGGTAGGAAGGAAGGAAGGAAGGAAAGAAGGAAGGAAAGAAGGAAAGATAAGAAGGAAAGATAGTAAGAAAGATAGTAAGAAAGATAGTAAGAAAGATAGTAAGAAAGATAGTAAGAAAGAAAGAAAGAAAGAAAGAAAGAAAGAAAGAAAGAAAGAAAGAAAGAAAGAAAGAAAGAAAGAAAGAAAGAAAGAAAGAAAGAAAGAAAGAAAGAAAGAAAGAAAGAAAGAAAGAAAGAAAGAAAGAAAGAAAGAAAGAAAGAAAGAAAGAAAGAAAGAAAGAAAGAAAGAAAGAAAGAAAGAAAGAAAGAAAGAAAGAAAGAAAGAAAGAAAGAAAGAAAGAAAGAAAGAAAGAAAGAAAGAAAGAAAGAAAGAAAGAAAGAAAGAAAGAAAGAAAGAAAGAAAGAAAGAAAGAAAGAAGGAAAGAAAGAAGGAAGGATGGATGGAGGAACGGAGGGAGGGAGTAAAGAAATGAAGGGGAATCAATCCACTAACAAAAAAAGGATACTTACCAAGAGCTGTGGCCTCCCCAGTGCCGTAATCTTTATAGCAGCAAAGCCATCAGTAGATGCCCCACCAGCAGCATCAACACAATCAATGAATGTCTCTAGTCTTTTATCACACTCTGGTTCACCAGAATAGAAATATGTACGGGCACTAACAACACCCTTACGTCGATCTGCAAACTCTTTATATGATCTGTACTTTTTGTAATTATCTGGATCATCTATGGTATTAAACATCAAAAAGTCACTTAGATCAGCCAAGCCTAGCCCAGCCCATTAGCCCAGCTCTAGGTTGTTTCTAGCTTCAATTTGTGACTTAGCCATGCCCCTACTTTGATCAGCCAAGAGGTTGTTGTAGGGTTCAATATGTGAGTCATAGCTGTGCCCTGACTTAGATCAACCTACATGTCGTTTCAGTGTTAGATCTGTGAATTAGCTGCGGTGCCATGACTTATATCAGCCTACAGGTTATTTCAGGGTTCTATCTGTGAGTTAGCGATGTCCTGACGTAGATTGAGCCCACAGGTTGTCTCAGGGTTCGATATGTGAGTTATCCGTGCCCTGACTTAGATCAGCTTAGAGGTTGTTTCAGGCTTTGATCTGTGAGTTAACCAGAGATTGTTTGAATTATCAGCTAAAGCTATGTACTGGCTGTGAGATCTAGATCAGTTTTGTCAAGTTATTATGAGTATTACTCTACCTGATAGAGCTTTAGGCTGATCAATGGGAGCCTGATCATTGCTGAAATAAATAAAAAAAAGATGTAAATTAATTAAAAAATAATCTAAAAGTAAATGGGAAAAACTAAATAAGTTATTTATCCTAAAATCAGTCTGGATAGGGAAAAACTGTGCCCTTAGCCTTGAAAATGGATCTAGGCGTGACAGCTTCAGCCTGTATAATATACACGTATTCAAGACCATGGGCACACAGTCTCTACCTATCCAGACCTCCTGGCCAGTAAATAACCTCTATTGATTGACAGAAGCCATTAATATCAAATGTCTAAAAGTTCTGATGCATCTCATAGAAAAATAACAGAAAATGATATTTAAATGAACTAACTAGTTAGGATCCCTAAGATTCACTTGGGGGGAATATAGATAACTGTTAGTGGAATTTATTATCCTGACGAGCGGAGCTAAAAATAGATTTTCAAATAATTTTCATGGGGAAAGACCTATATGTATGCTCAAATCCTATCTTCTATGTACATACCCCATAGCTTTCTGAGCATCCTCTTCACTCAAATCTTCTTCTACAGAATAATCCAGAATAGCTCCCACTCCGTATTGTTCCAGTCTTGAGATGGTTGGTTTGATGGCATTTTGGTCTTCCCCAGCAACAAAATGACCATAAAAAGTCCCCTTCATTATATTACGAAACAGTCTTTTTCCCAGAATTCTTTGACTAAGCTTCATCAACTGAAAAAAATTAATAATAAGTAATTATTCTTTGAATGAATCAATGTGCCAGATGACATAGAAATTATTACATAAGTACATACATACTTTTCTGAATTTGATAAACACGATGATAAGCACGATAAACAAAAGATGTTTGTATCAATGCTATAGAACCACAATGCACAATGTTCGCTATCTCAGAAAAGGTCTATGGCATATTATATACAAATAGGAATTCCCATGACCAGATCAGAAGACATGCTTTATATATATTCTTATATATATATATTGAAGTTTTTGGCTTCTGTAAGATTCATTCTTGGCTTCTGTAAATCACATTTCCAAGTATATGATCTACTATTTTTGAATTATGGAAGCCAAAAACCCAGACTGTCTAAATTTTTTGGACGGCTAACTTTGTTTACATTCAAATTAGTCCAGCTGTTTGAAAAACTAAGTGTGAAAAGGATTGTTGTTGTAAATCAAGCGGCCATCGTTCAAGTCTTAAAAGTCATATATATATATTTCACAGAATTGGAGTAGATGGATGGCAAAAATTTGCTTTATTTCTAAATACATCAGGTATACTTCAAATTTTTTTCTCTAATTTTTGAAAATGTGTGTTTTTGTATTGGGAAGAGACTTGGCACAAGGGCCGCTTGGCTAAGCATCGAAGTGCGCTGTGATTGGTCGGTTTGTGCGTGCATTTGTGTACGCTGATATGAATAGAAATGTCAGTGAAAAAAATAAACGTTTAAGGTGCAACAAAATGCATGTAAAACGTTTCTAATAAACCACTTTAATTTAAGACGTCTTATGGATTCTCAATATTAATAAGTGTCTCTATAATAAAAGAAATATTTCACATTTTTAACTTTTTAATAAGATTTTCCCCCTCGGTTTCAGATTTTAATATGCAATCAGATCAATTAATATTATATTTACAGCAATTAATAAATAAATAACCGATAAAAATATAAGCTTATATGTCTTGAAAACTGAAACAGGATATTTCCTGTAAGTTCAAGAACACTTTTACAGTAGTACGAACAGTAGTTTTACAGTTGTAAGATATTTTTAAAGGACACAGTACGATGCGTTTATTAGGTTTCGTTTATTAATACTAAACTAGTTACGCAATAAACTTTAATTCATAAGATAAAAAATATCCAATACAAAAATATAATCAAAGATGTTTTGAAAATATAATTACATTTGTTTATAGTTAGCTTACCTGTTGATTTTTCTGGACTAGAAAGTCTATTGAACACAGTCTAAAGACAAGCAGTGCTCGAAGGAGTTCAAGACTGGTCTTCGAACGAAATGCTTCCCTTGGATTATCGAACGCTAAGCTCGTCTCGTTTTCGTTCCTCGCATTTTCTATTTCATCTTTCTTGTTAATATAAGTACTAGCAGAGCCTATGGATTTATAACGGACTGCAAGATACCTAGAGAGAGGTAAACGGTGGTGTTTAAAAGCGCCATGCCGAAGTATTAGTCTTGACGCCATGTTTGTTTGGATCAATCTGACTGACCCTACTCACCCCTGGGGTTTTAGTAATAAAGATACGCTGGAAGACTTGTTTTACCTGTTTTGAAAGAAAGAGGGTCAAGATAGAGGTCAATGCAATAAAGAGACGAATTTGGTTATATTTTAATATTTTTGACTTAATCCCAATACAAAATATATTTTAAACGATAATGATAGAAAGTACTTTTGTCTCAAGAAGATAGAAGGAGTAATATTTAGCCCCGGGCTAGTAGTTTTTAAAACGTCTGTCAGCTAGACCTGTCATGCACATATGCATGCCTGATGAGAGGCGCGTGTTGGATGGTACGATTCCATTTGTTGTTGATATTTCGCTTTATGAATATTTTTTTTAATAAGTTTGTGGAAATAGAATATCTGATCGTGTTGCTACCTACATTTTCGAAGAGAAAGGGGGGGGGGGGGAAATATTAACAAAAATTAACTTTCGGTTTGGGCAGAAAAAAAGGCCACGTTCTCATTTTTAAAATGCAACTGAGGATTTGAAAAGATAATTCATATCATTCGTAGCGCTTTTATGCTGTCCTTAGTCATATTATCCGGTGATATTTCCAAGGAATACTGCGTGCACAATGCTCGCATCGGGCCAACGCAAAATTACTGACTTACCTAGCACTTTATATTTTTACTCCCTTTTACAACAAGAAATGAGTCAAAAATTGCTGGCTTGAGAAAAAAGCATAAAAATTTGCTTAAAATCTGTAAGAAAATGACAAAATGAAGCGATTTTTAAAGAAATTTATCATTAGATAGTAAAATTGTTAAACGTAGGTAAATTCCTCGATAGTAAATCATGGATCCAAAGGAAATAGTAGTAGCAAACATAGTGCAACTTGGACATATAGTAAATCTCAAAGACACTAAGTATGTTCACTCATGAAGTACTAGCCAATATTTTGGGTCGGAACCAAAACGACTTCTGCTGTGACGTAATGACAATGATTTACAACTAATGATATAAATAACATAAAATTATACCTGAGATTTCATATTTTATGTGTCTGGCAACCTTTTAAAACAAATCAACACCATTTTAGAAAAAAAAATTTCTGAATTTTTTTTTTATAATAGCCTAGGGCTATTTAAAAACCAAAGATCTCAGCATCAAAACGAGGCTAAGGGAGCGATCATAATATATGGGTGGGGTGGGGGAGGCTATGGAGATTAATATGGGAACAGCTTTTTGCTCAGGTAACAAGGAGGGGGCTATCGAAACCTGTAGTTGTTGTTTGGGGGGGGGGGGGGGGGCAGAGGGGGCAAATAAAGAAATATTGTTTGAGTGGGGGGAGGGGTCCCTAAAATATCATTGCAACAGAGACTACTTCATTCAGCCTAATGATTTATTAATTAATATTTACATGTATATCTGACTTTATCCCATCATGGGATCATAAAGTCGCGTTCGCAGTCAGTATTTGTGTCAATCAGTCTATTATAGTGTCCTATAGACACTAATAACATATGCGAAGGAAACCTGGTATCGTCGAGAGCCCAAAAGTAGACTACGTCGCTCGAATCGCGCCATCATGAAAGCCTGATAATAGCGACCTGGAATGTCTAGAAAACCGGCGAGCAAAGGCCCTGTCATATCATGGACACCTTGGATCTCCAAGGTCCTGGCGAGATTCGAGAGGCAAGTTCTACACCTGAGCTAACAGCGGCGATGGTTTCCAAGAATACTTTGAGTGATACAGTTGCTCCTTTCCCCTCCCCTATAGACTGACAGATTTTCGTGAAACGGCATGAAAAAACGACACGGTCACGGTATGGACAAGATATTTTAAACCAATCACAGCATGCAAAATCACTACTCGTCCAATGAAATTTCTCGGCCATCAAGGTCACGGCAAGTCCCTCCCTAACATGTGTTTTCACTGTCTACGAGAAACGAACTTTCTTCCCTAGGGGGAAGGGGTCAGGAGCAGCTGTTTATTGCCCTCGTTGTTACGCAACCCGGATTCCAGGATTACTTCGTGTGGGGCGTTGTGTTATCTTTGTCATAAAATCCAAACCATACGGACACTAACGCACACGTGTCTGACACTAAGGATAAATTAGTAATAATTTCTTACTAATTCGATAAACTGTAGTAAAAATATGCTATCTATATACATATATATATATATCTTGCAAGAAATCATCAACCTAATCTAACGAATCAGGAATGTGAGAAAATTCTATTAAAAAATTCACATCCAAGAGCCAGAAACGGATGAAAATTGTGGTAGGCACTCAACTAGGCAAATTACAGAAAGGGAAAAGTAAGATTAAGCTTTTCACTACCTTTGTTATTTTGAAAGAGGGCTGGTGTAAAAGAAGGTATGCCATGACTAGTTTTTTTCTGACCCCCCCCCCCTCTCCCATTCTTCATATTTGCAAAAATTTATATAGTCTCCCTTAATTTGTTCTCCCTGCACTAAAAATCAACAAGACCCTCAAATTGCACCAGCCCCCCTCTCCTCCAAATGACAGGTCGTCAATTTTCATCCTAAGATTCAGTCATAACTTGATAAAATTTACCTTTTAAATGTTTTAAACACTATAAATAATTATTTACCTATATCTAAATTCCAATAATACTTTATAATAGATCAACTGTAAAGTCAAACATTTGTTTTCGCTTTCTTCAGCTTTTCTTCCAATTGTTCCTGAAGTGCCTTGCTGAACTGGACTGTTTGTTCCTGCAGACTGTCTATTTCTTTTTGAAGATCTTCATTTTCTTGCACAAGTTGTGCAGTTTGAAGGGTAAGTTCTAGGAGACCTGCCTGTTTGAGAGCTGATGCTGTCCGACAAAAGCGTTTTTGGTCTGTCTTCTTTTCGTGGTTTATTTTTTTATGATGGTTTGAGGTCTTCTGGTGTTTTGAGTGATGATGGTGATGATGACGATGATGGTTTGGTCTTTTTAATCCAGATGATGATGATGATGATGAAGGCATAAGGTCAAGATTCTTTTGCAGGGATTTTGAAAACCCAAGTTGAGGATAAGTATCCACCCAATTTTTCTCCAGGGATTTTAGCTCGTTTCTGTCATCAGTGGCATCCTTGAGGTGATCCAGATGACCATTTGTGCCAGGATAATTTCTTTGGTACAACACAGGCCCCTTGGGATAAAACAATGGATGTATAAGATATGGCAGACATGTCAGTGACAGATTCAATTGAGGGGGTGGGGATCTCTCTCCCTATTTATATTTCTATGCAATAAAAAATGTCCCATATATGAACTACTACATCACTCACCTGTCTCCTATCTCCATATTTATCATCCATTTTTATTTCTTGCTTGTTCAATATGTTTTCAACAAACTGTTGAATTTAAAAAGAGCACTATCATAAGTTCAAAAAATCAGTTCTTTTTCATAAACTAGATAGTCACGATAATAAAATATTATAATAATTTAGTAAAAAAAAAATTGAATTTTGTCGTTTGTTTAAGGTTCATCCAAACATATATTTTTGATTTGAATTTATTTGCTAATTTCAATAAAATATATATTATACTTTATTCAGATCAGATAATTTTTTTTTTGCTATAGAATGAGATTTTCGAGTACAAAAAATATATTGCAGGAAATTTAGTCGTGCAATTTTGCAATTCTCACAATTGAAATATTTTTGAAGAAAGATTTCACCAATTTTACAAATATATCATCAATAATATGAATAAGTGCCAATTCAAGCTATTATTTGAATAACTAAAATTAAATGAATTTGTCTCACATCATGATTACCAAATAAAGTTAAAGCAAAAAATAAGTTAAGTTAAAAGTATTTTAATGCGAGAATATGTTTTTGCTAATTGACAAAATTTCCTGCAAAAAAATTAATTATCAACTGATTTTCTGGTAAATTTATGAAATGTTCAAACCTCAATCCTTTATACACAATTTAACTAGTATTGTTGAGCGGCATCTTTCTAGACTTCTTGTGCAAGTGATCTGTCTGAAATCTTTGATTAGTGTTGTGCTTTTTTATTTAAAATTTAAAGTTCGCTAAAACATATATAAAGTAAAATAATGTTAACTTTAAAAATATGAGGTTTGTTAACATAAAAAGGATGTAGAATACTAAGCCCCTTTTGTTGTGTAGAAATCTATTGTGAACTAGAATTTACAATAAGAATAAAGATTTCGAGTTTTTAAAAATGCAAATAAATTCTTGAAGATTTGTAATACCCTTTTTGCTTTGACAAAGTACATATGCTTAGGTTTTAAGGTTTTTTCCTGTTGTCCTCTCTCCATAAATATAAACATTTATTATGAGTGGAGAGTTCTTTTAATAAACTTGTCTCATACATGTAGATACTGAATGTAGCGGTAGTGTATACAAGTAGTCTTAGTTGGCCAAAAAAACAAGATTCATACTAAATTTCATTGTACATTATAAAAAAGGATTTTACTTTGTACTGCATTGAGAATAATAATCATATTTCATTTTAAGTCATAATATTTAATGAGACCCACTCAAAAAATTGATAACTTTTAAGTAAACACATGCATCAAAAGTGATGAAAAAGTGGGATGGTATTTTATAAAATATGCTAAATTTTTACGGTATATTTGATTTGGCTTAATGGTATGTGATCTTTAATATTTAATGAAAACTGTGCTTGACAAAAAAAAAAAAAAAATTTAAATTTAGCATATTTTACAAATTACAGTACCTGACTTTTTATCACACGAGCATGCGTAATGCGGAACTCTTAATGCATGTATTCATTTTATCAAATAAAAGTAACAATTAATCCTAAATAGAAATTATATTTGCTGTTTCTGCTAACTTCTAATGCCTTCCCATTCGTTTCCCTTCCATTCATATTTTCCAACCATCCTTTTTTCTATAATCTTTATTATAAATAAGAAAAATTAAAGGCCAGCTATGCATGCGCCATAACTTAGAACTAAAATATTAGCTCCCCCCTGCATTAAATTGTATTAAATTGTCTGCTATTTTGCAATTCTAGTAGATCTTCCCTCACTTCAATTTTTCCCTCATTTCAATTATTTCCTCATTTCCATTTTTCCCTCCCGTCCTTTCATACATGAAAGAAGAAATAGAAAAAAAAATACGTACCTTTTGGAGCTGACAACTGACTAACAACAAACAAATAACTTCCAGGAGGCTAGACAAGAACAAGAAGGAGAAATGCGAACATTTCTGAACCTGGAACGTCTAATAAAATCCTCACGAAGTGAGCAAAATTACGTAATTTTTTTAGTTGTCTTTTACAGCAAAAAACGTAAAAAAGGAATATGAAAAATGAACACAAAATTGAAACAAAAATCGAAATTTCCACAAAGCAAAATAGCAGAGAACATACTGGTACATCTAGTTTACTCTCAAAACCCCGACATTGCTTTGGAAAGTGGGTAATATATCAAACACACGGTAAGCTTTAGAATTTGCACAACGAGCAGAAACAGCACTAAAACATGAACACAAATCAAATACACTACTTTTAGGAACTTAAAAGGCCACACTACCTCAACAGACATATATATATATATATTTCAATAATCTGTAAATAGGATACAAAGAAAGATTAGGTGACACAAATTCAAGCATCATAACTTGTTGTTTTCGATCTTCGTTCACGTCGCCATTTGTCAGCTAAAATCTGGGTAAAACTTTGACAAACGACTACAAAATCGCCTATACCTTACCTTTGATTAGTAGAACTATCCTTTTGAGATTTTCAGTTGTATATCGAAGCTGTAGATTCAATTCTTTGAGTGCAATAAAATTTGGAAAGTGCTTTGAGTTCGCAAAGAAATCGACTGAGCTTTGGCACGTGAGCGCTGAGGGTAAGACAACATGGCGGCACGTGAGTATTTTCAGTGCAAACACGTGCACCTACAAATCCACTCACGTGAGCGCCAAAAATCCCAAAATTTCCATTTTTATCACTCGCTACTTCACAAATATTATCATTAAACCATATCCAAGAATATTTTAAACAAATATTTCAAATTTTATTAAAGGAATCTCTGATAAATATACTGATCACGTGACAATGAACTCTGTTAGATCTCAGAATTGTTTTTTATCTTCAAAGTATTTTTTTCAATAATAAGAAAAATCAAAAATTAAAATAATTTTAAGATTTCCAGCTAACCTGTTCAGACATTTCATCTGTTTTTCTTTTAAACACATGTATTTTGAATACTGGCACACATGACCAATCCGACCAATAAAAACTAACTTTGATATGTCAACAATTCCTGATTTCGCTCGACCTGAGCTCGCGATCGATTGTGTCTTGATAAAACCAACACTATAAAATGGTATATTTTTATTACAAATTTCATTCTTAAGAAGTCAAGTCCTTGATATAAATTTCCTGCTATGAAATTTTACTTCTATGTATATTACGTAATAATGGTGAATAAAAGAAACTGCATGGTATGGCTGTGTGGCGACACGTGAGAGGCTATTTCCTTACACGTGAGGACATAGGGAAGCAAAACGTTCCTCCTCTCATTACATTGCGAACGCAGCGTGGGAAAATAACATTAGGTATTTAAATGTTTTATTTTATTTTTATTTTTTCCATTCTATTGTATTTTATATTTTATTTTATTTTATCTTTAGCTTATTTTATTCTATTTTATTTTATATTTTATTTTATATTATTTTATTAGCTTATTTAATTTAATTTAATTTATTTCTTCAATATCTTTTTTTTTTTAGAAACAGACATGATTTACCAAAATAGATCTAAACGCAAAATCCGTATTCCTCAAATTGCTTAAAATAAAATAATTCACAAAATTCTTCCAATAAGATAAATTTACGTTAAATTTTCCTTCCTGTCTGGTATAGAAAGATTGTTTTAATAATTGGACTCAGCTCAAAAAAAACAGTGCCAAGTAAAGGAAGAACAAGAAAAGGAAAAAAGAAAGAAAGAAAGAAAGATCGGCCTTTTTATTTTGTTTTAAACGAATATTGAACATCGAACTAAGGCCCGGTTTAGACGTCGAATTTCACATGTGCCGAATCTTATGCAAATGAACAAAACCTATTGCTTGAATTAATTTGCATTAGATTCGGCACATGTAAAATTCGACGTCTAAACCGGGCCTAACAGGCCAAAAAGCGACGCAAAAAAACTATAAAGCAAGTATAATGCTTGCAAGCAGCCACAGTGCATCCAAACGTCAAGTTCTTATAATTATTTCTAGGCGTGAAAATCGAAGAACGTACGAAATTTATAAGTGTAAAATTTCTGTCTGTATAGACCCCTGACGTCATGTGACGTCAAAGCGGCTCAATTTTTTTGTCCTCCAAATTGAGCTGCTTTGACGTCACGTGAAAGGGGTATATTGATTCAATAATTTTCCATGGCCATGATGATAATAATATTATTAATAATAATGATAATGATAATGATAATAATAATAATAATGATAATGATAATAATAATAATAATAATAATAATAATAATTTATCAGAAAAACAAACGCAAAGAGATTACTACGTTTCGACATCGTCCGATGTCATGATCTAGTGAATTAAATCAATAATAATAATAATAATAATAATAATAATAATAATAATAATAATAACATTTCAAAAAGAACTTATCAATAGCTGAGGCTCAATAGGGTAGGAATTGTCAATGGAATAGAACTGATACGGAAATGTCAGAAATGGGTAATGTCCCAGAATTGTGAAATAGTTAAGGCTTTGTATGCTGTCTAAGTACAATGCCATTTGATCTGTCAGTACGGAAATTAAGAATTTTGCTTAGAAATTAGGCCTTATTTCCGCAATCTTCTGTAAAAAGTCAAGTCAGACAAAAGTTGAAATAAACCACATAATAATGATAACAACAACAATTAGTATTATTACCCAGCACTGACGACTTCCACGATTTGAGACCACGGATATCGGTATGCAATGAGTAAATCTCTCGCTTTAAGTTTTATGTGTCAGCGAGAAAAAGAGACGGTAGCTGCTACTAAAAACCTCACTCCGTCCTCGACTGAATTTTTCAACCTCGACCTGAATTTCGTCTTTTCTCAGCTGACTCGTGGCTCGGTAAATATTCACCGATAATCACTTTGGTGCTTGTTAAATAATAATAAAGGAAATAATTTCACCACATGCCATCCTTGACATAGCTTTCTTTGTTATTCCGCTCAGCCAATCGGATTTTTTTACTTGAAATTTAGGGTTTCCCTGCGCTGAGTGTACATTTTTGTATGAAAAGAGTAGGGTCTGGGTCCGAGAATAGGGGTTCTGGGTAATTACAGTATTTACTTATGATATTGGGATTCCTGTAGATTTTCATTTGCATGGGCCTGGGTCCGATGCTTCGCTCCATCCCGACGTCTCAATCACGTAGCCGGGGAGGTGGCATCGATTTCTTTTTTGGGATTCGGTTAAACAATTAGCGATGTTTACTCTCTTGTAAAAGCAGTTCGAATAACACCGCGCCATATCCTGTACAAATGAAATTGCTAAACTTAAATGCATAAGGAAAGCTATGGCTCCTTTGAATATTGGGGAAGTTAATCATAAGAGCGAGGTCTCGAGGATAGAGCCATAAAATCATTCACAAGGAAAAGTACTACCATTAGTTTTAAAAGAATGAGCAAACTGTCTCTTCCCCCACTCTTCCCGCCAAAAACCTCTTTTATTGAAGTGCTGACATGCATCAATCCTGAAGTGATGATTGGTCAATTAAAATAGATCAATAAAGCCACTTTGATGGGTATGTGCAGAAACTGATCTGTGCTAAAATCACTAAATGCCTAAAAAGGGTCAAAACTTCAAGCAATGTCACTTAATTGTCAAGTGTTTAAGATCTCTTACTCACGTAGGCGTATTATGCTTTCCAGAAATAGACCCTGAACATAACACAGGTGAAGGATGCAAACCACACGCGAAAGTTAAATTTAGTCTTTGTTACTTTTCTTCTTTCTTGAAAACAATTACTATCCCTAAATGGCCTAGCTGAATTGCCTGGAGAAGGAACATGGCTTACTATATTTACTATGCCTACTATAATTTCTTGGAATATTGTTGGTGATGCTATTTTTCCCCGACTCACTCAAATTTTTACCGGATATCGTTTGAGACAACAATTCTTGGTAATCTCTGCTCCCAATCTCTGCTCTCCTGTGATGCTGTATTCAAGGGGCACCAATTATTTTTAGACCGCTCTCAGACATACGATAACAGGGGCTCATTGATCGATATCAAATACTGGGGTACCTCAAGGGACACCCTTGGGACCTTGTCTGGTGTCTGCTTACGAGAGTACTAGTGTCCCAGCGTTTTTAATAATAATAATAATAATAATAATAATAATAATAATAATAATAATAATAATAATAATAATAATAATATGATATAATGGTTTAATGGTTATTACACTAGGTGGCTCTTATAAACAGAGATTTGCTTAATTCACAAAATCTCGGTTTGTAGTTAACCTTCAATTGCTACATTCCAAAAATCAGCGAAGAAGCGAATAAGGGAACCTCAGAACAAATTTTATTCAAATGCTCTTGCTGCCGTCGTATTGAAGCAGACCACAGTGCCAGTAAGCCGTCATCCTTGTAAATTCGATATATGGTCCGTTCATGCATGATAAACGTTCTTAAACATTAAAAATTACATCAAAAATGGGCTTGTATTTTAGTGTCCGCGTCACCTTATAGCGAGGTGTCCGCTGAATAGAGGTATAGGAATTTCTAGGAAGAAAATTTTGTGAACCGAGCTAGTGTCCGCTTCATAAAGGGTGTCCGCTTTAACGGAAGGTCCGCTTATAGATCGAGGTACCACTGTATATACAGCGCTAGCTATTGCAATAGAGTTTCAATATACACGCATCAAGCATTCCGCGCTACTGCTCTAAGCGCATGCTCAGGGGATTAAAAAGTGAGATAATATTTTGTAAAACATGTTATATTTCAGTTGTATTTTTCTTGTCAAACACAATTTGCATTAAATATTCAAGATCACGTACCGTTAAGCGAATTTTGAGTCAAATATACCAAAAAATTGCATATTTTACAAAATATTATCCCACTTTTTAATCCCCTGAGCATGAGCTTAGAGCAGTAGCGCGGAATGCTTGATGCGTGTATACATCAGTATAACACCCTAACCTCATTTCATCCTATCCTTTTAAGGAACATGATGGTTTTGTTTCAAAATCGCCGATCATACAACTTTACCCTGGCCTCTTGGGGAAATATCTGAACTACTTCCGGATACATATCAGTTCAAACACTTTGCGAAGGTGGAATTATTGACTGCACATCAATGTGCATCATGTCCATCAAGTGCTCTATTGGACCCTTATAGTATGAAGAATGACAGTTGTAGAACCTTAATTGACGAGAATGAGGTGCAGAGTTCAATGTTCGCTTCAATTCGCCTGTCAACAGTCAAACAAGCAAAATAATAACATAATCCAGCAGTCGCTGTAGCAGAGTAATATTGTTTTTGGTGGTGGTGCAATGGTGGTAGTGAATAGTGAATAGTCAGTAGTCAGTAGTTATAGCATTAGTAGTAATAATAGAAGGAGAAGCAGAAGGAGAAAAAGAAAAAGAGGAAAAACATGAAAATCTTAAAGGAAAAAGATTTAGAAAGAAAGAAAAAGAATGATTAAGAAAAGGTAGCAACAACAGCAGCAGCATGCAGCGCCTAACAGTAGTAGTAATAGTAACAGTAGTAATAGTAGTAGTAATAGTAATAGTAATAGTAGTAGTAGTAGTAGTAGTAGTAGTAGTAGTAGTAGTAGTAGTAGTAGTAGTAGTAGTAGTAGTAGTAGTCATAGTAGCAGTAGTAGTAGTAGTAGTAGTAGTAGTAATAGTAGTAGTAGTACGTAGTAGTAGTAGTAGTAGTAGTAGTAGTAGTAGTAGTAGTAGTAGTAGTAGTAGTAATAGTAGTAGTAGTAGTAGTAATAGTAGTAGTAGTAGTAGTAATAGTAGTAGTAGTAGTTGTAGTAGTACTAGTAATATATAGCAGCAGTGGCAGTGGCAGTGGCAGTGGCAGTGGCAGTGGCAGTGGCAGTGGCAGTGGCAGTGGCAGTGGCAGTGGCAGTGGCAGTGGCAGTGGCAGTGGCAGTGGCAGTGGCAGTGGCAGTGGCAGTGGCAGTGGCAGTGGTGAAGGTTGAGGAGCAGCAATAGGCAGCGACAGTAGTAATAGTAGTAGTTAAGTAGCAGTACTAGATACAAACTCTAAAATGGATGGGATGTAAATCAGTAATAGAATTACATATCTTTCTATTACCTTTCGTATATATAATTTACATGTACAGCAATCAAGTTTGCCCACATTGAATTTACAAAGTGATCAAAGATAGACTTAAAGAATTTTATCTGTCAAGTGTCGTCAGTTATTCACAAGTCATGCAAGAATCACAAGTCATCGGAAGGGCGTTGAGGCACTCACATGCCTTCCTCAGTTGTCAATAATTATACATTTGTAGCGAGCCTTCTAGTTGACCCTATCAATTCAAAATGAAGATTCTAGTCAGGAGCCCATGTTAATTCTGGTGAATCAAAATATGAACTAAACTGAGAAAATATTTCGTGCATGGAACATCATAAGTGGACTGGTGATAGAGTGAATTCAAAATTAAAGTGGAAAGAAAAAAAAACGGCAGCTATTCAAGGATCTTAGCAAGTATACGTATAGGCATGCAAATATGTACGTACAGGATGTGTTCAAAAGTGAATGATTCAAATACTCGGCACAGTTCCCACTTCAAACAGCTAAGTAATCATAATTGATTTACCAGCATGTTGGCAGTTATCTTGAAACAGCGTTCCAAGATGCAACCCTTCGGCACGTTCAGAAATATATACCCAATCTGTGTAATGATTACCCATTGATGGAGTTAGTAACCGTCATTTGCTGGTCATATATATATATAAGAAGAGTGATGGTGTAACTCAAACAAAGGATTCTCCTACATCCACGCCACTTTCTTGGGTAACCTCCTCCCATTTGTTGCAGTACATAGCTCCCTCTTCGTCCTTCGCTACTCTTCTCCTACTCCTCTGCACTATACAACGACCCAACTGGTACATGCACACCCTTCTGTTTCCTCTCTCATTTCTCCTACATCCATGCCAAATTCTTGGATAACCTCCTCCCAATTGCTGCAGTACATCTCTAGCTCCCTCCTCCTCCTTTGCTACTCTTCTCCTACTCTTCTCCTACTCCTCTGCACTACAACGACCCAACTGGTTCATGCACACCCTTCTGTTTCCTCTCTCATTTCTCTTACATTCACGCCACTTTCTTGGATAACCTCCTCCCAACTGCTGCAGTACATCCCTTTTCCTCCTTCTGCAACTAATACATAACTACTAGCTGCCCGTGTATGCACCCTCTTCTTTTTCTTTTCCCGTTCCTCTTACATTCAACACCTTTAGAGTTGTAGTCGTAGTTGAAACCCAAACATTTGCTCTTCCCGATAAACACTTTATTGCATGTAACAAATTTATTTTATTGACACCACAACTTATTCTGCTTTCAATCGCTTGATCACATTTATACTATTCCTATTGTTTATTTGATAAACTGATGGACAACTTTTGATAAAGTTCAACTGATATTCTACAAGACTTTCGAATATTTACAAGCAGATTACGTTTTTAAGACTAAGATAATTTTATACATGGAGTTAAACATTATAGGAAGAAAATATAAACTAATGGATCAAAGAAGAGAGAGAGAGAGAGAGAGAGAGATTGCAGGGGAATCACGATCACAGCTCACTGAAATATATACATTCTACAAGCCTCTATATATTCTATTAATTATATATTGTTCTGCGAGGGTATATAAAAGAACACTAACCCAATAATTTTAATATCTAATTACAGGAAAGATAACCAGGACCCAAAATAAGCTGAATTTACAGCCACCCAAACAAGCTTGCAATTCAAGGCTTTCAAAAGTCTTGGAACTCCCGTTCCAAAGTTTTGACCATGTTTGTTATTTTCTGACGTAAAACCCATGCCTTCAAATACTATCTTTCTATTGCCAAAATGAAGGAGCCTATTACTAAGGGAAACCCTGCAAATTTAATTCAAAATGATATTTGCAACATAATAATACTATAAAATATACCAAATTCATAATATTATTTCGTACCTTAGATATGTGTAGGTTAATGTATATACAAAGTGGGGATATTTAGAATATGAAAAATGGAATTAAACAATTAAATCTAAATGTCATTAGTTATTATAAACTGATTATAAAATCGATCTATAAAGGTTTTTCCCGATATTAATTTGACACTTTACCTATAAGCTAAAAATGCAAAAGACGGTTGTCTTTTGCTGTGCAGTTCTGTAGGAAAGTTTCATGTTTCTTCCCATACGACTATATATCCCATTTTGAGATAAATGTTCCTAGTATACTTTGTAGCAGTTTATTCCGAGTTTCTTCATTCTTGAATCCTAAACGTTGCATTATTTGCCATCATGAATAATGCTAATTTTAACTTCAAGGTCCATTCATCTACAAAGCACAAGCTTGGCGAATGCTTTGTAATAAAATCGACTCATCATTCCATAGCAAATAGGATGCAAAGCGCTGGGGCAGCACGTCAACAGATAAAGTAACTTCCTCGTCAAATTGAAATATTCCCAGTTCCTCCACGATAACTTGCCCATGTATTCCAGCATAAAGAAGATCTGGTAGGGCAGATAGCACACGATGAAGATGATCACTATAGCATAGAACATCCTCAGCAAATCAGATTCATGCTCGCGCAGCTCATCGCTAGGGGCTGGGTTCATTTGTTTGGGATCTGTGGGCCCGAACGCGGGAGTTTCGTCCTCATCTAATGCTTTGCCGCTTCTTTTGGACTCTTCCTTTTCAGCCTTCTCTCGCTGACAGCTTTCGCTCCCCATTTCAAACGTTTCCGTTTGGGTTTCGGTATTGTCGTAGGCGTTTGTGACAATATGTGCCACTGCAATTTGGGCGGACTGGAGTTTTAACTTTGCGATTACCACGCTGTAGGAGATGATTGTGAGAGTGATCGGAACGGCATAGTTAAGAATGAGGTGCACTGTAATCAAGGTTCGCACACCTGGGGTAGGATAGCCATTTTCGATGGCATCGCCAGGAAACAAAGTCACGCACCAGAACTTCCCATCCTTGTTTGCCGAAGGAATCTTCGTCATGTAAATAAAAGAAGGCATTGCGATAATGAACGCCGAAGTCCATATCATAAGGTTTAAGCAGAAGGCCGCTACACTGCATTTAGAAGAACCATGCAAACGTGGCCTGATGACTATCAAGCATCGATTCACGGCAATGGCAGCTATGGACGTCGTAACGGCAATTCCTGCGGTCAATTGGAGCGGGTTGATGAGATGGCACATAGCATCGGAGAATGGCCACGATTCGAGGTCTTCATAAGCCTGCAGGAAAGGAAGGCAGGAGGAACTGACGATTTCTGCCAAGGCTAGATTACAGATGAGAAAATAAGTCACAGTTTTGAGTCCCTTTGCACGAACTACAGCTCGTATGACCACGGTATTGCCAATGAGAGATCCCAGCATTATGAAGGTAAACAACGTGAAACGAACTATACGTAAGATCTGGGGTTCCTTGTATTGCTGAACAAAATTACCACTTAACGGGACTTCTCCTTCTTCAAGGCTAACGTTGCCACTATGGTTAACAGGAGCCATTGCTAACGCTTCTCCTCTCTTTCGTTCTCCTCGACTTGCTGTAATTGAATTAAATACAATCCGACTTTTAGCTCACGTTTGTCTTTAAGCCAATTTGGGCACTAAACCTTCCAGGTCGGTGCTCTTCGTCTGTTTTCGGCCTTCAAAGTGGTCTGTTGTTTTTAAGCAGTCAGTTTTTGACAGATCATAAGAGGGTCAAAAAAACTGGCTTCAATTAACATGATTGACTTCGTAATAGAAGAGTAAATTGTTCATATTGCTAAGGATCAATTTAAATGTCTGTGCTTCAAGGTTAAGCTTTTATACTTTTATGAAGAAACTAGAGGAAACTTTTTCCATGGCTGAAATTTTTAAATACCTTTCATTCCACGTATTCTCTGAGTCTCAATTCCCAGTGAATCCTAAAATGTAACTGGCCACTCGGCAACTCTAAAACTGCCCTAAATTTCCTGAGCTTTGTCATCACAATTTTCTAAATGTTTTTATTTTGACTTTCGGATACTTTGTGTTGCTTTATCTTGAGAATCAAGCCATGCACAACGGGATCATGTTGAAACATACTTTTTTCGAGAACACTTTACACTGGTACTGGGACCTTCATCGATCTATAAACTTCTATGCCGGGGGGTACTTCAGGTCGTTTCATACGGGGATGCTCCTCCCGGACTCTCAACCCATAACCCTTTTATATACTTTTTTGGATGAAAAGGTACCCCTTTCGTATACTTTTGAAGAAAAGCTACAACTTTTCATACCAAAACTCACAAATTTCCACTCCTTTTCTATACCTGCGGCCTGAAAAAGGTAACCCTTTCGGGCGGAGCATCCCCGTATAGTCCATCATAGGGAGTACCCCCTCCCCCCCGGGCTTATATGTAATTAAGAGATAAATACCGAGAATGGAGGCAATAATTAGTGTTATAAACTTTAATATCAAAATGGTAGAAATATTTTTTTCTTTAGGACTATCAGGTTCTGAAGTATGCATGCGCAATATTCCCTGTATCTACCCTCGGTTTAAAAAAAATAGCCATTGGAAGTCCCCTCGTGATATTTGCAATAAGTCTGCGCGGTCATGGGGACCACGTTAACTAAACAAAGCATAAAACAAACAAAGCATTTCTATAGGAAATTCAAAAAGTTTTTTCAAGAACTGAAATACTTTGATCGCGTGATTGATTTATTAATATTTCTAGAGGCTGAATAAGATCACTTACAACATTATTAAATCAATCTAAAGAATTCAACAAGACTGGTCGTGCACTCATTTAGGGTATTTCAAGTGATGAAATGATACTTATATCGATGATTATTCAACTACTTGGGCCAAGCAAGATTAGACGAACACCCTCACGTACGCTGTCCGCTCTTACACATCTATGTGCAATTCTGTCAACAAGCTTTTGATCATAAAGTATGATAATCCAGAGGGAATTTGTACAGTGTATCGCTTGTACATTCTCTGTAAGTACCTTAGAACTCCATCCTCGGGAACCCAGAGGTAAAATTCTGTCGCTCGATTCTTGTTATAATATACAAGAAGAAATATTTCTTTTGGTAGCGAGAAACGAGCGACAGAATTTTACCCATGGGTTCCCGAGGATGTTTAGATCTCCCTCTAAAAATAGATTGTGCAATCTCAAGTTTTGATCAGGCTGTAGAGGATTCAGAGGCCAGATTGATAAGTTGTACGGATATAAACATAGCACCGCCGGATATTTTAAACAATGTTTATTTTGCCGGTGTTAACATGGTTAATAGTGCGTAGGCGGCAAACGACGAACATATTTTTCCAGCACAAAAAACAACATATAAACACAGGAAGCAGATCAAAGGCCGTTCAAAGACATGGCTAAAGAACTGCAACAAACGACCCCTAGTGGTTTTACAAGAGTGATAAGGTCTTTGAGATATTAGTTTTGTTTTTAATTGGAATTAATCTGGCTGGAAATCAGCAGTTTGTGTGGTCAGTTCAACTGCTGCAGCATCCATTGACATTTGTACACCGAGAAATATCTATGCAGCCGTTAACGTTGCGAGTAAAGTTTGTCGGTTGGGTCGCTCTCTTGATACGAGGCTTTTTCTCCGGGTTTTCCGGTTTTCTTCCTCCAACGGCCCTCTGATTCGATCTGTTTGTTCAACCGCCGTGCCCGGACTTAGATAAGCACAACAAGTTTTCAGGGTTCGATAAGGTTACGTCGCAACTAATAGCCGTGCAGTTTTAAATATTTGATCTGAGATTTAGCCGTACCTGCCCTGACTTAGTTCGGCACAGAAATTGTTCCAGGTTTGGAGAAAATGTGAAGGTTATTTAAGGTTACGGTGCAATAATGATAAAAAAAGACATTAACACTACGTTTCAATTTTGTCTTTTCTTGCTCCATCCCGGCGGCAAAGTACTGGGATTTTCAAAAGAAAAAGCAGTTAATGGTAAATATATTTTATCGTTGCGGGGGTTCAGATACAAATGATGTCAATTCTTGAGTCAGTCTATCAGTCTATTACAGATACGTAAGGATTCAACGGAACATTTTCTATTCTTTATTGAACTTCCAATAGAGTGGACAATATTTCATGTCAAATTTGTACACACTTACATCAATCTTCATCCTGGATTTGTTCTACAATTCAAACAACCAAGACCCAATGCTTAGCATAAAATCACTCTTTATATATCATTGGAACAATGTAATCGTTGTAACGGTTATAGGAATTTGTTTGAAAGTAAATGGGTAACTGTTTTCGGTTTTGCTATATAGGCCAACGTCTTTCGGCGTTAGTCACTGATCTTAGACAGAACATTTTGCGTTGCGTAACTATTTTTAAACCCACCCCCAACACGTCCGCATCGCCGGAATCCACGCCATCTCACGTTAACTGATACTGTACCACGAGATCACATTACCTATTGCGTTAAAAACAGGAGTAACTGATCTAGTTAATCACGCATGGCACGTACTTTGTCAGTCTCTGGACGCTTCAACCTTTGGGGCATTTGAACCTTGGTTGTACTAAAATTTCTTGCTCCAGACATTAATGTCGCGTTGTTTATAAGATTCCTTGTTGCGCACTTTACCCTGTTCAAAAAAAATTGCCTGATTGCGCAAAACAAGATTCGAACTTAATCGAATTGCATGACCGCGGCGCTGAATGTTGGAAAAGATTCTCTATCGGGGCACTCATCAGTAGGGTCTATATCTCAATCGGCTGTTTTTAAAATTCCTTAACTTTTCCTCAAAAACTAAAAAGGGTAGAAAATTCTGAGTTTGAAACTGAACTTCATCCAGCCCTTCGGAGATAAAATACTGCATGAACCGTACTGATTATCGACTCAGTAATGGTCCTGCATGTAGTTTGTGAGAAAGTACCTGTTTTTTTTTGCATAGAACATCGTGCGTGTTGTGACATGTCTACCTGTACAAACTGATATAACCATGACCCTTGGACTTTGGAAAAGAAAATTGTCCAAAATTATATTTAATGTCGGTCAGTAGTTCCTTCATCAACGAGGGTGGTATCCCAGGAAGCCGACGGTGCGCACTTTACCCCCTTTCTCATTTAGTGCTTTTTTTTAGAGTATTCAAAGCTGAAGCTAGGCATGGAGTAGAGAGAAGTTGAAACAGACGTGGAGATCCCTAGGATCGAACCGCGCGGAACCTCTAGCTCTGAAGGCCACTAAACCGATTTCGCGAAAACTCCACTGACTAAAGAAATATCTAACCTTTACGCTGAAAATCTCTAAAACCAAACCCGAATAGCCACCTCTTATTTTAACTTATCAATAAAGTACGCAACAATTTTCCAAGAATTTAAGCCCATAATTTAGCCAAATATATACGTTTATATTTACGTTTACTCTGATCTGGCATGATTTTAATTTTAGGCATTCCGTAGGTATACGTGTTAACGTGTATTATTTGTACAGTAATATTATCGTATCATTATTTTCATCTCAAACAAATAAGATAAAATACTCGTAGTACGTGTTGTCTGGAAATGTCGAAGTAGACATTTTAGATTTATTAGAATTTTTTTGGCCCTTACCCAAGAACAGAAATGAATGACGCAATTAAAAATGTTGACGCATCCCGAAATCGGGCTAATTCGTTTTGCCCATACGTACATTGGTTATTCTTGCATAACATAGTGTCTTTTTCCGCCCCTTTGATGCGTAATACTCAGTTTTATTAGAAGGCTGTTGGACCAGAGGACTCTGGGCTTACACCTTAAAGACACGATAGAACTTCTCAGTCAGTGTTGCCGCAGCCCAACATGTATTTCCCGGTCGGAACCGTCTTCGTATTCCACGGAGTCTATATGTTTATGATCGCAGCAATTATGGTTTTATAACTCTCTACATGATTTCACAGAAAACCGCTCAGCTAGGTAAGCTGTTCAATGTTAGTACTTTTTTTGTTCATTGGAATGTTAAACATATCAATATGAATGCCCATTTCGATTCAGCACGGAAATTGAAAACGATGAACTTTTCAGTACTCAAAGCAAAAATCACATTAACTACTAACGCGGGCATTAGTCCCTTTTTGTTTCCATTACTTGTCTGATTACTTAAGTTATATAAAATATTAATCAAAGCCAACTATTATGCCCCACAAAGTAATAAATGTGACAAGAAAAGTCATGAAACAAACCGAACGTAAAATCTTTGTTTTTACTGATAACGTCGAAGTTGGTGTTAGCATAGCGTTTGGAAAAGACTCTTAGCTTTCTTCAATAAAGAAACACCCTTACGATTCCTACGGCGAACTGATTGACTTCCTATCGAGCTAGTTTTGCTGACTATGCTGGTTCCCGCCGTCCCGTGTCGTATCTGGAGGAATTATTAAATATACAAAACTTTTCTGGGGCAGTAAAAATATTTTACCATTCAACTATTCACTTCATATAGAATCAATACTGAAAATATTGGTTTAGGGTTTATAGGCACTTCGATGAAAGTAAACATCAGTTACCAATTGAGGAAAACTCACACGATCAGTTGCCAATAATGATGTTTTACGGATACAAATGCTCTGCATTACTAACACTGTGTATTGACTGTTATTTTGAAAATGTAGTCCCCTACACAAATCTAAACCTAACTTACACACAAAAAGCAGTTGACGTTTTTTATTGAAAGAAACACTGCCAAGAAAGTCAGTTTATATATAGTACCAATTGATAAACTTTGCCAGCATAAGGTATATGTTTTTGTACACATACTGTGCCCTTTTCTAGATTTACTGCATTGCCATGGCCACGTTTTTAGGTTCCTGCACCGGTTTGAACTCGCATGCTGTCTATACCATTTAGGATTTAAAGTTCAGCAGGAGGTATGTTTTTGTACACATACTGTGCACTTTTCTACTGCATTGTCATTTTTAGGTTCCTGCATCGGTTTGAACTCAGATGCAGTCTACCATTAGGAATTTAAAGTGAGCTAAGAAATAGCAATTAATGACAGTTACTCTTAAGTAACAGCTGGTGTGTGTATATATATATATATATATGATTAAAGCAGCCATTTTAAAGAAAATTTCTTAAAATAAATGCTTTTGTAGGGTTTATCTGCAAAGGTATCAGAATATTGACCATCAACTGATGCATTATTCTCAATGAGAATTTACCTTGAACTTTCTCCAGAAAAATATTCAAGTTTTCCTCTGAACTGTGTTGACTTTTGTGCCATGTTCAGCCAAGTTCTGCTAGGTGGCCAGGAAAATATACTCTCGAGTTATTGTTTGTTGACATCCGGTTTCAATGGCAGGCAAGCTCTCAGCTCTGATCTAATTTTAGTACATTGGACTTTGGTTTAAACCTAAATCGATCCTGAAATGGGAATGGCCGCCTGTGCTAAAATGTTTCCCGCAAAGAATAGAAGTACGGCTAAGACATTTTAAGCAGTTTAGTGTGCCCTTGTTCCTTAAAATTGAATTTTAGTCTGCGTTACCGTTGCGCTTTTTAGACGGAATGAATTCGTTAACACTGCTGAATAGTTTGGCCACTTATTTTAAACTGCTAAAAACTTTATCTTATTTGCTTGTTAAAAAACGCAGATAAATTGAATATTATCACAGACTTTTCTGCATAACATCTTTTGGGAAAGGACTAGCTAGAAAGTGGGGAACTGAAAGTGAAAATGGCTTATAAAGAAGAAAACCGATTGGCGATTGCGAAAAATAATTAGTCCCTTGCATGGAGTCTTTGTTTGTAATAAAATAATCCCATTGCACGAAGTCGATTTCCAGTAACTCTCCTAAAATTTTGATCCGTTTTACTTGACTAGCGCATTTGGATGTTTCCAATTAAAAGAGTTTCATTGAAGTACTCAACTTTTGTAAGATATTTCTTAGGGATGGTCAGAAAGAAGCAGCCAGGAATTATAATTACGGTATACGTAAAGTTCTTGCAAACGAGAACGTATGGAAGTTTGCAAACAATATTCAATGTTTATATTATGTATATATATATATACATACAACAGTCCAAATCTCACAATTAACGCTAACACCATGCAACTTAATTCGTGGAATTTCTTCTAATTTTTAATTGTCATTTTTTTAAATAAAGAATTGAGCTACAGCACCAAGACATTCCTATAAACAGAAGAAAAACAAGTTCATTCCTACCCAAGGCCAGTGTCACAGTGCATGATACTTGTTATGTTCAAATAAAGTCAATATGAAACAATAAAAGTTTTGGTCAACATTAGGCAACAATTAATGGGATGGACATGGAGTAGAGCTATGACCCAACACGTACTACATCAAGAGGTACTCTTTCTGCGTGGAATTTCACAACGGAGTTAAGAATCGTAACTTTATGGTTGTATTTGTATTTGTGGACTATTTTGCCATAAACGCCATCTTTCATAAACAATTAAAGTGAAAAAAATGTGAGTTATTCCACCTTATCTAGTGTGTTCTATGCATGCAGACAACAATGGCTTAGTCATCATTGGAAGACACCCCCTAGAGGTCGGTAAACATTACAGTTATGATCATGAACGGCTGTAGTAGTGATCAGCAATGGTCAAAAAGATGATGCGGTATATATACAAATAGAAGATTGTAAGACACTTATACCCCACTTCAATAAATAAAAGTTTCACTTGTTTACAAATGTTTGTTATGTGCACTAATAGATCACGTGACTGTAGCCCGCTGAACAAATAAGTCATTATAAAAGTTTCACCCACAAATAGAAAAAGAAGTTCTCATGATATGTCATTATGATTGAGGTGACCGTTTCCCAACTGCCCTGGCCAATGTCATGAGTTTTTAAAAAGTAATATTTGTGTGTTTAAATCTAATCAACTGCAAATCAATCTTATGCCCAAACATACAATAATTTTATCTAGAATTACAGTGACACTATCCGCACAAACAGACAAAGGGCAAGTAGTGGCCGACAGCCCATTTTCTTAATCTTGTATCTTTAAATGCCCGCCCAACTGAACCACGACTGAGTCTGGACATAGTGACTCGATCGAGTGGGAGTTAATGGCCAGGAGGTCGAGTGGGACTACTGTTATTTATAACAGTTTCTCATCGGACAGCAAATCAGCTGCTTCTCACAAAACGACAAAAAACTATGACGACTTTGAAGGGTATATCATGATGGGTGATCTTTAGTCTAAACCTGTAACAACCGGGAAATTAAATGTAATAATCTAGGCTGAGTGAAGATTTTACTGGTACTGATAAACATCATCAACAACAACAAATTGAGAACAAAAACCAAGGCATAAAACATAATACATCATAATAATGAATCATAACTGAAGAGTTACCTGAAGTTTTAGACTCACTACATTCTGCAGACTGATTAGTATAGCCAGTTTTTTTATCCATTGAAGTAAAAAGTCTCTCTACAAAAGCCAAGCATCGGTCGTTGTTTTTTGTTTTATTCAGTGATTCAGTAAAACGTAAAATTTTCTGATTTGATTTTTGCCGAGTCTCGGCTAGATTCTTGTTACTCGTTAATTCATTGCAAGGTTACTAAGGACAAAAGCAAGATGGCTGCCACTGTGATGACTGACAATCTCGACGAAATCTGATTCTCGACAATCTTCACACACTGTTTACAAAATTTTGTCATTCAATCATCATGAGCAGAGTTCCACATATCTTGCTATAGAAAAACCTGTTGCTAATAAAGTTTTTTTCGGTTTAGAAGACTCACTGTTACCACCAGTTACTTGCAGTACCGCGACCCTTCCCGCCATTTTAGTTAGCCGTAATGCGTTGTGGGTAAATAAGTGAAATTTGGTGTTTGTTTTCATTTTCGAAACTACATTTTTATCTAACAGAAACCTTTAGATATTAAAATGTTTTTGTAATATAAAATGTTTCTAAAAGACTAAGAAAATTGTATGGACTAAACTAGCTCAACAAAGATTAGTTGAATATTTACTGATCACGAGACCGATCACCTGATATCGAGAGGGGCCTAGTAACTACACTAAAACAACATGGCGGACGAACTGTACGGATTTTCCTGTCTTGTCAACAAAAAACAATGATTCTTGGAGTAAGCCCTTTACTTTACTACATCATAGTCAACGGAGTTATAGCCATACTAGTATTCTTTACCCTAGCGTTATTCAATGGCTTCTTAAGGCAGTATTTACAATATCCAAACACATCAAAGAAAAACGATTTTTGCACTTCGCCCAACTGTGTTCGCTGTAGATCAGCTTTCCTGGAGAAGGACACTCTGTTAGAGAAACTAGAGGAATTTGTTTCTGTTACGAACTCAAATCCCCAGGCTTTAGACCGTCTTTATGAATCTTTAGTATCAGATGCAAGTTCTTCTGATTGTGTTCGACAGAGACCTACTACTCTAGGACTTTTAGGTTTGATGTCAATTCCATGGCACGATATTTACGAGTCAGAGCTCCAAGATGTTGTAGGAACAGGAAATCTTGCTGTCATTAAAGACGAGGTTTCTAGAATTTCTAGTGATTTGACAAGAGGTTGGGTTAGAAATACGTCTCCTTCTGGAAGCTGGTATGTTTTCCATCTTTACAACCAAGGGGAAAAATTGGAATGGAATTGTGAGCAGTGTCCGAGGACTGTGGAACTCATTGAAAATGTTGTGCCATTTATGAATGGCTGTGCATTTGGGAATGCTGTGGTTTCAATGGTATTACCAGGAACACATATAACACCTCATTACGGCCCTACAAATTGTAGGATTAGGTGTCATATTCCTTTACAGATACCCGATGGATGTCTAATATGTGTCGATCAGGAAGAAAAGACATGGACCGTAGGAGAACCTTTGTTGTTTGATGACTCTTATTTACATGAAGTCTGGCACAGGGGCCAGACTGGCAACAGAATTGTTCTCATGTTAGATTTATGGCACCCAGAATTGACGAATATTGAAAGACGGGCAATAAGCTTTTTGTTTTCCAAACTAAATGGGAATGTTTCAGCAGACACGTAAGCTCTCAATGCTAAAGCACCACTCTTGGGGAAGACTCCCTGTGTGATTTGGAGAGAGTTCACCCAGATATATCTGTCTTTCATAGTCGTTTTTCCCTTTTCTTTATCTAGAAAAGTCCCCAAAATAGTCTTTCTGAAGTGGTCAACTTTTATTGGGGTCTGTGTGACTCCTTATCTACCCTCGTAAATGTTGCCTACACCAAATCTTCAACTAAGACTAGGTGAAACGTCTAACTTTAAATGAGCTGATGCATTGAAAACAATGGATAATAAGGCAGTCTTCTTTGATGTCATTTGGTTCAGCTCATGAGAAGATCGACGTTTGACCTTAGTCTAAGTTACTAGTGCATTACTTAGGTTTACTCATTTTAGAAAGAACAAATATATAAATTATTTTTTCTATCAATTCTTTAAATAACAGAACTACATGTACTTCTAGTCTAGTTCTTGCCTAGTCTTAGACATCTTTTTTGTGCATGAAATAATTATTAATGAAATGATAATGTAAAAGTTCAACTGTTGACCTACGATTTTTACAAAGCTTGATAATTCGGTTCAAATAATGGATGCAATATCTGCTATATTTTGTAATCATAAATCACTATTGCCAAATTATAGAAAGAATGGAGATTCCAGAATGGAAAAACCTACAGCAATCAGTTAATATCTTCGCAATCTAAACTAGAACATCAAAATTATCATTATCATCATCACTATCATCTATCTCAAATTTTCAGGAACAATGCTAAGGTACTTGGGATATGCAAACCTTTACCACTTTACATTACAACACCACTACCACTACCGACTACCATATTTGTCATCACCATCATAATCACCACCATCATAATCACCACCAATATTATCAATAGGTGCTGTCGCAACCTTTCCCAGGTACAGTAATGGGAATCTAAAAATGGGTACATTTCTTGGTTTTCACATGATGACACTTTGATGCTTCTCTTGTTATGAACTCCATCATAATTATTATCAGTGATACAAATGAAAAATAAAATTTTCATTTTGTGTTCTAAAATCTAAACTTCATCATCATCACTATCATCTACCCCTTGCACAGCCAGTTCTGCCAAAACATTGTCCAGGTAATTAGGATCCGGAAAACCATGGCCAGAAATATTAGAGAATGCTTCAGTCTTGTGGTGAATTTCATTCCATACCACAGTGTCTTCCTGCCCTGTTGTATTGGATGTGGCAACAGTGAAAATCAGCCTGCGCTCCCATGCCTTTTTTAGAAGCCTGAGTACCTAGGTTTAGACAGGAGAAGAGTTGATCTATTTATGTGTTATAGAATAGAGATTCTTTTGCTGGGACATTTCAAGATATACATATATATGTGTTACCTTATTATAATTTGAATTTAATTATAATAAATTAACGATGCACTAAATTAACTAACAGAAAAGCCTGAATTTGACTGAAAATGCTGGCAGAATAATTTTTGATCCCTGCTCTAGCACATGTTTTGCTGTTGCCATTGACAGCTATGTTAATTCACTGTCAAATTACAGGTAATGCTGCTGATTATCATGGCTTCCTTTGGTTTATATAAGTACCTTTTGTCCTTTTTTGTTGGCTGGTAAGTAACAGATTCGTGGGAACCCTGAAGCATAATACAATTTCCCAGGATGAGGATGTTCTTTGTCCTATGAAGGCAAGAATAACATTTTATATTTACTCATAAGGTCAGGCGATTGTTGATGAAGTCCACTAAGTGGTGGTTAAGTGTGGACCAATGAATGGTCAATTGTCAGTTGGCATTTGTCGGCTTGAGATAATTAAAAGTACATGATTTCCTGTTTATAGTATTAGTGATGAAAAGTAAATTCTTTGAAAAACATGTACATGTATAACCAAACTTTTCCATCTAGTTTTAAAATTAATAACATGGTTAATAGTTGCAAAAGTCTTAGAGCATATAACAGCATAACAGCCATAACATTCTGCCTGGTAATTGTCAACATAATTTCTCTGAAAACACTTGCTAGGCTCAAGAAGGCAGGCTTTGACCTGACTTTGTTAGTTGAAAGATTTGATGTGAACTTTGGTTCAGAGCAGTTTTTGTATGAGTGGCAAACGATACTGCAATTTTTTACTAGTTATACTGCGGGCATGCTGTATCTTACAGTACTTTACCCTTAGCTACATGTTGTGATGTTATACCACACACATGCTGTAAGTCAGTACAGTATGTTTCCCACTCATATGAACAAGGGCCGGGGAGCACCCTAAAAAGTGGGGGCTGAGATTGGAAAATATTAATAATAAACTGGCTAAGATAATAGGGGCCTTAAGCACCAGGACGGGAGGAAGAGGACGGCGACGTAAAGTCTGAGAAAGAACTAGGTCGAGATCGCCGTCGGTTTTCACACAACGTAACACTTAAGCACCAGGACGGGAAAACAAGCAAAGCCAGCTCGTTTTCAAGACGGTTTCTCGTGCGCGCGCCGTCGTCCTTGCTGCTGCAGTCCTCGCTAGAACGTGAAAAAGCACCAAGTGACGTTCTGGAGAGGACGGCAACGGCAAGGACGACGGCGCGCACTCGAAAAACCGTCTTGAAAACGAGCTGGTGTCACGTTAGTATTTTGATTTGGTGAAGTTTTGCTTGTTTTCCCGTCCTGGTGCTTAAGTGTTACGTTGTGTGAAAACCGACGGCGATCTCGACCTAGTTCTTTCTCGGACTTTACGTCGCCGTCCTCGTCCTCCCGTCCTGGTGCTTAAGGTCCCTAATTAAATATCAGAGACTTGTATGCAAAGGGAAAAACAGTGGGGGGGGGGGGGGGGGGATGGAGGCCATACCCTAGCCTCTCAGCAGCCCCTGATGAAAACAGCATTATTGTCATTCTAGTACACGTAGTTGTGGACATATCATAATGTAATTTTAGACTTCAAATAAGACAAAAACTTACTTGTTTTCCAGTTCTGAAGTTATAAGTTATTATGATCATCCCATGACCATGATGACCTGGCAGACTCTGATGGTTCTTTGATACATCCATGGTGCCTTCTTTGGGTTGATTACCATGCTTAACTCCATGAATAGCCTTACATGTTGGACACTGGATCCAGCCATTCTGAGGACAAAGAAAGAAAGTGGCTCAAGAAACATTTATATCCTCTTCTCTTTAGTAATACCACGGTTTCACATTTCTGGAACCAAATACTTCTTCAAACATTGCCGGATAAAATGAACATTTCTGATACATGTTGTTGTACATGTATAATACAGTACCATTGTGCTCGACAAATGCAGCCCGAAAAATCACTTGGTAATGGAGATATTATTGGGATTGTTTCCATGATTTGCCTGGTTTGACCTAGTCCTCCCACGATATGAAACTCGGCAATGGCTTCTGATAGCCCATCAAATTTTTAAAATGAATACGAACTGGAAAATGAAAGCTAAAACATGAGATATATATGTCTCAAAGTTGTCATGGTTGCAGAAACATGAAGTTGAAGCACACTAAGTTTTAGAATATGAATTGTAAGAAATGTAGTCGATACAATTATCTCTGTAAAAGTTCTTCCTACTGTTTTCAAGCTAAGAGTGGAATTTAAGCTAGAAAAAGTATTTCGAAAATTTTAAGAGAAGTACATATACTAACCTTGGAAGCTGATTTTATGAATTCTAAAAGGCATGTCCCATGAAACCTGTGTTTGCATTTTGTTAACTCCTTGATGTCAGAGTCAGGTGGTTTGCTACTGTTGTCATGGAAACCAGAAACATCTTTTAACTTTTCAAAGCAAATGGAACATTCCTGAAGAAAAAGAGTTTTTATACAGTTAATGAATAGAAGAAATCATGGTTGACATTAAATTAATCTATCACTTTGATGGACAACATGACACTTAAAATTGAAACTTGTTTTATTTGTACCTGTTTTGACAGTTTCAACAGTTCAGCTTAGGTTACGTCTAAGCTGATATATCAAATTTTACTAGACGACATGCAATTACATTACTAACTGCAACATCATACAGCCTTGGCAAACACATTTAATAGCTCCATTCATATGATTCTTCATTTTCGAAGCACGAACTGCCCAGTATATTACAAAATGGGGCATGCACACAGCCTGTGTGATGTTTTTCAACAAAAAGCTATAATTTATTATTGAAAAAGGAAAATTTGAAATTGTCTGAAAATGATCAGCTTACGTATTTTGTTTTTCTTTCTCAAAGGTTAAAACTGATTCATAAAAGCCTGCGGCTGTATTAATGACTTTCTGCGAGATAACCTCTATATGACTATTTTCTTCCCACCTGCCATACCCGACACGACACTTGACATCATTACATTAAATAACTCGCATACCAACATGCGCTGATACAAACAGAAAACAACATACTATAAATAGTAAATTTTATACATTTTTTAGTTACCCGTGAATTTCACATTCAAGAAATTAAATATATTTGATGAAAGCTCAATGTCTTTCTCAGAGATAAACAAATGCCATTCGCTGCTAGAATATTTAACTCAAAAATACATATTACTCATAGGTAAGTGATCAATGTTGTGGGTTTGTTCTAAAGAGTTTGCAGGTTTATATAAACATAGTTGAATTTATGTTTTGCTGCAGCCCAGCTATCGCTAACCTTAATATGTTATACTCAAAATATACAATTTGTTTTATGTTGTTGTCGACAGAAATTTTAAACTTGCCTTCAAAGTGGATGATTTTTGGATTTGCGTGACTTTTCTCTAAATTGAACATTAATGATATTCATTTCAATGAGATAATTCTGATGTTCTTGTCATACTCTTAGTACGCATATATACCCAGCAATTAATGAAAAAAATTCAAATGCAAATTCATAGTATAGCTACATAGTTGAAAACGAGCCAACAAGGAGTAAACAGGTTTTCCAGACTTGTTTGGCCCCGAGAGTTTGTTCCAAGGTCCGGGGGTTACTTTAGGTGATAAAACATACCTTTTTTAATACATATTTGTAAATTAAATTAAATTGATAGCTGACATTCAATGACGATAGCTAGTTTCAGCAAGATATGGGTTTAAACTTAGGTGGTCGGTTCGCCCCTTATAACTCCCTATCTCCATCAGTGCTCCAGTTAAAGGTTAATAGACCTAATTTATCTGTAGACTAAACTGCAGACCTCAGGTTCAGAAGACTGGGCATTAATTAGTTAATTTAGTCAAAATACTTTAATTCAAAATTGATGAACAACTCTACTCACATATGACGCTGAGCCCGGTGGGACTCAAACCCGGGTCACATTGGTGAGAGGCGAGTGCTCTCACCACTACGCCACCCGTGCTCCCCTTCCTTTTTGGTGGGAAGGGTCTGGGGGAGTATAATGTGTAGTTTCAGAAAATATCCATAGCCCCTCCATAGAGATGGATTCAAATTTCCAAGTAGTGGGGAGGGTCTGAGTAGAATATATTGGGATTTGTGTAGTTTCAGAAAATATCCATAGCTCCTCCATAGAGATGGATTTGAATTTCCAAGGGGTGGAGAGGGTCTGAGGAGGGTATATTGTATATAGTTCAGGAACATATTCATACCTTGCCCTTAAGGGGAATTCCAAGGGTAAGAGGTATAGGAGAAAAATAGTCAGATATTAAGACATGCTTCAGTGAAGGGTATAACAAAGGCAGGAAGGAATTAAGAATGCAAGAAAGGTTGGGGAAGGCATGGGGAGGGTAAAATAGGCCATGGCAACATGACTTTGTTGCACCTAAAGAGCTGGTAAACCATCCGACGATCACAATATTGAATGTGAGCTGTGCATCCTTTGCCAGAATCCAATGACTTTGTCTCACTTTACTATTCCAACTCAAAGAATGCAGAGGGAAGGGAGCTATAGCATCATAAGACATGTTACTGACAGCCTTTTTTATGGCCCCAGTCAGTGCTGTTGGCATTCAATCAGACTGTCCAGACCCTAAGATGAATGCTATATACGCACTGACTCATTTACTCAGGGTTAGCCTCATTTCAGTATCAACATATTCACAAATACCAAAAGTGCAAAACTTCAACGATACAAACACTCTGAAATTTCACGAACCTTCACCAGAACATGTGAAAATCATTGTTAACCTTTGGCAACAGAGAATACAAAAAGTACTGAAATTTTTTTTACCTCGTCAGTAGATTCTTTAACATCTCTACAGAATGATGTCAAGGGATCGTTCAGCTTGACTTTCTTTCTTTCATTCTCATAACTTTTATTTTCATCTCCAAAACTTGTACCCCCAATTGCACCGGTACTATAAGACAACTGTTGCTTGGCATGACTTTGAGTTTTCGTAAGAGGAAGATCCCTTTGTTTTGATGGTGATTTAAGTACCGATGTTCTACTTCTTGACATTTTATCATTTTCATCCCCAAAACCTGTTCCACCAGTTGCACCAGCACCATAAGACAACTGTTGCTTGGCATGACTTTGAGTTTTTGTAGAAAGATCTCTTTGTTTTGATGGCGATCCAAGGTCTGACATTTTAATTGACAATGTTTTAACTCCTGGAGAATTTCTTGATGACAATGAAGTGGGTCCTGAGGCTGTCTTTAGTGAAGAACCTGCTGTCAAACTTGATGTTTTGTTACTATGGGAACTACTCTGTCCACTGTCAGGTGGGTATGAAGTTGTACAACGTCTTCTCTGTATAGAACGTTCAAACCGGGTATACTTATTAATTTGTATCATTTTGTAGAAATCCACTTTATAAGGTATTCCTATTGGTGTATTTTCAAGGTCTAGGTCAGATCTACCCTTTAAGTATTCTCTTTCCAGGTGCTGAGCTGTTTCCATGTCATATGCAGTCCATGTGTTAAAATCAGAAACCCACTCCCATACGATTCCAGCTGCATATTTATGACTACTGGGATACAATATTCTTCTGATACACCTGGATGTACCTTTATCACGAAGCAATAAAAGTAAAAAAGAAAGTAAAATTAATATTAATTTACTTCAATTCTAAACATACACACTTAGAGCAAATTTTGTATGAGCATCAATAGTCACAGCTTACAGCACAGTTACAGTGCAGTGCAGACACAGCACCGAGTTTAGAATATTTTTATACATGGCAGAGCAGTGACAAAGTCATGGCAATGCAATGTCCATACTGTAAGTTTTTCATAGTCATAACAAAACTGCTCTATATACGTGGCCCAGATTCCAAATTACTGCAACCAAGATGCATTGCTGTGTTGCAGTATTTTGATTAGCAATCACTAATTTCACATCTTGTGACTGGTTGGTTTAGTGATGTCAATCAAGGCGATTCCATTGCATGACCTTCCATGTGCAGCATGAAAACCTTGTTTTTTTTCCACAAAGAAAATGCTATGGAAACGCTTTGATTGATGTCAACGGCAAACCTATTTTGTTGTGATGGCAAATAGTATAATGCTGCTAATGCTCTTGAGGTTGACTGTAAAGTACAGTGAGCCAAGACTTCACTCCTCAGTGTTCAAAAAATTATTAAACATTCTTAAATCTAAATAATTAGTCCGGGAATTCTCTTCTATATGAAATAATCCTTCACAAACCAACAAAAGAGTAAAATAGAACTATAGACATACCAGTTTCCAGCCGAGTTTGAGTCATATTTTTCAAGCTTACTTCATAATATGACAAACTGGGGTCAGCTTGACCAATGTCGACTATATCTTTGTTAGTTTTGAAAGCATTTTCGAGAAAACAAGAGACTTCTGGACTGTAGGGAACAAAGAGAGTTTGATCTAATTCCCATTCCCAGACAACAATATTCATTTTAGAGTACAAAACTAATGGAAAACGATGAAGTTCGACATCTTTCAAAAGTGAAAGCAAACACTTTGAAAGGTTGGAAGTAATGGCGCCTCTCGTTCATATATCAAATAACCAATAGCAAGGAGTCTTATAAAACAGGAACTATGACGTCAAACAATTTCCTAGCGTAAATTGAATTTATCTCTTGCAAAAATGCTTCATAATAATACCAAGATTGTATACTAGACATTTGTTTAGCATTTTATTAAAAATTGGCCAAAAAAGTGGTGTTTTTGTTCCTATTTTTTCTGATCAATAATAGACAGCTTTATATACCAAAACAATGACGTAATCTTTCGGATTTCGTCCATAAATTTAAAAAATAAAACAACCTAAAAGTGACTGACAGTAGTAATTAATTATTTTCTATGGGAGCATAGTCAGTATAGTCTATAAATTTCATCAAAATCATTTATTTGTTTAAAGATTTTTGAGGATTTTTTCGGCGATAAACAGGGCTTATAAATCAAGCTTGGTGATTGGTTCGTTGATTTCCCCCAATAGAAATATCTGTTGTATCGATTTAATCACGATTATGACGTCACTGTTGCTTTGATAATATTTAGTGTTCGTAGCAACGAGAAGAGGCCATCTTGGAAACAATGATTTGTTGATGGAAGAAATCGTCTGATTTTCTTCGAAATTTCTCCTCTTAAATCCCAATATAACTCTTGAACTCAACATCATGGCGCAAACTTTGACTGACACTCGCCTTCAGCTTCAAAATGCCGAAAGTTCTATTTTATTTATGCAGCAAGAACACGCTCAAACATTGCGAGGTCTTTATGCCGAGATCAGTAAACTCCAGAAAAAATGTGGAGGTTGGTCAACATTTCGCGTTATATTTTAACAAATTTACCTCTCAGCTTTCTATAAATGTATTTTCTTAATTATCTGTATTTTAATCTTCAGAAATGACGTTCAAGTTGGCGATGAACGCTACAAGTTCGACCACAGATGAAGGTTAGTTTTATGAGACTTATCCAATCGAAGGACGAAAATTTTTCAAGGATTAATGCCAAATAACTCAAAGATAACTTTAGGAGAAAGAAAGAAAGATAATCTTTCAAATTAAGAACTTTTGTTCTTGAAAGAAGAAGTTAAAAAACAGCAAACAAAATCAACGCGTAATAACAATTTAAGGCATCGCAATAAAACAGCTGGTTTAGTTTTCCAAGTGCTAGTGTGACTCAGCCATATTTTTCTAAAAATCCTATCAACAATCTTGGTAATGGTCGGTAAAAGATAGGCTTAATCATGCTATATACTCGTTTAGATATAATTATTTCTTTTACTAAATGTTCATCTAATATTCGGCCAGATTCGGCGGTTTACTGCATTAACACTACGACTTTTTCACATAAAAACAAGAATTAGTGAAAAGATAATTGTGTAACATTTTGTATGAGTTGGTGAGTGGCCTTACGATCAGATCTCAACCAATTTTTAAATCATCAAAAAAGGCTGGGTATAAAAGATCAATGTCAGATTGTTTGAGCATGCAATTTTTTTTTTCCATTTCATTGCTTTTGTTTCCCTTTATTTCTTTTGTTATTATTATTATTATTATTATTATTATTATTATTATTATTATTATTATTAAAAAATTAAGCAAACTTCCCATCCTCCCACCTCTCCCCAAACCTTCACACACTCACACACTCTCAGGTTTAGGAAAAAAGCATATTAATTTATTCTTTTTTCTTATAGGTGAACTCCAAAAAGAGGTTTCAGAAGCAAAAGACACAATAAAATTGCTAAGAGCAGAGAATGTAGACCTTAAAGCTATCATTGATACTGGGTACAAAAGAATTGTGCTGCTGGAGAACCAGACGAAGGGATTTGAGCAAAAATATAACAGCGATATGAAGGAACGCGACTCTAGGATTGCATATCTTACTAAAGAACTTAATACTAAGTCTGATACTATAGCTTATCTTACAAACCAGCTTCATCAGATGAAGATAAAAGAGGCTTCAAAGAAACAGGATCAAACATCTCGGGGAAGTCAACGACATCAAAGGAAAGTAGAAAGTACTAGTGTAGGAGAAGCTACAGCATCTCATGACACAGCTGTAAGTAATCCTGAGGCTGCCCCACCAACACCTCCAATTACTCCTTCACCTCCATCACAAGGTGCCCCAACACGAGTTCGTAGACCTTTTAGAAGATCAGCAACATCTCCAACACCTGCTGACTTGAATATACAAAAGTCCAAATCTCAAAGAGCTATTGGTATTCAGGCTTCACCTCATGAAATACGTCTCAATGTATCATCAGCAAAAACTAATAAAGGACTACCCTCTCGACCAAAACGAGGTGCTTCTCCTCCTAGACCTGGGCTTGGGATCTCTAAAAATCCTTCAAAGTCTGGTGGTAAAGAGAGACCTCCAGCTGATGAATATGTAGAGTTCCTGAGAACTGGAGTGCGCCCTGATCCACAAGTTGTTGTTCGTGCTGCTCCAGAGCCCCTCCCACCTATTTCAGCCACAGATATGCACCTTAAAAGAACACCAAGTTATAACGGCATATCAAGAGGGTCGAAAAAGAAAGTCCAAGATGATCTAGGAAAGATTGTTGTTTCACCTCTTGGCTCACCTGAAAAAGGCTGGCGACATAAAGAACAATCACCTCAATCCAACAGCTCAAAGATGTAACAGACTTCAAAATATAACCCTTAGATTTATTATGTACATTAATATATTTATTCCTATGTGTACAGTATGTTTTCTGCTTTTAACAACAATTTAATGTAAATAGGACTACCATGTCTTACTACTGGGTAAAATGTTGGTAAACAGTAATATATTTGAATGAGTTTTTAAAACTTTAAAAAAATATTTACATTTTTGCATGAACTAAAAATCGTGAAGTAACCTTTTCTTTTCATAACACTGAAACTAAATATATACTTAGATCATGTTGTCTATTTATCTTATAAACTTACATGGTCCCAAAACATAGGTCTGTTGCAGACTTTATAAAACATTGTACTTGCCTTTTGGTTTGAAAATAAATCAGTAGTGAGTTTGTATAGGAACAGTGAATAGTACATGTGTTATTAAATCATTCTTTGAATTAAGATTTGTATTTTTGGACTCTTTTAATAATAATGAGAACGTCTGCTTACAAAATGTTCTGTGACATATATAATAGAGAGATTCATATTGGCAAATGACAATCACATCGGTTTCATTCACCTCTTTTTGATCTTACCTCTGATTTTCTCACCACTCCCCTCAGATAAGATTGAAACAAAAGCCTGCTTATGAGATATGCTTCACTTGTCATACACAATCGTTTCAATGTGAGGCTCTGTACATAATGCTAAGTTATTCGTGACAGAAGAAAAGAATAAATTTACAGTGTAATTTAGCACAGAGCCTCCTACTGAAACCTTTGTATGTGACAAGCAAAGTGTATCTCAGAAGTGGACTTAATCATTATCAAACCTTACACACTCCAAATCTAAAGTTGAGGCAGTAGGCTAACCCAGTACCCATCAGCGATGGAAGTGAAATCCTGAATTTTGTCCTCATATTTCTCCCAAAACTAAAAGTCAAAGCACATAAATGAATGCACTGTATCTTTGTATATAAGCTAAACAATGTATTTCTGTATAGAATTATTATCTACAAATGCCCAAGTCGAGCAGTTAGCAGGTCTCAGAGGAGGAGGGGGTATTTACCAATGAGATCAGGTCCCTATTTTGGACCATTAAGGCCTGCCTCTACATTACATTTGTCTTAAATAAGATGTATTTAAGAGTATTTATAACTGCAAGGTTCAAAATTCATAATTACCTACTATTCTTTCTTATTATTACTTTTTTTTTTGAAAATTGAATGATACTTTTTGAACTGGGGTACCTGTGGTAATCTGAGCAATATAAATAAACACACACTGCCATAGCAACGCTACAAGGGATTACAAAATGGCGCCTTGCCCGAATTTGATCTTGGTGAAGAAAAAAGGCGCAAAATAACACAAAGATCTTTTATTTATTCGTCTAATCTATCTAAGTTGTAAATAAAACTCAAACATGGACGATCCAAGGATAGAATGGATGCGAAATAAGGTGTTTTTAGGGGTAGGAATCACAGATGCTGAAGTGTTTGAAGACCTACTCACAAGAGACGAGGGCAAAAATGAGAGCGAGATGCTTAAATTCCTCAACGAAGATCCTAAGGAAGGATGCTGTTTGCTGTTTTATTCAATGCTACGGGAAGAAGAGGAAGAAATCGAGGTGGAAGCAGGTTAGTTTGGTTGGTATTTGCCCGCCAAAAACGATGATCAACCTTGTTCAATAAGCTTACGAGCTTTTGCTAAGCAAGGGGAAGCCTTGAAATTAGCTTACATGAAAGATATAAATTCACACAGTTATACTTGTTTGTTGTGGGTTTCATACGAGTTTATAATTATTTTTGATTCTTGATGCGATCAAATCTAATTTAAATTAGAGAAGCAAGTTATAACCCTCTCAACTTAGGTTTATAATTAATGCAAATGATGTTGAAAACGATCGTTTTACCATCAAGTAAAACTATATGGTCGTAAAAGCTAGAACCCAAGACTTTGGACTTTCGTTTTTTAATCGCATTTTTCAACTGCAGAGCCAGAAATGCCTGAGCTAATGGACAATAACAACGAAGCTGACAAGAACTCTGAGGGTGATGGTACTGAGGGCAATGATCTTGCTCTGGAGAGGGTATCTACGGCTGAGGGAGGTGCAAGCAATGCTGAGGGATCCAAGCCAGAAGATCCACCTGCCGCTGAAGGTGGTCAGACTAACCCAGAGGGAGGAGAATTGGCGATGGTTCCTATTGATGGCGTTGCCGAGGAAGAAGGAGTGGAGGACCCAGTAACCCCGAAACCCCCAGCTACTGTAAGTTTTGCATGTACTCAGAGATTTCAAAAATCCTTTAGTTTCTGGAGTCATTTTGACTTATGCTCCTCAAATTAGAGTCATTTTTAAGGGGTTTATGTCCAGAAGTTTTTATTTAAAAAATTTCTGCCAATATTCTGTGAGTCGAATGGCCCCCTTTATCCATATAAATAGGTACCTGCTAATTTTGAGAGTAAACTGGAAAAATTGTAGTGAGCAACTAGCAACTGATCAAATATAGGGGTGGGTGGGGTGGGGAGTTCTTTTTGCTTCTTGCTACAGAAAAGGCACAAAAAGTCCTAACAATATGTTTTATCTAAGAGTAGTCTCTGGTCTAACAAATAACTAACCATTCCCTTTATGATTCCTAATTGCAGAAAATTATTATCCAAAAAGTCGTAAGGACAGTGTTGTTCATGAGCTATGAGCACCTCCCAGAGGAATTTATAGATGGAAGTGCCTTCTACTTTGTGCGCAACACCAAAGGACCAGTTCCTCTGCCCTCCAATGTCTTTGAAGCTGAAGACATCTTACCACCTCTCTTTGATTTTGGCTCACTCAATGACCAAAGTCTCTTAATGTTAGAGCAGTTATTAACTCTTGTATACATGCCATTGCTATCCCATACTGGTGCTAATAGGTCAGAAGGCTCTGACGTAAGTAGTTCTGATCAACGCCGTGGAAGTCACCAGACGTCTGCTTCGGCACCTGAGGGTCCTGATGTAACAGAGGATTCCCGCAGCAAGACTCAGTTACGAGATGAGTTTCTGATGAACATGCAGAAGTTTGCGACTCACATTAACAGAACAATCCATCAGTTGGAAGGAGACATAAGACTAGAAATGCCCGATCTTGTTCTTGGTGATGACATAACAGAAATGGCTAAAGATTCTACTCTTGTTGACTCCTTAGAAGAAACACTTCATAACTGGGAAGTCACTATCTCATCTGCCTTAGAACAACAGCTAAAGAAAACACCTCAAGGAAATGGCCCTCTAGCAGAAATTGACTTCTGGAGGGAACGCAATGCTACTCTTAGTGCAATTGCTGAGCAACTAAAGCTTCCAACAGTCAAAAAAGTTGTAGCAGTGCTAGCAAAAGTTAACTCCGAGAGCTTGTCGGGATTTGAATACCACAGGGCTGAGCTCAACAAGTATTACACAGAGGCCAAAGACAATGTTCGCTTCTTGTCAACCCTTGAGAGGCACTTCAAGAACCTGGCTCATGGGGCTAACTTTAATATTGTGCTAGAGACTATTCCATCTATGATGAATGCACTTAGAATGGTATGGATTATTTCACGACATTATAATAGAGATGAGAGGATGGTCCCATTGATGGAGAGAATTGCTTGGGAGCTAAGTGAAAGAGTGTCTAAAACAGTCAACATCAGAACTATTCTAAAGTAAGTCTTGGTAATGTAAGATAATAATATTCCTGGGTTTAAAATGCATTCTTATAAATACTTTTAAATGTTTGAAGTCTAACAAAGTCCTTAATCACTCCTTAAGAAGTTGGAAATGTATCAATAAGTGTGATAACAAAAAAAATTCTGATAACATAAAAAAATGAAAACCTCACTTCTTTCTTTATAAATATAACCCGAAAAATTAATTGAATTGTAAACTTGTATGTATCAATCACGAAAACCTCCTTTTTTTATAGAGCATGATTGCCTTATGCAATCTCCACGCTTCATACTATTTGTTAATTAGTCCTGGGTGCAAGAGTACCTTGTTTAACCCTTTGGGTTGTCTCTCTTGCACCCTCCACCTATTTATTTCCGTTTTTTTCAATGTGTATTTTGTGTATATGTGGTAAATAAAAACCTTTGAACCTTTGAACCTTTGAAATTCTTCGGGATATCACTGATTCAAACGTTTCTAGTACTTGTTGAAGATAAAATTTTACACTCTAAGCAGTCTATTCTTCTAAACAATTCTATGCTCATACACATCTCTCAGCTCATGTAAATTTACCTTTCGTGCCAATTCGTGTTTAATTCTCGCATGTTAACATCAAAATATTGCTCCAAAAGCTTACTTCGATGTCCCATCTTGCACTCGATTTTTCTCTTCCACGTTTTCCTTGCCAGTAACTCTTCTTAGCCTCATCCAAACTATGTATTTATCATGCCTTTATCTCGTCTATTTCCATTTTCAGAGAGCCTCCAAACGTTGTTAAGCAAAAGACATCAGAAGCTCGCAAGACTCTACTCACATGGAAAGAATCGTACTTTGATGTTCGCGCCAAAATCGAAGCCTCCGGTCGTGATGCGCGCTGGGAATTTGACCGCAAGCGACTTTTCGAGCGTACTGACTACATGGCGTCAATCTGTGAGGACTTACAAGAAGTCGCGCAGGTCATGGAAGAATTTTATAATATTTTTGGGCCTGAATTAAAGGCCGTGACTGGGGATCCAAAGCGAATAGAAGATGTGTTGAAGAGGGTTGATGGCTTGGTTCAACCTATTGAAAACGTAAGTTTAATCTTTGATACGTTCACAGAGCACGTCAGTCTCTTGAGTATTATATCTTTCTTTAATGGTATAGCTCAGGGAGTTATATGAACTCCTCGTGGTGAATCCTAATCTAGGGGGTCAAAAGAAAAGAATTCCTTTCTCTTGAGGATTGAAATATTTTATGACGTTAAATTTTGTCATTGTCAATTTTGTGAAGAAAAAAAATTCAAAATGAAAAATGTTTTTCTAGGAGTCGTTTGACTTATAGTGTAATAGTTAAAGCGATTTCCCCCAGTATTTATTCTCACTGTTATTTAACACATTTTCCAGGTGGCCTTTGATCCATTCAGCCTTCGCCATACCGCGAATTGGCGTAATGTTATGGAATGGTTCCATCGTGAGGTCAACGCGATCGAAAACGAAGCTAAAAACTTCATCGATGATTCATTCAAGACACTGCGCTCCGCCGAGGGAGCTTTTGACATGCTGCTTAACTTTAGACATATCAGGTCTAGAGAAGCTATCAACTCACAGATGATGAAGAAGTTTAACGACATCTTGCTGCAGTTTGGGAAAGAGGTATGCACTGAGCATGTCCGGGGAACTGAAAGCTAGCGAGTAAACTACCTTCAGCTTTGAACATACAAATTTTATCGATAACCTGAAGCATCCTCTGGACTGATGAAAGCCAGGGCACGGCTAACCCACATATCGAATTGGAATTTGATTTCCCTGTTACATTTTTGGCGGGCCTCACTTTCCCAGAGTGCTTTGTGAGCTTTGATACACATTTCCTATTGTGTTTTTTCTTCTTCTAAAGGTCGACGCAATGTACTCGTTGTTCAAATCCAATGCAGAACATCCACCTGTGTATAAGAACCATCCTCCTGTTGCTGGGGCGGTAGGATGGGAAAGATCGTTATTCTACCGCATCAAACGAACCATATTGAGATTCCAAGAAATGGAGGATATGTTGAACAGTGACCAAGGGAAAGTTGTGAGTATACTGTGTCATATTTATGATTTATATTGGTGGCCTGGAGGTTGGAGACAACTAAGCATAGGAACAAAAATACAAACAAACAAGCAAACAAACAAATAGAGGCGCTGAAACACGAGCAACAAAATTACACAACTTGTCGCGCATTTACCACCCTGTACAACAACAAAATTTTGTTGCGCGACTTTGCGCTCTTTTTATTCTCTTTAACAATGAAAATTTGCTGTGCGCGTGGTGGTAATATGAGCGACATTCGCTCTGCAGCTTGCAACGCAACAAGGCTGCACGATTTTGTTGCTCGTATTTCCGTGCCTTAGGCCCAGTTCAAACGTCGATCTTCTCATGAGCCGAACGCATTGAAAACAATGGATAATATCACGGGCTTCTTTGATGTCATAAGGGTAGGATCATGAAACGTTCGACGTTTGAACCGGGGCTTAGCAATTAACTTCATTCTCTTTAGGCGAGCAAAAAGTACGTAAGCGTTGCTCGGCTGATGAAAGATTACGAAGACAAGAAATACGAAGCTTGGAGAGAACAAGTAGAAGCGAATCTGTTGATTTACCTCAAGAAAAACCTACTAACTAAACCATCTACTGGTTCAGCAACTACACACAGAAGTGTGGCTGATGATGCTACGACATCTGAGGATACATCAGACCATCATCATGGTCAGTACAACAGTATTTCCTTGTTATTTTGTTTGTCACTTTGTCGTTGGCGTTGTTGATGATAGCAGTTTCGTGTTGCCAGTTTTTTTTCATGTTTATTTATGTCGTTTTGTTATTTCTTCCCCACTTGGTCTTTTTTACTTCCATTTGATGGACGAAAGCTAGAAAACGAGAATAGATGTCGGGCTGTCTGCGTTGCAGAAATAAGTGATCCAACAAGCTAATGATGATGGTGATGGCAGTGATATCATCATCATGGTGGTGGTGGTGGTGGTGATGATGGTGATGGCAGTGATATCATGATGATGGTGGTGGTGGTGGTGGTGATGATGGTCATGGCAGTGATATCATGATGATGGTGGTGGTGGTGGTGGTGATGATGGTGATGGCAGTGATATCATGATGATGGTGGTGGTGATGATGGTGATGGCAGTAATGATGATAATGGTGGTGGTGGTACCGGTGAAGATGATGATAATCATATTGAAGGCGATCATAAACCAACCCTTTAAAATTTAACATCTTCTTTTACGTGTCATTCCCTAACATATTCCTTTGCTTACCGATAACGCTGATATGTTGTAATTCATAGTCCTACACTAGTGTGAGATCGGCCATTATGGTGATAATGTCATTTCTCTTTTGCTCCATTAGCTCTACATCCCAACGTCCAGTATGTTGTAGACTTTGCCCCAGAGTTGGGTGAGATCATTACAGAAACAAAGTATCTTGAACAGCTCGGATTCCAAGTTCCTGAATTGGCAAGAAACGTTGCATTGCAGGTCAGAAATTGCAACTTGATTTAGTTTTTATTAATACTGTTTAGACTAAAATGACATACAATGACATGCAGTAACTACGATAACGAATACAGCAGACTAACAACAGCACCAGTAGCTTTAGCAACAACGTCACCGTGAGCAATATCAACGGCAACAACAACAACAACAACAACAACAACAACAACAACAACAACAACAACAACAACAGAAGCAACTGCAGTAGCTACAGCGATAAAACAACAGTGACAACTACGACAACAACAACAGCAGTGACAGCGACCAAAGCAAGCAATTTTCTGAAATGGTTATAAGAATATATATTGACTGATCTCCATCTTGTTTTCAGGAGGAGAAATATCTCAAATACGTGGATGGATTGAAAATGATGCTGGAGCGATATCACTCGGTTATCGTGAGCTTGGACGTAGCAGAGGTAGGATATGTTGTGATATAAGGATGATGATGTCGATGAGCGTGATGGTGAAAAAAATGATAATGATGATACGTGCTCAGTATGACGATGGTAATGATGATGATGGTGATGATGCTCAATACGATGATGTTGCTGCTGCTGATGATGATGCGCAGTATAATGAAGGTAATGATGATGATGGTGATCGTGATGATCAATATGATGATGTTGCTGCTGATGATGATGATGTTGCTGCTGCTAATGATGATGATGATGATGATGGTGTTCGATATGATGGTAATGATGACAGTGATGATTACGAATGTAGTGACGGTGTAAACCTTTCTTTCCTCCTCTAGACTCAACTTCTCGATGACCACATCAAAGAACTAAAACGAGTTCTCAAACCAGGAGCCAAGAGGTTGAACTGGAACTCTCTAGGAATAAGTGACTACGTGACTCGCTGCGGCCAGGTGAGAATGACTCCTATTCGGGACTCCTATACGTCTTGCAACACTACATGCCCAAAATAGGAAGCTAGAAATCAAAATGCTGCGTCTGAAAATGCACATTAACTTTCAAAGCATCCTCTGTAACACCACCTTAGCAGTTGCAAGAATTTTTTTCTTGTTCTAGGGCCCTAACAACCATTCACGCTACCTGTCTATTTTTGATCAATTGGTTATTTGTCTTAATCTTTATAGGCGATTGGTAAGTTCGAGTCGTTAGTGAACCAGATTCAAAAGAACGCAAAGGACATTAACAGTCGGCTAGAGATGATTGAGAATAACGTGCTGTTCAAACCCTCGCCTCCCAAACCCAACGGCATGCTGCCAGATGCCAAGGTAAATGTCTATTTGTCTGTTTATCAGTTAGTTTGTCACTTAGCAAGTCATTTGTTTGTTTTCCGTTGGTAGAGGAAATTAGACTAAACTCATTTATATTTCTAGGAATACTTTGAGCACTTGGAGAAGTGTCGTAGCCATGAAATGGACGTGTTGGCCAGGAGGTATCGAGCAATTGGTCCATTATTGACCAAAATGGAAGGACTTGTAGCACACACTAATACTGGGAGGTCACCTAAACTACAGCCTTACTACGCTTACTGGGAGAATGCTGTCTACGAGGCTCTCACTAAGGTGTGTTATCTTAATATATACCAACTACTGTCTTAGAAATAGGGTAAATGGTAGGAGGGGATGGCGGTGAGTAATAATTGTAGTTCTCCAATCATTTTTTAAAAATTTTTTCCTTAGATGGTAACCAGGAACTTGCAGATGTTCAACAGCCAGTTGTTGTCTAAACAGCCTCTATTCCAGATAGAAACAGTGCTGTCCGCACCAGAGATCGTCCTCTCACCACCAGCCAATGAAATCTACAAACTGATTATGCAGTCTGTAAGAGACATGGTCGAGGGGTGAGTTCTACCTAATATCATTCCCTAGAGTATCATTTCTTTGTTTAACAGTTGCGCATGAAAAGACACATGAATATGGACACAACTCAAACAAAGAATCTTATTCTCAAGATATGAATATGACTTATTCTCAAGAGAATGACACGTGGTCTAAAATATGGAAAATGTTACGGACATTAGCATTTTAGGTTTTGCAGAGGGATAAAAACTGTAGAACTTCTGAGAAAAACCCTCTAATGAAAGGAGACCTAGCAAACTCGACTCACATATGATGCCGAGTCCAGGAATCGAACCTGAGACCCCAGAGGTGAGGGGCGAGTGCACTACTGATTAGATTCCCTAGGTGTTCTGATTCCTCTTTCTTTCTTGGTGATATTCTTTCTAAAGAACAAAGCAGTTTGTACGATGGATGCACGGCACGTGTATCGAGACCCCACCACAGCACGCTGAAGGTGAAGACGAGCCTGTGGTATTCAGCTTCTTCACAGACATCGCAGCCAATCAAGCCATTATCGAACTGGTTACCACGGTGACCAAAAGCGTCCAAAACACCCTCGGCTCCCTTAACAAATACCTCAATCGGTGGAAGAGGTACCGGTTGCTATGGAAACTTGACAAGGTATGCATCACTTAAGATCTTATAAAAATATTGTCATGGTAACCTTGACACCGAATCCACTAATTGCTCAAACTGACAAGCCATGTTATAAGGGAAATCTAGAACCCTGGATGAAAGGCTTACTTTAAATTCTGTTTTGGATTTGATTTTCTAGAGTAACATGGTAGAAAAGTTTGCATCCAAGAGTCCCTCTTGTATCGCGTACGATGAGAAGCTGCAGTTTTACTCCAACCTTGTACTTGAGGTAAGCACTTGTGAGACAGCGCTGGGATTGAAGGAAACTGAAGAGAAGAACTGGGAAGAAGAGACAAGGTTGATTTTGAAAGCTGGTGCAAAAATATTTTTTCGGATATTTTGTCCAGTTGTAAGTTTCTGATCGTGCGAACGCTTCAAGGCGTTCCTTACCGTCTGTCACGTGATACACCTGTATCACGTGATAACTAAGAAGAACGATGATTTTAGCTCATTGCGAATCAAACATTTTTCAAGGAAGTGATTGACTTTATTTGTATTAGACTTTCAAGATTTTAGTTGCTCCCTTCTCCCACAAATACACTATCATATCATCACTCATCCGACTAAAATCTTTTTCCGTTGCTAGGTTGGTAACCAACAGATGTCACGTGACGGAGACTTCGTGCGCCTCAACCTGGAGCCCCTAGCAACCACTATTCAAGCTAACGCGAGAGCCTGGGTCAAGGAACTTGGAAAAATGCTGAATGAATCTGCCAGAGAAAATCTTATGGCATTGAAAGGAGAGCTGGAAGTGAGTATAGAAAGTTTTAATGTTGGTGACACATGATTATGATGATGTTGTTGATGGTGACGATGAAATTACGATGATGACGATGAGTGATGTTAATAACTAATGATGATGACTGATGATGATCATGATGATGATGATGCATAAGAATCAAAAGTGATAGTGATGATGATAATTAAATATGATGGTAATGATGAATCATGGCAAAACTAGTGCTCATGTTGTTTCTAAGGGTATAACGTATTCTTATTTCAGGGTATGGCCAACGATCTCAAGCGTGCTCCAGACACCCTGGAAGATCTCAAGTTCGTCTTACGAGTCATTGCTGACATCAGGGACATGTCTCTTAACGTAGAGCTACGATGCGCAGACATCAGGGAGAGATACCGCACACTGGGCATGTACGATCTTGAGGTAAGCTTCACTGTAGGACAAGAATATTGACCTGAAAGTCAGGGCACGGCTAACTCACAGAACCAACCCTGAAGCAACTATTGGTCTGATCTAAGTCAGGGCACGGCGAACTCACAGATCGAACCCTTAAACATCCTCTAGTTTGATTAAAGTCAGGGCACGGTAACTCACAAATCGAACCCTGAAACAACCTCTAGGCTGATCAAAGTCAGGGGAGGGGACACGACTAACTCACAGATGGAACACTGAAACAGCCTCTGTCCTGATCAGGGTACAGCTATAACTCAGAAATCGAATTAGAATTTAGCTTGTTAGGTTTTGCAGAGGGAGGAAAACCCCTCGAATCAAAGGAGAGCCCCAACAAACTCTACTCACATGAGTGGCAACTTTTGTCAACAAAACTAAACACTAAAAAATTGATACTTTATTCAGGTTCCCGAGAATGAGTTGGAAATCTGTAACAGCATCAATCAAGTATGGGAAGATCTCTTCACAGAATCCAGAAGCGTGGACTATAGTCTGGTCTCTGTCAAAGTCAAGTTCACCGAGGTACGGCGTAACATTGTTATTATACGAGACTCTATCAGAAGACTCGAGACTTAGACTTTTACGTTTCCATTATTCAGATCACACAAGATCAAGTAGGTGACTTCACTAATGACATTTCAAAGTTCAAGGAGAGTTTCATAAACGAGGGACCGAGCTCTGTGGGCGCAGATCTAGACGCAGGTAACGTTAGAGTTCTGTAGATTCTTGTGAAACGTACCGCGCGAAAAATATTTTTGCCGTTTTACGAGCTTTTCCCTGCGCGTGTCATATGCACGCGCAACTTGCTATCTTCCAATTTTTGACTTGGGAAAAGTGGAACTATTTTCTAGATTCGCAGCCTGCAAACAATGAATGCGCAGTACAGGTTGACAGATTGCAACGTAATTTCCGCGTGAAAATTGTTTCTTGTTTCTTGCAACAATGTTATAGTCATTTTTCGCGAGACAATTTACAACCGTCGCTCCTCATATAAGGGGCCGTGAGGCAACACTCAACACGCATGTTGATTTTTACGGAGGGAGGCAAACTAGTTAACCCGGAGAAAAAACCTGGAGAAAAACCCGGAGAAAAACACATCAAACAAACTGAACTCAAACCCGCGACTCCAGACATGAACTACACAGCGCTGAGAGACAGCGTCGTAGCAGCGCTTGTCACGCATAAGCCGGTGCGTAACAGTGACTCAAATCTGTATAATTATTTGCTGTACTGTATACTTAACTTCATATATCCTTGGTTTGTTTAGGGGTTGAACTTCTGAAGCGTTTCCAGGAAGAGTTCGCCAAATACGAAAAGGAACGCCAAGAATTGACCAACGCAGAGAGACTGTTTGGTTTGTCTATTACCATGTATCCTGAACTGCTACAGATGGAGAAGGAACTGAAAGGCCTTGAACAGATCTTTAACATTTATACTAATCAACAGGTAGGTGATATCGATTCATTCGTCTGTCGATCCGTTGATCATCCATCCGTCTGTCTGTTCGTTCAACCCGTTTAAAAATAGAGTCTAGTATATACGTATATCTATGGACATAAAATTTGATAACTGATGATGGCCACAACCTGAATGCCGAAATATTAAAAGACAAAATCCCATACATGTGTCTTCTCGTGTATTTATTTCTTAAAGTCTAGAATCCATCCATTTATTTCTCTCACTCATTGGTTCTAGGCTGCCCGTGACGAATGGTCCAACACCCTATGGGCAAACCTTGATGTATCTGTTCTATCCGATGGTATCGATAGTTACGTCAAACAGCTGAAGAGACTGCCCCGAGAGGTCAAGGCACTTCCTCTCTGTCACATCTTGGAAGAAAAGATGAAAGAATTTAAGAATTCTATTCCTTTGTTTTCTGATCTTAAGAATGAGGCTCTCAGAGAACGGTAAGAAAAACCTTTCAATTCGATTTTCCTAAAGTGTTTCATATATCCTGCAAATGTCAACACAATTTTAGATTTTCTTGTGTTGCATTGTTGCGCGAGAGAAAATTGCAATGTATAAAGTGTTTGCAACAGCTGAGGCACAAATTATTTGTTTTTTAGTAAGATGTAAGATTTTGAGTTAATGAACGGAGCAATCTCACGCATTGTGATTGATATACAACAGTGCCGTCTGTACCGTGCCTGTGCCTTGTGCCCAACGCCATGATTTCAGAGTAAAACTAAGAATACCTTACTGATTCAATATTTGACTGAATATTTTCTTTTAGTCACTGGAAGAAACTGATGGACATGACAGGAATGAAGTTCGACTTGAACCCAGACACCTTCACCCTACAAAACATGTTCGCTATGGAGCTCCATAACTTCAGTGACGTCATTGCTGATATCACAGCCAGTGCCACAAAGGAGCTTGGGATCGAGAAGGGTATCAGCGAAGTCAATGAAACGTGGAGTAACATGAAGTTCAGTGTGACGAAGTACATGAAGGGTACCCAGGAGAGAGGGTTTGTTTTGGGTGCCGTGGATGAGATTTTACAGATACTCGATGATAATGCTATGAATTTACAGAGTATGTCTGCCTCGAGGTTTGTGGGGCCTTTCTTGGAAAATGTCAACAAGTGGGAGAAAAGTCTGTCACATATTGGTGAAGTTGTTGAGGTAGGTATTATGACAATGAGAATGAAATTAAATAAGGAAAGAAAAGAAAGGGAAAGGAAGGGAAGGGAATAAAATAAAATGAAGTGAAGTGAAGTGAAGGGAAGGGAAGGGAAGGGAAGGGAATGAAAGAGAATAAAATGATGTGGCCGCCGTGTTGCATGGTTGGTGTACGCTGTTAATGGGCTGCCTAATACTGCTGTGGTCATGGGTTGCTCTTCGGTCTCACAAAGAAGTTTGCAATCATTTTCTTACGAGTTTGTTTCAATGTTTATGTGTTCGTCAGGTATGGATGGTAGTCCAGCGAAAGTGGATGTACTTGGAGAGCATCTTCATTGGTGGAGACATCAGAGCACAGCTTCCTGAAGAAGCAAAGAAATTCGATGACATTGATAAGACTTTCAAGAAGGTAATACCAATAAGTATTTGTTGGTGCGAGTCTCGACAGTCTCACTTCGCCTCTGGGCGCTTTCGACATGAAGATTCTTCTTAGGGTTGATGATCTAAAAATGGCTTTATGCAGTGGCCTATGAAAGGCGTGAAGAAGGAAAAAGCCCTGCTCAGCTGAACAATATATTCTGTTTATTAAGCTCAGTTTTGCCTTGTCCTCCTATTCATTTCCAATGTTCTATCTTATCCAGATAATGACAGAAACAGCTAAGAACCCTAAGGTACTCGAATGTTGTCATGCCGCAAATCGCCTCGATCAGCTACAGTTTATAGTCACAGGACTCGAAAAATGCCAGAAAAGTCTGAACGATTACCTGGACTCCAAGAGGAACGCATTCCCTCGGTTTTTCTTCATCTCGGATGACGAGCTACTGTCGATTCTTGGAAGCCATGATCCGGCTTGTGTACAGGAACATATGATAAAGGTGAGTGTTGCTGGAAAGTCGAAAGGCGCAATCAAATGGCTCGATATTTGCAATAGCTTCGAATAGCTGGAAAAATAAGCGCATTGTTTTAGTTGACTGGTCATTCATGCCACTGTCAAGGCTAAAGAAAGCAAGCATCTTCTTGCTCTTAAGCAATGAGCGATGTTACGCAATCTCTTGCGCAAGGGGCAAGTGATTGGCAGAGTAAGCGCAACATCTTTTACTAAGAAATTCTTAGACCCTGGCTTTTATCTTGCTGCGAAAATAGATTTTAACAACTGGAGCTTCAGCTCTATTTGGCTGGACCATTCAAGTTGTCCATTACAAGTTTCAATCAGCTCATAAAAGTCTTTGAATCTCATTATCTGCTCCAAATGGTGGTCAAATACTGACCACCATGTGGTGTCAGCCAGAAAGAATTCTTTTGAAAACTTGTGATTCAGATGACGAACATTCCGCACGAGACAGGAAATGACGTCAAATGAAACGTAGTAATTTGGTAGCAATTAGTAACTCACTTTAATTTCACTTCCTAGATGTTTGATAACATCGCAAGTCTTCGGTTCCAAGACGGAACTAACAAAGAAACAATAGCATCAGCCATGATATCTGGTGAAGGAGAGGTGATGGAGTTCAGGAAAGGTGTCCCAGCTGAAGGACGTGTAGAGGACTGGATGACTAATGTACTGAATGAAATGAGAAGAACCAACCGTCTGATCACTAAGGAAGCTATCTATAACTATTGCAATGAGGTGGCAAGGTAAGCAGACAATGTTTCCGTAGCTATCATATTGGTTGGATTGAACAATCGATTAGTTAACCAACGTGGCCCCCGTGTCTCTGATGCTGGGTTTCAATCAGCTGATAAGAGTCTTTGAATCTCATTATCTGCTCCAAATGGTGGTCAAACACTGACCACCATGTGCTGTTAGCCAGTAAGAATTCTATTGAAAACTTGTGATTCAGCCTATGAACATTCCACACGAGACAGGAAATGACGTCAAATGAAACGTTATAATATCATTCTTCAAGGAATGATTGAAAATCAGTTGTATTGATGACGCGGGGATCACTTAGTAACGATCCTGAGGCTCATGTGTAAAGCGCTCGATGCTCGATTGAATTGGAATTTAAGAGTTGGTTTTTGTTGAGGGAGGAATACCGGAGAATCCGGTGATTGCTCTGACGTATTTTAATCCATGCATTCTGTAGATCTGATTGGATGATGCAGTACCAAGGTATGGTGGTGTTGGCTGGGAACCAAGTCTGGTGGACATGGGAGGTCGAGGATGTCTTCCTCAAGGTCAAAAAGGGCGATAAGATGGCCATGAAGAACTACGCTAAGAAGTGCCACAGCCAGATCGACGACCTTGTGGTCAAAGTACGCTCAAACTTGAGTAAGAATGACCGCAAGAAGTTCAATACTGT